>CAHIKZ030001590.1:340000-464511 GCA_903632075.3 Acanthosepion pharaonis
GATTAGCTATATTTCATACTTTTAGGCTTTTTTCCTAATTTTTATTTCATGCGAAAAAAAACATTAGTAAAATTAAAAATTGAATGAAAAATCAAAGACGGAAAATTTAATTTACGGAAGTTGTACGACAACGCGCATGCGAAAGAATCTACTTCCGGTTCATGTTAGTTGGATTTCAATAAACAATGTCGGGCTCTTCTATTCCAAGCACTAAGCACATTTCTCAAAAATGTTTTGCAAAATGGCATGAGTTGGTATATATGACAACTTCTGTGATTAACTTTAAGTTTTTGTAAAACATGTGTATGTAGTTTTGGTATGAGGTAAGAACGAGTTATCGTTGGACATTTTTGGTAAATTTGCATATTATTAAGCCCCGGAAACCAATTGTAATGAAAGTTTCCATTCTAGTTTGAAATTGCCTGATTAATTCGAAAATGACAATAAAAATTTGCAGACGAATATCATTTATGAGATATCGACAATCTTAATTCGACCTTATTCGCGTTTAACCTGGTCGCCATTACTGGTGTTGTTGTTTACATACGTTTGCCTCGTGTTGTAATGCGCGAAAGTAACTTAACCCGAACCGCCTTTTTACTGATCTTATCTGTCTCGATTTAAATTATTTAGAAAAGCAATGGATGAACCCATTTTTCCAATTAAATCTGGATTAGATTGGTTAACCAAACAGTTGTGTTCCTTTGTACAAATGAAGCTTTAATAAATAAATGTATTCATTTTTTTTAATTTCGTTTTAAATTATTTAGAAAAATAATTAAAAGCTTTTCTAAATAAATATGTCATGGGTGAACTCTTTCCAAAAAGAAAAGAAATTATAGTATCTTAATTCTTTTGGTTTAAATTTTGATTAACTTTCTTAAGTCATTATTTAGAAAAGCAATGAAAAAATATTCTTAAGACAATAGTGTCCTTAATAAATCTGTTTATAACTAATAAAACAAATTTTCGACCTAAAATGTAATTTCCAAAAATGTCAGCAAGGTCCATGCCAATGTAACTGCTCATCTGAAGGCTGTTCACATCCACATGCTAAAAGCAACTGATGTTATTGGTCTCATTCCCATCTATAAGCTGACAAAGTACAAGGAGACCACTTCAGAGTACTGATCACAAAAATGACGAGTTGTACAAACTGTTCCATCAATCTGTATGAGGCAATTCAACGTTTTCGACTGAATGAAGAGGCATCAATAGAATTTTTCCGACACCACGGAGTATTACCATCTTCCGTTGAATGTCCTCAATGCCACTCACCTTGCTTGTTGTATGCCAAACGAAAAGTGTGGCGTTGCAGAAAGACTGTTGCCCGTCAGAAACGCAGGAAGGCAGAATGTGGCTTCAGCGTTAGTGACAGAAAGAACACATTTTTGGAAAATGCCCGATTGCCTGCATGGAAAGTCTTACTTTTTGTGAACCATTTCCTTGATCAAAGCTGGAGTCAAAGGATTATGTTTGAAAACCTAGAAATTAATTACCGCACTTCAGTCGATTGGACCTCCTGCTGCAGTGAGGTGTGCCAGTTTTGGCTAGAACATGTGCAGGAAAAGTTGGGTGGACCAGGTGTTGAGGTCGAGATTGATGAAAACATTATCTCCTGCCATAAGCATAGCGAGGGACACCAAGTGAAAACAGTCTGGCTTTTTGGTGGCATTGAAAGAATTTCAAAGAAGACATTTTTGGTGCCATTAACAGCAGATTATAAGGAAGGAGATGCCAGGGATGCAACAACACTTATTCCTCTAATAATTCGCCACATCCGACCAGGATCTATTATTTATAGTGACTGCTGGTCAGCGTGCATGCAAATACCAGACCCTGAGTATACACACTATCAGATAAACCACACTGAACATTCTGTTGACCCGGAAAACCAGAATATTCATAGACAAGCAGTGGAAAGGCTGTGGAGGATTTTGAAGGAGATTCACATCCGCTCTGGGACAAAAACGGTTTACTTGAGGCAGTATGTTGCTCGTGTTTTGTTTCTGAAATCAATCCCTCAGCATACTCAGCGCCTTCACAGGTTCCTGACCGAGATGACCAAGCTGTACCCGGGACCCAACTAAAATTGTGTTGGGATTTCAAGTCTGACTGTTATGGGAAGGAGAAGATAGAAAAACTATAATGGCAACTATTAGCATTTGAAGCGAAACTCAGAAAGAAAGAAATGGTAACAAATTCTTACTTGTAACTTGCATAATCTCACAGTGGCAATCGTTTGTGTCAAATTGCACCAAAAAAAAAAAAAACACTATATATTGACTACAAGAAATTCTCCTTGTAGAATTAACAGCAGAAAATAAAGAGTACTCTCATTAACAGTTTTGGTAACACATCCCTTCATCTTTAAAAGAGATATCAAGGTAGAAAAGAAGAAGGTACAGCCTTTGGCTGTTTTAGCATTTTATATATCTCCCTTCAAACACATGCAAATTTAAACTCCCCTCCATTCAGATGGAGTCAACTAGAACTCAGTTCTATAAATTTCCTGTAAAGACAAAATAATATCTTTCGTTTTATTTTCATCACGAGATAACAGTTGAATTCACTCAATTCTCCCTTGCCACAAGAGTTTGGCTAAGGTAAGTGCACAGTTTCTACATATTCCTACAACAACAAAAAAAGGTCTCTGCCTAGGGATACAGCTAGGGGAAAGGAAGAAAACTCAATTTCTCAATTAACCTTTTGTGCAGTTCAATGTCTTACTTGGGACCACTGTAGGAGGATTTTTTTAGACCCCTAATAAACTGGGTCTCCTAGGTCATTGTGCAGATCTGCAAGAAGGACAGAGCCACTGATCATCTTCAGGTGGTACTACAGCTACTCCTACACAAATTAAAATCAAAGTGAAACCAATCATCACATTCATTGCACATGATCATTGGTCTCAAATCCTCTGGGCTGTTACACGCTGGACAAATCCAAATTCTGGCATTCTCGTCTGGTTGAGAAGAAAGGGTCTGATCCTGAAAGCTTGCTGTATTTCCATCATCTATGGGTTCTTCTTCTCCATCTTTGTGTTGGGAAAGCTCCAGAGGATACAAATTTTTAAGGGAATGGGTCTGTATTGAGCCATTACCCTTTTTTTAAACCTTAACCGAATGAATCAAGCCTTTGATCAGTTTCATGACCCTTCCAATGGGCCAAAATGGTCTTGTTTTTAACACCATACCTCCTCGCTTGATGGTGTTTTAGGACAAAGACTTAGCCAACCCTACATGTCATTCTCTTAGGCTTATGAAGTCACTCTCATGCCACAGTTTCCAAAATTTCTCTAAGGTTTCTTCACAGGGACAAAGTGTATTTAACAACCTCGCTTGACCAGGCTGATCTAGTGCTTCCAAATCATCACTGTTCATTCTCATTATTAGTCCCTTGCCCATATTGGCACACAGGAGAGAATTGGATGTTAATGCATTCAACTCCATGTCTTCTGAACTTTGTGGTGGTCACCATAATTTGTGGAGGTATTTGTATGTTCACTCACACCATGTGGTCATAAAAATTCGGCTTGTGTTCAAGAGGAAAAAACAGTACGAACAAACATAAAATAACAAGAAAAAACGTGCTAAATTATATGGTAATTTCATATACTTTTATTTATCTATTTGTGTGAAATGATAGGGTCTTAGATATAATATGGAGATTCTTCTGTGTTTCTGGAGAAGCCATATTTAGGATTCCAGATTCAAGCATTTATTTGCTGTACCACTAGTGATGACATAGCCCTAAAAATTGAAAATAGCAAATCTTGAATTTTTCCGATCATGAGGACTGCAAGCCAGAGATATTTTCTATATCTGGTGAGGATTTATTTCCATAGAAAAATGGCACCAAGGTTTTCCTTTTAAGTCTAACACAAGTTGATATTCTTTTTGTCACTGTACAATTTACAATGTAATTGGACAGCAGTCCCTATGTGCACCAACACACACACACAAAAAAATATGCACAATATTGGATGAAGAAAAGTAATATTTAAAATGTATGCTTAAAATTGTCAGTGTTCATTTTATGCAGAGCCTAGGGATAAAAAAAACTTTCCTTCAAGTGCTTTGTCCTAGAACTAAAACGTCCTGAGAATAACAGTTCAAACAAATAATACCTTTACTTTGGATGCGTGCCATCTGTCTTTCATTATGCTATGTAGTGTCCTCCAAAGAGGATATCAAACAGCCAGTTATTTTCTGGGCAACATTTTTTCGAACTTGTCTTGTTAGATCAATTATGACTGAATGCGTTTGAACCTCAATGGGTGCTCCATACCTATCCCATATACCTTGTGCACTTACTAAATATATGAATCGAACATAGTTTTCTAAATAAATTGTAAAGTTGTAGGTGATGTGATATTTAACCACTTGCACATTTCTATTATCAATTTTTTTTTTTTTTACAAGTGCACGTCCTTGAAACAATTAAATCAACATGTAGTATGATTTTTAATATTTTAGACCCCTTTACTGGGCAAAATTAGGAAAGCAAGTTATCGACCGTGTAATACCCCCAGCCCGGGCCTTCAGTTTATTTTACACGAAACAATTGAATTAAATTTCCTAAACGACAATGACGAAATTAATATCATGTCTATAGCTATAAACACTTCATTGCCAACAGCAAATTTAAAATTTTATCTTTTTTGTAGTGTCCAATAAGTTATCTCCCTTTTATTTGGCGAACTTGAAAATTGTTTGCGAAACTAGAAAGTGAAAAGCTCGACTCTGTGAAAGAATTTGGAGAATATAATTTTATTAAAGGTTCATGGGTGAGAGTCAAATAACATTTAAAAAAAAAAAAAGTTAACAAACTACACCGTCATGGGTATTAACTATTAAGTTTAGCGTTTCAAAGGATTCTTGTATCCCAAATATTGGTGTTTTAGTTTATTTTGCGTGGATTTATTTTTGGAGCTCTTTTTCATTTTTACGTTAGTTACTTTTTAGTTTTTATGCAACCTTTTTTTTTTTTTTTTTAAATTTCCATAAGAATACTCACCGAATAAAAATCCACGGATATGTTTCAAATTTAATTTAAGGGAAGATATTTTAGGCCATCAAGTTGAACATAAAAAGATCATTTTACTGGGTACATTTTATTTTCGCTTCACAAAGGATGAAAATAATTATTGCTTGGTTTCACTTGTCTTTTTCTTTTTCTTCTCTCGTTGGTTCCGTCGTACCTCCACAGATTTTTTTTTTGTTTTTTATTCAATTTTATTTTTAATGCGTCAAACGATTTCTACTTAACAAACACCAAATTACCTCCCAGGGATCACACAATATGAAAATAATAAATAAAAATCATAAAAAATAATCTAAGTGTGCTTGGTCTACAAATCATTTGAAGCGTTAAAGTCCTTAAGGAGAATCTTAAATTTGTTGTTTACAATTTTCTCTATACAATGCCGGCTTGATGAATGACGAAAAAAAAATACAAATGGTTTAAAAAAAAGATGTCTCAAAAGTTTATTTATACACGGAAAATTATTTTCTTTTCATACAGATTAGCATTTTTAGCCAATTAATTACGATTTCTTTCAAATAGAACCAAAATTTAAGTTCAAAGAAGTTATTTAAAAATGTATTATCGGGGTTTTCTTTTTTTTTAGAAAGTTCGTGGCGGTGCCTTACTATTATTTCTTAGTAGTAGTAATAATAATAATCGTTAAAATATTCAAATCTCTAACTGAATTATTCTAAAATGAAAGTACAAAGTTAATAGAACTATCTGTTTGTGAGATTTTAACCTGTTAAGCACTGCGCCACGACAAAGAATTAAAATTCAAATATTAAAGAATTCCTGAAAAAGTGATCTGTAGCTAAAGAGCTGAGGTTTTTGCGCGGTTTCTCTCTCATGAAAAAAATAAATATTTTGTGTTTATTTCTCAGTATAAGAAATCAGATTTTCGGTGCAAGGGAGGCAACTCCTAGTGAAAGTCTTCCACCAAGATGATTTCAAAGAAATGAACTCATCTTGGTGGAAGACTATGGTGAATGACTTCTCTTGTTGTCAACGTAAAACTTTCTAAATGCCTTCATTTGATATAAAGATTTTTACCATCGGAACATTTAATGTGAGAGGACTCGGAGTGGGGGAGTTATTAGCTCGATATCTTGATAGTTATCTTTAGGTAGCTCCACGTTTTTTCTAAAAAAGCATAGCATAATGAAAAACTTAAGACATTATCGTCAAAATGTTTATTATGAAGAGGAAAGACCAAAGTATTTTTTAATCCTATCTAACACGTTCGAAATTTTTGTTATTTGGGGGGGGGATGTCAGCAAATGCGACAAACATTACTGTGAAAATTTTAGCACCTTTTTTTTCCGGTAAAAGAAAACACACTGATTTGGAAATTGCTGCAAAAATAAAATAATTGTCGGATTTTAATGAGATTCTCAGGACTTGTGAAATTATTTTCTAAATATTTTTCTACAGCTGTTATCCCCACCCACTTCACTTAATTTTATGAAATTTCGAGAAATAAGGTTTTGATTGGAAAACTTTTTTTTCATTAGTTAAAAACAGGACTCCTTGGATGATGTAATTTTTTTTTATTATTTTCAAATTTAATCATTTCCTGAAAATGTGGTCCAAATCCTAAAATAAAAAATGAAATGAAACTGGCATTATTTACTTAGAAAAGCTTTTAATTGCTTTTATGTATAAGAGGACACTATTATTATTATTATGAATAATAGATTTTTACAAGATTTGTTTTAATTTTTTTTTTATTTTAATTATAATAATTTATAAAGTTTTAAATCTTGGTGTGTGATGATTTGTATTAAACTTTTTAATTTTTGATTAGTAAATATAGGTTTTTTTCACTTAATAACAATATCACCTAACACAACCAAAGTAATGCAGAAATTTAAGATATTTCTGTTTGAAATACATCAAAGTATTTTGCTTACTGGAAATAGTAAGATTAATCCTTTAGTTTTCAATTAATGCTAAAATGAAAGCTTCTTCATTTTTAGCAATTAATGTATTAGGATTCTAGTGGCGGTACCTACATTGATGTATATTATCTCCAAGAAACCAAAATCAAAGAACTTGATAGTAATATCAGAGTTAGACGACAAAAATTAATACTTTGGGAACTGTAAATATTATGGAAATGGTTTTGTCAATATTAAATGGAAAAATCAAATGGTGAAGACCGGATTGTAACCTTTTTGGCAGGGGAAGGCTAAGCTAATGAAATTATGGGCCGACCTCTAACTTGTCTACACCAGTCTTGAATGTTTCTTTTTTAGCAACATTAACATAACTTGAAGCAAACTTATTGCAAATTCTTTAAATTAACTAGAATAGCTATCTTTTGTTTGTCAATAAAAATATTCTTTAAGAATTGTTTAGCATTAAGAGATGAAAGATTGATAGACTGGGTGTCCATAAAAATCCCTTTGTAATTTTTAAAAAAAACTTATTACTAAATCAAATGAATGGAAAAATATGTGGAAATTGTTACAAAATGAGGAGTAGATATTGAAGCCTTTTTAACTAATTTAATACATTTCTATATGGGCACCATTAGTTGCACAAAGTACATCAAGACGGTGCTCAATTTCCTGCCATGTTCACTGTAGCATAGCCTCTTCGGTGGTGGAAATGCATCAGTGATCTTTTGCTTTAGATCTGTGATGTCCCATATCTTTATTTGATATACAATATCTTTAACATAACTCCATAAAAAGGAGTCCAGGAGAGTGGTGAATGAAGTGGCCAGGGAATTCAGCCATCCCTTCTAATCCTCCCGGTTGGAAATGTTTAATTTAGGAACCACAAATATGCAGTCTCCAATGTGATGGTGTGCCATCTTGCTGGAAAATGATGGTTGGTTGAAGGTCATCTGGTTGTGGCACCACGTCAATTACCTTTGTAATATATTTTTTTTTAATTGTAACTTTATGAACACCCTGTACATGAAGAGACTTCAATTTTGTGATTTAATCATTATAGACGAAGAGAAAAGAAAAATGGTAGTTTTGGAGTGATAAAAAATATACATATAAGTGATAAAATTTGTATAAATTTATTTATATGACCCTGTATATTTACATAAACTGACAGAAAATAAAAGGGGCAACATTTTATGTGTGTGGATAAATAGATTTCTTTTCTGATAAAGATTTTCATCTTTGGCCATCTTGTGATATAATACTAATGACATTCATACCAGTGCACCCTTACTGTTTAATCCCTTCCCCCTGCCAATTATTTTGGGAAAAACGTTTCATTTTCAGACAAATTTTTTTTTATATGTTTTTAATATAGTGACTAAGAAAGTGAAACATCAGAGTAATAACAAGTAATAATGTCCTTGAAGTACCCAAGTGGTTGCTAACACTCCTATGTATGAATTGAACTTTTGCTTCCTTTTCAGTTCATTAACATTTCACACTCTACATTATTAATATTCCTTCCCTTTCCACTGCATTCTTTTTCAAAGCCTCTCAATTGCAGTAACCTTATTGTTAATTTCACTCAAAGGTGTTTTCTATTGCCATAGCAGGATATGACAACACAACTATAAAATTCAAACTTTGTTCAGGGATCAGTTACCTTCAGTGGCAGGATAAACTTTTTGCACAGCAAATAAAGTCATATACAGAGTGATAAAGGTTTTAAAGCCTAACCTACTAATGTGGAAATCAATATAAAACATAGTTTTTGCATAAAAAAAAATTAAAAAATTTCAAATTTGAAACCTTGGGGATTTTGTCCTGAATAATTGGCTAGGGTAAGTTTTTTTTTTTTTTTTTTCAGACCTCCCCCAACAACTAATAAAAATACTAAACAGGTATTTGTATTTTAAGTAAATGCTAAAGATTCAAATCTTTTTATATAAATAAAGTCATATGTTTTCATCTTTTTTTTTTTTCAGCTTCTGTAATTGGCGTGCGGCTTCACATACCAGTGGCTCTGGCTTGTGTGACTATGGGGATTTATATACTTCTATTAAAACACTGACAATAAACAAAATTTTAAATCGGTTAAAAGAAAACTGATAGTGATCTGATACTGACAGATGAGACGGTCAGATAATGGCTGGACTGAAATTGATTAAGATCAATCGAAAAATACATGGAATCTCCTGAACCAATGTTTTGCAATGGTATTTTTACCAATTGTAGTTTACCTGATGTTGTATTCCAAACTGGTAACAAAATTTCCATCTCGTTTCTCCCAAACTTTTCCTTCATTTTATTCAAGCCTATGGTTTTTGTGCATTCACAACCATAAATTCTGTAAAGATGTCACACACTTGAAATTTTTTTTTTTTTTTTTACTTATTCTTTTTTCAAGTCTTTCATAAAGACATAGTGCCATTGCTTTTCTTGATAAAATCTAAAAACATTTATGCTATTCAGAACAACAAACGCAACTGGTTATTCTTTCTAAATATTTACTAGCCAATTGATTCAAACTTTATAAAATGGTAAATAATAAGGATTTTCTTCTAGTTGTTCACATTTAAAAAATTTAGTAAATGTTAATAAATTTATGAATAAAAACTTGTTTTCATATTTATTTCTTTATAAATTGGTAAATGATTATTATATTAATTTTTAAAATGTTGGAAATATAAAATTATTCTTGTAAAACAATTTAATTAATAGCATTTGATATTGTGAATTCTCAAGAACATAAAAAATGTATAAATTCACTTTCATTATATGTTTAGGTTTTATTACAATTCTAATTATTACTTTTTAAAATAAACATTGCTGAGGAGTGATGGTAGTTAAGATAATAGTGGTAACTAGGAAAAAACACTGCTTTATGACACTTTTTTTCTTTTGTTTGCAAGCATAAAGGTCCTAGTTTGCACCTTTACCTTTTTTTAAGTAGGTAAGGTTGTGGTATTTTCTCAAACAATATTCAGAATGAATCTGAACCTACATCCAATGAATTAAAACTTTCATTTTCTTAAAGACAATCAAATATTATACAAAAAAATACTGAGGAAAGTTTTGAAGGCATGACCATATTTACTGATTATAATGTATGGAAGGTTTTCTTCTTTCAAGCTAGGATATCTTCATTTTCAATTGAATTTTAAATAGCACAAGTTCTATTTCTTCAATCTCTATTCTACTGAATGACATTTTGGTCATAAATATTATTCTTAATTCCATCCATTAAAAAGAATGAGTAAATATATAATAAAAATGTCTCCTTCAAGTAACAATACTGAAAGTACATTTTTTTTTTTTTCTCCAGGTGTTTTAGTCTTGCACTTGTAGCAGGCCTAATTTGAGGGTTTATTGGTGATTTGGGAATCAATTATACATAACTAATATTGAAAGCTAGTTATTTCTTAGTAAATTGTTTCATATAAATAGCAAGAAAAAAAGGAGGCTAATTGGGATTTCATTTGCTCATTTGTATTTATGGAATTTAGTTTGATTTTTAATTTGATATGTCAATTTCATTGTTGACTTAATTTTATGGCATCTGTTTGTAAAGTGAATGTACATTAAAACAAGTAGAGAGATATATTTTGCTTTCTGTTATAAAAAAAAAATATGATTGTCATTAAATTTATACCAACAATAAAAAAAAAAAAAACAATGGAATTGCTAATTTTTTTTATAGATATGTAATCATTAACATGTGATTAAATCATTTCTTTTCACTCAAAATTTCTGGGATGAGGTGTTGTTACTTACAATCATACTTTTGTACACATTTTTGTGTATCATAACATTTCAACCAGTTGCCTTTTGATTTTTATAGACAGACCAACAGAAATACAGGTTAATTACAAAGTCATTTATTTGACCCAAAATAAAATATTGGCCTTCACACAGCTGTTTCATCGAGAAATTTTAAAAGTTTATTATAGCAATATAATAATAAACATAAGACATTTGGCAGTCAATTAGGCAGCACAGTTTTTTTTTGGCAACATTCACCAATTTAAACAAGAAGACTGTTTTGAAGAGTTGCAAGAGATTCTGAAGTCGTCAGAAGGCTATGGCAATCTTGTTGAATAAATTTATTCTTTATTATTTCAAGATATTTTTGTGTAATTTAAGCGACAATTTATCCATCGCACCCTTTTTATTTATATATATATATATATATACATCTCTCTCTCTCTATATATATATATACACACACACACACACACACATATATATATATATATACACACACACACATATATCATCTAACATGTTTCACTCTTATTAAAGCTTCAACAGAGATTGAGATAGAAATAAAAAGAGCAAAGTGACACAAACATTGGTTTGCCATGATCTTTTTTTAGCTCCTATTGGTCAGAAATGTGTCACATGCATTAATGCAATAGATAAAATATAAATATGTGTGAGGAACATTTTGAACATGTATGAATGTGTATGTAAGGAAACACTTGTATGTCTAGGTGTGTGTTGAACAATAATGATAATTCATATAAGTGTGTATGCGTGAGGAATGTTTATCGTTGTCACCCTTGAATATCAGGAAAAGGTAGTGGAATGTTGTAAAAATTTGTATTTGGTTGGATTTTTTATGATCTCGTGTGTGTGTGAAAAATCTCTGTCATCACCTCTGTATGGGTGTTGAGACATTGTAATAATCATGTTTTGAATGGATTTATCATTAAAACATTTATCGTGTATTTTTGAAAAGGTTTTGAAAATTTGCATTATTTTATGTATTAGACATAAGTTAGAATAATGGATCTGTAGAAAGATGATGTGATGTAATGTTTTAAGCGAGTATTTATAGTTGGTAGTAATGCTATAAATGTTTTCATATTATTTTCTCTTTAAAAGGTTATGTTATTTTTTAATTAGGCTGGCATTAGTAAAATCAAAGTTATGTCCCACATTATTTCAATATAAGACAACAGAGTTCGAATGTCTGTCTAAATGCAAGTCTCTCTTGTGTTCATAGATATGGGTGATGTCTCCTCCACATAAATGTTTTTGTACTGTAGACACTTTATCTAATAAATTCTGACATTTGAGATGGTGTTTGGTTTATTTTTCTTCCTGATTAGATTTCTGATTGTTTTGGAGATGGTGTTAACAATCCTAGTGTTAGGAATGGTTAATTCATTTGTGAGTTTAATTGAAAGGTTCTTGGAAGTATGTTTTTTTTTTTTTGGTTGAATGGATTTTGTGAGCTTGTTTTTTTAGCATTAAGAAATGGTGTCAGTTGTGGAGAAATTTGAATGTTTTCTCAATATATTCTTCATGTAGGTATTTAGGGATAAATATCCTAAGAGCTTTGAGGTAAAATCCTATGATTAGTCCAGATTTTATTCTCTGATTATTATTATGGTGGGAATATCTATCTATCTATCTATCTATCTATCTATATATATATATATATATATATATATATATATATATATATATATATACACACACATATATATATATATATATATATATATATATATATATATATATATATATATATATTAAAAAAAAAAGTAAATCTGACATTTTAATTTGTCTGTTTTAAACATTATTTGAGATGGATACTCATATTTGAGTAAATGCTCTGTTTCTTTAATTAAACACTATTTTATTTAATTACATTCACCAGCCTGAATATTCGATAAATCTTGTCAGAAAATATGCGCCTCCAGCAGGATTTGAACCTACATTCCTTATGGGAAAGCGTCATTAGATTTGACAGGCTTAACTGATTCACCCACATAAGACATTGGGTTAAACAAAGCCCAAAATAGTGCCTTTGAATTCACATTTTTTTATATATATATATATATATATATATATATATATATATATATATGATGGATTCTCCTGTTGAGTTCGATGTATGAGGTTCCAACGACCACAAACTAATTATCTGCATGCCTATGATGGGCATGACTTTTGAGACTGGCTCGAGAATTGCACAAAAGACCACAAATAGTATAGGAGAATGTATTGTATCCAAGTGCAGCAGGAACACTGTTAGATGTCTTATTTTGCTTTCTCATTTCATGTCGTCAACTGATGGTTACTTCTCAGTGCAGCTATATCAATGTTGTAATTCTTTAGCTCCAATGTGACCAGAACTGTTTTTTTCTTTCTGGTGCTGAGTTGTTGTCCTGAAGAGTTCATATATTCCAAGTACCAAGAGGAAGTTGATGTTTCATAAAGTTCTTCGCAGTAGCGGGATATGGGTGGAACTAATTAGATGTAGTTGTCAGAAAACCAACACAATGATTTGTTTCAAGTGGCAAAGGCTTGTGTCGGACCATCCACACTTTTTGGATCTGTCAATAAAAAATTACGGTGCAAAAGACTTACCACGGAAACTCCGAACGACAGTCCTCGTGTTATTATTGCAGAGTTTAACCTCCCCGGATCACAGTCAATATCAGCCAGTACACGCCTCTCAGCAGACACATGCAATATAATGACTGGGTTAAGCTGTCATGAGTTTTCCTTCCCATCTGAAGTCTTTTTATCATGAAACCAACACTAAAAGGATTGCTAACCAAACCTCAAAGAGACTCTTCACCCTCATGAAGGGCAGCTAGCCCACGCCAGTTCTCAACCTGGTACTTTACATAGCCCCACACACACACACACACACACACACACACACACACATATATATATATATATATATATTCATACATATACATATTATATGAGGCATAGCCACTTGGATAGTAGAATCGGAAAGCCAAGTTCAAATTACAATCGAATATACTGCATTCACTTATGTGCTAATAACCTTGAGAAAGGTATGAATCCTCTCTTCTCCCTCCCCCCAGCTATGGGTAAATAGCAAAACAGACTGTGTTCTAAAGCCTTGGGTGACAACCAGTCTAGGAGAAGGACAATTTAGAATTCAAAACCTGTGAAGGTTTGTTTGGGGACCTTGTGACATATTGTACACCAGTTCTCTGTCAACTCTTCCAAAAAGAGTGATTGGTTCTGCACAAACCTTCACAACTATAACCAAATGAGTCTGGATGCCAGTTCCTAGAAACTGAGTCATATTATGAAATGAATTAAGTCTGACAATTATTTTAATATATTTTCCATTTATACATGTTTTTTACACATATAATTTAAGTAAATTCTGTTTTTTAATCAAGCAGTATTAATAACATTTATTGGCCTGAATGTTCAAGAAATTTTGAACCTGTAGCCCTTAATTAAAGGTTACAGGTTCAATTCCTGTCAGAGAAGCAGATATTTTCTACAAAATTTCTCAAACATACAGGTCAATAAATGTAATTAATACTGTTATTTAAAAAACAGAGCATCCACTTAAATAAATTATATCTATAAAAATAATGTATAAACAGAGAATATATATATATTTTTATGTATGTATATATATTTATATTTTTATTATATTTATATTTTATATATATATATATATATATATATATATATATATATATATATATATATATATATATATATATATATAAAATCAAATATGTGATGCAGTTCAATTTATATTACTTTACAATGAATCATTCATACAAAAAGCTGTATAAGGTCTTTCTTAAATATGCAAGTACTTTTGACTACATTCAGTCGTCTCCAGGCATGGAAATTATTTTGTTTTTGGTAAAATTCAGGTAGCATCAGAGATGAAAATGTATAATGTGAATCGAAACATGTTTTTTTTAAATGTGTTATTGATAACGGATATAATATTTTGGAGCAAGCAGTCACAACACTATGGTTGAATTTTTTTGAAAATTTGAGTGCATTTTTTACTAATATGGCAATTTGAGAATTTTTTTGTTGTAGGAGTTTATCAGTCAATGTGACATGAACTAAATAGTTAATCAAGTAGAGTAATGTCTCAGTTTTTATCCCCAAAATTTAAGAAAGACCTTATACAACTTATAATTTTAAAAACAAGGATCATAACATTCATTGAGTGATTAGTAGGTTAATGCATCTTTAAAATTTTGTTAGTGAAAAGATTTCACCATTTTATATCATTAACTTTACTAATTTACTTCTTGTATGAATGATTCATTATAATGTAATATATATTATATATATATATTATATGCATATCCCTACATGAAGGCCACCAGTGGTAAATGCTAGTAGCATACCACCCAGTAGCAGATTGGTAGCTTGCTTGTAGGTACATATATATGTAGCACAGGTAAGTAGATCCTATTAATATAAAATATTAAAACTGGTCCACAAAAGAGAGCTCAATATAATTTTTTTATTATATAGCATGTAAATGAAGTACAATTAATAAGATCCAAACAATTTACTTTGGATCTTATTAATTGTAATTGACAAATATATTATATATATATATATATATATATATATATATATATATATATAAACAAACACAAGGAAAAATATACTTAGCCATAGGCGACACATTTTGTTATTGGACAGAATTTACATTTGCCTTGATAAAGATGACGAACATCAAAATGCATAATAATTTTGATTAATTTGGAGTATAAGCACCAAAGCCCATGGTAATGGAAAGGTTCCATTATGGTGTGAAATTGCCTGATTATTTTGAGAATGACAATAAACGTTTGTGCTCATTGTTTAGTATTTATCGACAAGTTCAATCTCTTTTGCATTGTCCGACTGCCATTAATGGAGTTGTTTACAAACGTTTACCTCGAGTATTGCGCAGAAACTTACTTACTTTTTTTCATATCTTCTTACTCATCTGGATTACTGCGCAATTTTCGCACAAGTTATTTTAAAATGCACTTTTTTTTTAAATGAAGCATTAAATGAATAGTTTTTATTTAATTGGTATAATTTCCTTTTTCCAATTAAAAGCATTGTTTCTTTGTAGAAGTGAAGCTTTATTAAATAATGATTTCTTTTTTCATTAAATTGGTTTAAACTTGTTATGGAAACAATTGAAAGATTTTGTAAATAAATATAATGACGTGTGAATTTTTCCAAAAAACAAAAAATCGTTGAAAAAAAAGGAAAACGTTTTTTTTTTATTTTTTTTTTACTATTTTCTCGCACATAATTTCTATTTTATTTTAATTGTAGGATTTTAAGGAAACTTTCACAACACAATTTTAAAAAAAAAAAAAACATTGTTGAAAATAAGGAAAACTTCATTTTTTTTATCTTTTCAAGCTCATAATTTGATTTTAGTTTTTTTCATTTTTATTCCTATATTTGGAATCACATATTCATTTTAAATTACTACGCAATGCGTGAGCATTGCATAGTAATCAAGACAAGTGAAGCTTCCACGCATGATTACTCTAGGTAAACGTATGTAAACAAAGCCAACAATGGCAACTGTTCTGTTGATGTGACGCGAAAGAAGTCGAAATTACATTGTATATAACTCCTAGACGGTAATAGTGCGAACAATTTAATGTCAATTTTTGAAATAATCAGGTAATTTCACACCGTATTGGAATATTTTCATTATCGTGGGCTTTTGGTGCTTATATCGCAAATTAATTTAAATGACAAAGCTTACAACTAAATTGAGCGATTTTAAATAAGAAAGAAATGATTAGCTATATTTAATACTTTTAAGCTTTTTCCCAGTAAATTTTCATTTTAACATCCAAGCGTCATTCACTGCTGAACTATTTTCTTTCAGAAATTAGTACGCGCTTCCGTAAAGCGATTTTTTTTTTGTATTTAATTTAAAAAGAAAGTTAACTTTCAAATATATGTAAACATTGACAAATAAAAGAATAACAAAAGGAAAAAACACCTGACCCTAATTTGTAAGTTAACTTTCTTCTTAAAAAGAAAAAATAAAAAAATAAAAGAATAACCAAAAAAAAAAACACCTAACCCTAATTTGAAAGTTAACTTTCTTCTTAAAAAAAAAAATTACTTTGTTATTCTTTTATTTGTCGATGTTTTTACATATATTTGAAAGTTAACTTTCTTAAATTAAGTACAAAAAAAAAAATCGCTTTACGGAAGCGCGTACTAATTTCTACAAGGAATTACTGTGAAGGAAGTAAATAGGCCCAAATTGTATACATCCACCAACAAAATTCAGAACTGGATTACTTATCAATAAGGCTGACGAAAGACTAGGAAAAAGTCCGATTTTTTTCGGGTCGTTAACATCCAAAAAGGTAGGTTTCTTCAATAAATGTTGATTTGAGTTCTGCATATATTTGCACGGAAATAAGACTATTTTGGAAAAATTTGAAGGGATATTAGCGCTCGGGTGTTAAAATGAAAATTTACCTTTTTCCCTAATTTTATTTCATGCGAAAAAAAAAAAAAAACATTAGTAAAATTAAAATTTGAATAAAAAATCAAAGACGGAGAAAATTTTATTTTATTTCCGGAAGTTGTACTAAAACGCGCATACGAAATAATCTACTTCCGGTTCATGTTAGTTGGATTTCAATAAACAATGTCGGGCTCTTCTATTCCAAGCACATTTCTCAAAAATGTTTTGCAAAATGGAGTGGGTCGACATATATGTCAACTTCAGAGGTTAACTTTATGTTTTTGTAAGACACGTGTATGTAGTTTTGGCATGAGGTAAGCAAAGAACGAGTTCTCTATTTATCTTGTGTGCGCAAAGTAAAAATCGTTGTACAATGATGCTTTTTTTTTTTTTTTTTAAACTTTGATTTCTTTAATTTTTAAAGAATGTCTTTTCTGTTATAACTTTAAAAATATAAAAACTTTTAAAAATAGAACATGCCGGTTTGAATTTAAAATTCTTAACTGAATCCGTTTTTAATGTTAAGCTTTTTTTTCCATCTCTCTTCAAAGTAATTAGTAAATTATTTTCACTTCGAAAAATAAGTTTTCGCGTTCGGTATTCATTCATTGTCATTTTTTTTTTTTTTTTTTTTGTACAATTTTTCCAAATTCTAATAATTTAATTTTGGTTATTTTTATAAAAACTAATCTTTAAACCAAGATAAAACGAAAACTTTTTGTACGTGATTTGTTTTAAATTGAACTTGTTTGGATTTTGTATGAAAACCAAAAAGAGACCGCAATTATTTTTTTTACTTTCTGTTGCTTTTTATTATTATTACTATATAATTGAACCTTCCACCTGAGAAATATTCACAAACTTTATTTTTATTTACTCAAAATTTAGTACGTACTTGTTTCTTTTTGAGGGTCAAACGGGTCAAGGTCGTTTTTATTTTTTTTGTCAAATTTGCATATTAAGCCCCGGAAACCAATTGTAATGAAAGTTTCCATTCTGGTGTGAAATTGCTTGATTAATTCCAAAATCTGTAGACAAATATCGTTGTCGAAATATCGACAACCTTAATTCAGCCTTATTCGCGTCTAACCCGGTCACCATTACTGACATTGTTTACATACGTTTGCCTCCTCGTATTGTAATGCGCGGATGCTTAATTAATTAAACGGCCTTCTTACTGATCTTCTTATCTTTTCACTTGTCTTGATTACTGCGCACTTTTCGCGCCCTGGTGTAAAAAAAATCCTCGCTATTCCTAACTTTTTTTTTTTTTTTTTTTTTTTTTTTTTTTTTTTTTTTTTTGGTTGGCCAATTTAATCAAAATTTGAACCAAAAGAATTTAAAAAATAAATAAATAAATAAAACAATTTCAGAAAGAATTCACTTTTCACTTGTTTGGTTTTTTTTTTGGTTTTTTTGGGGTTTTTTTTTGCGAGAATGAAGCTTTAAAACTGAATTCTTTTTTTATACTTGGTTAAAATTTAAACTTTAATTTAGAAAAGCAATTAAAACTTTTCTAATTAAATATAATGTCATGGGTGAACATTTTTTACAAATTTTTGATTAAATTGTTTAACCAAACAGTTTTTTTTTTTTGTTTGTTTGTTTTTTTGTAAAAGTGAAGCTTTAATAAAATGTAATTTCTCAAAAAATTGTGAAATTAAGTGATTTCTCCCGCCAAAATTAATTTGTCATGTTCACTAAAATAGCTAGTACAAGACATACCAGGTGTCTTTTTAGGGCCAATTATGAAGAAATAAATAATATAATTCTGGAGCTGATGTTCACATGAAAAAGTATATAAAAGTCACAAATTGCAGCCCCAAGACATGAGAAGCATAAATGTCAGTAAAGTCCACGCCAATGTAACTGCTCATCTGAAAACTCTATTCACATCCACATGCTAAAAGCAACTGATCTTATTGATCTCATTCACATCTTTACACACTAAAAGCAATAGTGCCAACAGAGTAAAAAGTGACCACTTCACAGTACTGATTGCAAAAATGATGAATTGTACAAACTGTTCTATCAATCTGTATGAGGCGATTCAATGTTTTCGACTGAAGAGTCATCAATAGAATTTTTCCAACACCACGGAGTATTACCATCTTCTGTTGAATGCCCTCGATGCCACTCACCTTGCTCACTGTATGCCAAATGAAAAGTGTGGCATTGCAGAAAAACTATTGGCCATCAAAAACACTGGATAGCTTCACCATTAGTGACAGAACAGATTTTTGGAAAATGCCTGTATGGAAAGTGCTACTTTTTGTGAACCACTTCCTTGATCGAAGCTGGAGTCGCAGGATTATGTTTGAAAACCTGCAAATTGCTTATCACAATTCAGTCAACTGGTGCTCCTACTGAAGTGAAGTGTGCCAATTTTGGCTGGAACCAGGTTTTGAGGCTGAGATTGATGAGACTGTTATAAATTGGCGTAAGGATAACCAGGAACACCAAGTGAAAACGGTCTGGCTTTTTGGTGGCATTGAAAGAATTTCAAAGAAGACATTTTTTGTGCCATTATCATCAGATTGTGAGAAAAGTGATTCCAGGGATGCAGCAACACTTATTCCTCTAATAATTCGCCACATCCAACCAGGATCTATTATTTATAGTGACTGCTGGTCAGTGTGTGTGCGAATACCAGCCCCTGAGTATACACACTATCAGATAAACCACACTGAACATTCTGTTGACCCAGAAGACCAGAATATTCATAGACAAGCAGTGGAAAGGCTATGGAGGATTTTGAAGGAGATTCATATCCGCTCCGGTATAAAAACTTTTTGCTTGAGGCAGTATGTTGCTCGTTTTTTTTGTTCCTCAAATCAATCCCTCAGCCATACTCAACGCCTTCACAGGTTCTTGACTAAAGCAATCAGGGTGGCTGTACCCGGGACCCAACTAAGATTGTGTCAGGATTTTAAATCTGACAGTTATGGGAATGGGAAGGTAGAAAAGATATAATGGCAACTGTTAGCATTTGAAGTGAAATTCAGTACAGTAAGAAAGAAATAACAAATTCTTACTGGTATAATCTTGCAGTGGCAATCATTTGTGTCAAATTGCAACAAAAAACAAACACTATATGTTACCTACAAGTAATTCTCTTTGTAGAAGTAACAGCAGAAAATAGAGAGGACTCTTATTAACAGTTTTGGTAACACCTCCATAACAGGACCAAAGTATGTGATGCCCTTGTCAGACATGCTTTTTGCCGACGATGCAGAAGTAGCAAATCACACCCGGTGTGAACTTCAGTCACTGATGAATCATTTCTCCCAGGCCTGCAGAGACCCTGGGCTGACCATAAGCCTGGAAAAGACAAATGTACTGGGACAAGGTACCAAAGCACCACCAGCCATCACCATTGATGACTATAAGCTCAATGCAGTCCATCAGTACGTATACCTTGGCTCCACTAACACTGATAATCTCTCCTTAGACACAGAGATTGACAAGAGAATCTGGAAGGCAGCCACAACACTTGCGCGCCTCACAAAATGTGTGTGAACCAATCCCAAGTTGTCAGTGAAGACCAAGATGGCAGTGTACGTCTGCGTTATCAGTACACTGCTATATGGCAGCGAGGCTTGAACCACGTATGCCAGGCAAAAAAGGCATCTGAACACCTTTCACATGAGAAGCATCCATCACATCCTGAGAATAGCGTGGCAAGATAAGGTGCTGAACACTGAGGTCCTGTCTCAAGCAGATTTGAGCAGCATGTTCACACTGCTCAGACAGTGCAAGCTCCGTTGGTTAGACCCCGTACATCACATGCCAGACAGCCACATCCCCAAAGATATCCTGTATGGAGAGCTGGCCACTGGAAGGAGACCTCCTCCTCCCTCCCCAGGTGGCCACAGCTGCAATACTGCAATGTCATGAGACACATTATGAAAACTATGGACATCAACATAGAGTCCTGGGAGAGCCTGTCAGCCATACGATCCGAATGGAGAGGAACCCTGAACAAATACCTCAAGTCAGGAGAGGAGAAGCTGACACAAGTCACCACAGAAAGACGGGTCAGCAGAAAGGAAACCGACAGCTCCAACATACCAGAGACAGGCATGCAACCTCTGCAACAGAGATTGTCACTCTCGCATCAACCTCTACAGTCACAGACGTTGATGCTCCAGCCAAGCAGACAACTAGGTTGCTACTGATGGTCAACCCTGACCAACAGAGGCCTACTATGTCCTTGTGAACAAATTCACAGCAGCAAGTACACTTTTTCTTTTGTCTTCAGCAATACACTCAAGGTCATAGTTTGTCCAATTTACCTCATCTTTGGTTATCCATGCAGGGACAGTGTACCAATACTGGAGTCTTTCTTTAAATCTTTTCAAACTTAGTCTGTTGATATAATCAGCAGGATCGTCATCAGTAGGAACATACTTTAAGCTCAATTCCAAGTTGAACTCTGATTTTACTTTCACAGTCATTTGCTACAATCTGTTGCAAGCAAATAGATTCTTGTTGGAAATTAATCCAAGACAGGACCACTTGAGCATCAGTGACTACATACACTTCTTTTAGTGGAGTATCTTTTAAGGCTTCCTTCAAGGAAGCGAAACATTTCAATGCAAGAAATACAGTCAGGAGCTCCAAGGTGGGGAAAGTTTTTCTTTGCGTAGGTGCCATTCACTTTTGCAAACACTAGTGAAGATTGTCCTCCTTATATGGTATATCCTGAATATCCATAGGCAGCTTTTGAGGCATCACAAAATAAAAACAATTTTATGGGCCACCCCTCATCTAAGACTCTTCTAGGGTATAAGATGGTATGTAACTCGGAAAGTCTCTTGCCAGAGCCTTTCAGTCCTTCCATATGTCTTCAAGAACAGTTGTATCAATCTAACTTTTGTTTCCAAAGTTCTCCTTCTAGTATATAGCTTCTCACTGTTTCAGGCAAGAAAAGTGATAAGGGGCCAAAGATTTTGGAAGCTTCAGAAAGTATCTTTCTCTTTGTTGATGCCTTAACATTATATATACGGAAATAAAACCTTTATGAAGTCCTTGTCAGGGTTGTATCTGTACCCCAATACTTTGTCCCATCCCAATTTGAATCCAGACAAGTTTCCCTCTGCATTCATTATTTCTCTTAACTCAGCACAGTTTGAATTGCAGGACTGTATCTCAAAGTTACCCTCCTGCAGGCGCTCCTTAACTGAGGTGTATAAACTTGACAGGGCGTTGAGGTTATTACCAGTTTTTATCAAATTATCCACATAAAAATTTGAATTTAATGCCTGAATGCATTCGTCCTGTCAGCATGAAATTTCAGGACATAATTTAGTATAAAAGTGTTTGCATTGAAACCAAATATAATGTTTGAATACCTGTAACAATGTAGATTCTCACCTTTCTATAGGAAAAAACAAAACTGGTTTCAGTCCTCCTCAGAAAATAGACCAATCATAAGAAAAGCCTTCCTTATGTCAGCCAACAGGACGTATTTGTTATGAAAACAAATAGGAAACTCTAATAACACATCACCCATCAGGTTGACTCTTGGATATGTTGCTTCTTTTTTCTTTTTCTTTTTTTAAGAACAGTTAAACACAGGCCTAATTTTGCTTGTAGTTTGATTAATTTCAGCATAGGCCTATGGGTAATCCAAATATACTCTCCAAAATATTTGGAAGATACCTGTATTTCTTCAATATAACACCCTTGTTGCTGGAAGAGCTAGGCATTGATTATAGAGGCTTTCTTTTTTTAAGGTCTTTCTCTACCCTCTCTAGGATTCTTAGAGCTGCATTGTGATTTGAACATTTCAGCTGTTGTTCAAGTGTATATTGATCTGGGTAACCTACAAGAAATAACTGAGCAGTTCTAAAAAAAAAACTACTAGATGAGACATCCTAGACATGGGCAGTAGAACGAGAACAGTCTACCCCCATAAATTAAATAATGGGTTCAGTTTGGATTTTCCTGTTGGGTACACAGATCGATATATACATATACACCTGATGAAGTGTAGAACAGACAAAACAAATGTGATAACGATAAAAATGAAGAAAATAGACTGAATGTAAATAGTGAACAGAACGTCTAAAAGGCATTGGAATGACAAACATGGCTTATCTTAGAGTTTTATACCACTAAATCATGCACAAAATTATATATACATATTTACATGTGTCACATGCAGAAAAAATATAACACATACCTACGCAAACAGTATGAAAAGATAGGTTCTTAGATATAATATGGAGATTCTTCTGTGTTTCTGGAGAAGCCATATTTATCCAGATCCAAGCAGCCCAGATTTATTTGCTAGTGATGATATTGTCCTCAAACTGGAAATGGCAAGTACTGGATTTTTCCCAACATGAGGACTGCCAGCCAGAGATATTTTCTATATCTGGTGAGGATATATTTCCATAGAAAAATGGCACCAAGGTTTTCCTTTTAAGTTTATCACAAGTTGATATTCTTTTTGTCACTGTGCAATGTACAATGTAATTGGACAGCAGTCCCTATGTGCACCAACACACACAAAAAAATATGCACAATATTGGATGAAGAAAAGTAATATTTAAAATGTATGCTTAAAATTGTCAGTGTTCATTTTACGTAGAGCCTAGGGATAAAAAAAACTGCCTTTCAAGCGCTTTGTCTTAGAACTAAAACGTCCTGAGATTAACAGTTCAAACATATATCATCTTTACCTTGGATGCTTGCTGTCTGTCTTTCATTATGCTATATAGTGTCCTCCAAAGAGGTTATCAAGCAGCCAATTATTTTCTGGGCAACATTTTTTCAAACTTGTCTTGCTAGATTAATTATGACTGAATAATAAGTTTGAACCTCAATACTTGTGCTGTATACCTTGTGTGCTTACTAAATATATGAATCGAACGTAGTTTTCTAAATGTATTGTAAAGTTGTACGCAATGTGATATTTAACCACTTGCACATTTCTATTATCAAATTTGTTTGTTTTTTTTTGTTACAAGTGCACATCCTTGAAACAATTAAGTCAACATGGAGTATGATTTGATATTTTAGTATCAATGAAATCAGTGATTTTAATAATCATCTACTTTAACAAATGTTGAATCCCTGAAGTCAGCAATGTTGATTAATAAAGTTCACTGGTTGAACAAGTAGACCCCTTTACTGAGCAAAATTAGGAAAGCGAGTTATCGGCCATGTAATATCCCCAACCCTTTAGTTTATTATTTCACACGAAACAATTGGTTTAAATTTCCTAAACGACAATGATGAAATTAATATCATGTCTATAGCTATAAACACTTCATTGCCAACAGCAAATTTAAAATTTTATCTTTTTTGTAGTGTCCAATAAGTTATCTCCCTTTTATTTGGCGAACTTGAAAATTGTTTGCGAAACTAGAAAGTGAAAAGCTCGACTCTGTGAAAGAATTTGGAGAATATAATTTTATTAAAGGTTCATGGGTGAGAGTCAAATAACATTTAAAAAAAAAAAAAATTTAACAAACTACACCGTCATGGGTATTAACTATTAAGTTTAGCGTTTCAAAGGATTCTTGTATCCCAAATATTGGTGTTTCTGTTTATTTTGCGTGGATTTATTTTTGGAGCTCTTTTTCATTTTTACGTTAGTTACTTTTTAGTTTTTATACAACTTTTTTTTTCTTTTTTTTTTCTTTTTAAATTTCCATAAGAATACTCACCGAATAAAAATCCACGGATATGTTTCAAATTTAATTTAAGGGAAGATATTTTAGGCCATCAAGTTGAACATAAAAAGATCATTTTAACTTCTGGGTACATTTTATTTTCGCTTCACAAAGGATGAAAATAATTATTGCTTGGTTTCACTTGTCTTTTTCTTTTTCTTCTCTCGTTGGTTCCGTCGTACCTCCACAGATTTTTTTTTTGTTTTTTATTCAATTTTATTTTTAATGCGTCAAACGATTTCTACTTAACAAACACCAAGTTACCTCCCAGCTATCACACAATACGAAAATAATAAATAAATAAATAATAAAAAATAATCTAAGTGTGCTTGGTCTATACAAATCATTTGAAGCGTTAAAGTCCTTAAGGAGAATCTTAAATTTGTTTACAATTTTCCCTATACAATGCCGGTTTGATGAATAACGAAAAAAAATACAAAACAAATGGTTTTAAAAAAATGTCTCAAAAGTTTATTTATACACGGAAATTATTTTCTTTTCATACAGATTAGCATTTTTAGCAAATTAATTATGATTTCTTTCAAATAGAACCAAAATTTAAGTTCAAAGAAGGTATTTAAAAATGTATTATCAGGGTTTTAATGATTGTAAAAAAAGAAAAGAAATGTTTGCTTCCTTCCATGATAATACGAATATGTTTAATTAAGGACATAAATGTGTGACGGGGAGGCCACAGGGGATTGAACCCTCTTTTTGTGAGATTAGATTGTTAACTACTGCGCCACTTAAAATTCAAATACTAAAGAATTCTTGGAAAAAAAATGATACGTAGCTAAAGAGCTGAGGTTTTTGCGCGGATTCTCTCCTAAAAAAAAAAAAAAAATACAAATCTGTTTATTTCTCAATATAAAACTCAGATCTTCGGTGCAAGGGAGGTAACTCTTAGTAAAAGTCGTTTGAAATAATCTTGGAAGATTGGTAGTAACAAAGTCTTAAAACTTTATATGTCTTCATTTGATATAAAGATCTTTGCCATTGGACTCTCTTGCAAAGATCAAATAATTGTCAGATTTTAATAAAGCTTTCAAGATGTATTCAGAAATTAATGAAATTATATTTGAATTTTTTTTTTTTACATGTTACCACCCACTTACTTAATTTCATGAAATTCCGAGAAATTCAGTTTTTATGGTGGGGGATATTTTTTATTAGTTAAAAGCAGGACACTTTGAAGAACGTAAATCATCAATTTTTTTTTTTTTTTTTTTTGTAAAACTGCCCTTTCACTGAAAATAAAATAAAAAATGCGATAAAACTATGACATTATTTAATTAGGAAAGCTTTTAATTGCTTTGATAAATAAGATCTATTAAAAACACTATTGTCTTAAGAAGAAAATTTTTTTTGATAAATAATTAATTTTTACAAGAATTGTTTTCATTTTTTTTAAATTTTAATTAATTTACAATATTAAAAAATAATTTAAAATGCTGCATTGCTTCAGGTTGGCAGTTTAAGTGAAAAGTATATTTATGAATCAAAAATTGGAAATCTCAGTCGTTTGAACTAGTATGTTTAAAGAAAAAATTTTAAGTTATGAATATTCCCAATTTCTATCTATGGTAAGCCACACATGACATAATCCTTAAAAGGTCACATGATTTGAGAGTTGGCCAACTGCAATTCTTTAACTTTCCTTATTCAATCCCATTTTTATCATTAACATCTTTGCAAATCATCCCTTCAAAATTTCAAAGTTTTACTTTTTTAATTACTATTTCACTAAATATTTTTATTTTGTCATATTTCAATTAATTAATTTTTTGTTTAAGGTAGTAAGCTTAACTTAGAGACAAAACTCAAATTTTATTAAGCATCTTGAAACCTAACTAAAAGTCAATAAAATATTAAATAATTGCTGAAAATGTTAATTTTTAAAAATTACTAAACA
Organism: Acanthosepion pharaonis; assembly: GCA_903632075.3. Taxonomy (NCBI): domain Eukaryota; kingdom Metazoa; phylum Mollusca; class Cephalopoda; order Sepiida; family Sepiidae; genus Acanthosepion; species Acanthosepion pharaonis. Next base: position 366,800 of record CAHIKZ030001590.1, read on the forward strand.
AAAAAAAACATGCGTTCACTTAGATTCCATAAATTTGTTATTTCTGGTCATCCATAAGAGCAGTCATCACCTCAGAATTTATCAATATGTCAAAGATTTAAGACCGGACACATCATTAAGAAATGCTTGTATATTACTTTTTTATGCTATAAGTAATATTTATTTTAAATTAGATTTAACTTTAAATTTTTTAATTTTATGCAGATAATGTGTCAAAAATATATATTTTATTTTTGGAAGATTTTTAAAGCTGATAATTTTTTGTTTACAAATTTCTTAAAATTAAGAAAATGGCTGATTTTAAGAAAAAAATTTTTTTTTAAAATCAAGCAAAAATTTGACATTCCAATCTATATGTCTATCAGAAATACACCAGAATATTTTACTCACTGAAAATAATAAATTTAATCATTTAGCTTTCAATTAAAACTAACATGAAATCTTCAAGAATGCGTCTTCATTTTTAAAAATTCATTTTAAACTTTAGGTATCAAAAATTCAGTGGAGGTAAGTAACTAAAGAAGAGCAAAGACTTCTTTTTCTTTTTTTTTAAATCCTTTCTAGCACATTCAAAATTTTGATTAAGCTTTTCTTTTTTGTCAGCAGATGGGCCAAAGAGTACTATGGGAATTTTAGCTCCCTTTTTCCTGTAATGGTTTGGAAAAATAAAATGTCGGTTTTTAATGAGATTTTCAGGACTTATGAAATTATTTTTGAATTTTTTTTTTCTCCACTTAATTTTATGAAATTTCAAGAATATAATTTTGATTGGAAATTTTTTTTTGTTAATACTAATGACATTCATACCAGTGCACCCTTACTATTTAATCCCTGCCAATTATTTTGGGGAAAAAACATTTCATTTTCAGGCAAATTTTTTTTATGTTTTTAATATAGTAACTAAGAAAGTGAAACATCAGAATAATAACAAGTAATAATGACCTTGAAGTACCCGAGCGGTGGCTAACACCCCTACCAGATATATGACTTGACAATTGGACTTGTTTCAACCTCAGAAGAGCATAAAACGTCTGTAGCTGGTTTTGTATGTTATGTTTTGGACATGTTTATTGCTTCATGTCTGAAAAAGATACAAACTGCAATAAAGTTTATCACCAGACCCATCACTAGAGTATGGTCATGGGGGTCAGCTGAGCACCTGATCATTTTCCTACACAAATCTGGATTAAAAAAAACTGAAAAGTATTCATTTATGTGTATCATGTCTTGCACAATTACAACCCAGGTCAAGCCCCATATTGAAGGATCAGAATGCCTATTAGTGTTATCTCAGTAGTATTCAGTTTAGGAAGACCCTCTGCCCAGTAATGCTGTATTGTCACTACACTGACTGTATACATAGCTATGCAACCCAATCTACCCCATGGTGCTAGATGAGTTTTGTTTTTAATTCTGCTGAGTATCTAACCACCCTCTTCACTAGAAACCATTTTATTCATCAATGACCCAACCATGTGGCCAGTAGTACTGAGTAACATGGTAACAGAAGCATTTGTAGAGCAACTTAAAATAAAATTTATTGTTGTGAAAGTATGGTGCAGATATGTGCCCTATCACAGAGATGCACCTGATCTGGGTACTTTACTTTTTTCCAATTAGAGAGGGGTTGGATTATGGTTTGTTGATTTTGATCTATCTAGGAATGACTGCACCCCCCCCCCATTTTATAGGCAGAAGCACACAAACACATGCTGGGATTTCTTCCTAGCCAATAAAATAGGCCAGTTCACAGTTTCATCTGACTCAGTTCGGATCTGTCTTGTACTGAAGTCAGAATCCTATGTTCGCTTGTCCAAACTTGCTCTTGTGTGTCAACTCCAATTTTCAGTTTGAACTTTTTGCCATATTGCTTTGCCTTACATATATTGTTTGCTTGTTTCAAGAAAATGTTGATAAAATAGCAAGGTTCACAAATCTCTGTTCAGGGCCACCAATCAACCATGCCTCAACCTGTACAATCTTAGCACTCAAGGAGGATATCAGGTATATTAATGTACATTTAGAATATCTGATCCTTTATTGTATTCTAGCTATATCATTTGGACACTTAATCTCGAGTCATATATGAAATGTTTTCTTTTATTCAGTTGTTTTTTAGTCGCCTGATGTATATCAAATCCTATATGTTTTCATAAGGAAAAGTTTCCCAGTATTTATTGAAATGTTTTTTTCTTTTTTCTAGGGAATTCATTGAAAACCACTTACTTGACTTTACTCGAAAAAATCCAGGAATTGTTGTTTATTTGAAACCCAGAAGGCACAGGAAACCTGTTCTTTATGCTGAATATTGTAAGATATTTTTTTCTTTTCAATACAGATTAATTACAAAAGCAATATTTATAAGTAAGGTCCTTGTCTGTTTGTTTTGTTTTTTTTTTTTTTTTTAAGGATAAAACGGACTATATTTAAACTTCAGTATCAATAGATAAAAGTTGACAATCATTTGCTTTGTAAACAGACCAACCTTTGTTTAAAACTTGGCAAAACGTAATATAGGGTGCAACAGATGATAAGACTAATGAAGACACCATTGCCACTAAAGGTCTTAACATTATTATGTGGGAGGTTATTTCTGTCACAGATTTTTTTTTTTTTTTTAAAGACAATATTTATTACTGTAGAAAAAAAAATGCAGCAAATATGGTATAAGGCTAATATGGAGAGGGCTGGTTTTTCATTTGTCCTATCTTTTAACCTAGTTAGTCACCTGAATATTGTCCATGTCACCAAAATGTCACATTAACACTATAACTACAGATATAATGCTATATAAATTCCAGATGTACAATTTGAGGGACAGTGGATGAAAACAATGATATTCACATTTTCTTTTATCCTCAATGATTTATGTAAAAAAAAAAAAAAAAAGTGAAATAAGCAAAATCAGTTAATTTTTCTATATTTTCTCTTAACTTCTGTACACATTGTTGACAGTAAATATTAAAACCCTTTGAAAAAAAAAAAAAATAAATAAATAGTATACATTGTTGAGTGAGTAGCAAACCATAAACAACAATGTAATGACCAAAACTTTAGAAATTGAATTCATTTTACATTTGGTAACAATTTATGCTGTGCACTGTAGATCCAATTCTGCAAAGTCCTATCACATTGTTTCATCCATATTGCAATTCTCATAATGCTGAGTGAACACAAACCTTCTTCAGTGGCAGTACAGCATTGCTGCAGATGGAACTGGACTTGAAGACAAAGAAATTCACTTGATCACTCCACTCATGGCATACATGACAAATCTCACTCCCTGCATCTGAGTGGACACTTCTCAGTCAAAAAGTCTTCCTTAGCAGCTTTCCAGAAATTAGTTATGAGCTTCTTGTGTATGCATTCAATCTGTTGACAAATACTCAGCCAGGTGAAGATAGGTCTCCTGATGCACCTTAGGAGCCATGACATCCCATAAAGAGGTACAACAATTCAAACTAAAGTACAATTGAGGAATCTTTCTCTTAAGACCATATGTAAAATTAAAATTCTAGTAAAGTTTAGTTTGGAGTTGTCAATACCTATTCCTGACAGCATTTAGATTTTATCAAATCTTTTTTTTCCCAAACTGTGCAGAAAAATGGAAGGGTGGTGACTTTTTACATTTTATAAAAAATTAGTTTTAACCTGTGAAAATTTCAGTTTTCCTATTTTAATATTCTGATGAATCTTAATTTTTAAGTTAATGATTAAACTCATGGTGAGTTCTATGACAATAAAATCTCCATAGAAATTCCCCTATCACATTGTTAAATATTTCTGCTTAATCAATAAATATGAATGCTGGTTATTATTTTAAGAATTGGGTAGAAATAAATTTCATGATAATTTCTTGATTTAGTCAAATCTCGGCAAATGTTGTAATGAAAATAAAGGAATGTCTTTTTGCAAAAATCATGCAAACAGAAACTTAGATTTGGTTTTTATGTAATTTTTCAGTGTACAAAATTAACCCTTCCCACTGCAATTCTCTATCATGACACTTTGCCTATCGGTGTTAATTCTGGAACTAGGCTCAAGTCGGATTCAACAGGGCAGAGGCAAATTTATTCCTTTTCTCTTCCTCTTTCAACATTCCATCCCCACGGGGAGGTTTTAGCTGTCTTCTTGATAATCCTAATTTTAAACCAAGTGGGCAAAGGGGCTGTTTTATTTTAATCAGTAATTTTCCAGGCTTGGTCTGGTGTCTCTCCTCCCAATCAAACTGTCCACAACCCTTGGGTTATCAGGCAGACCTTACAGTTGCATTTAGTTTTTCAATTCTTCTCTCAACCTGTCCACACCTTCAAATATTATGTCCAATTCACAAATTGACTTCTTTTTTCTACCTAGGATTATTTCATTGGAACAACCATTAAACACTTTTGTCGTTTGCCCTCATTCCATGCAATCAAATGGAATAGTCTATTATTTATGAAGTATTGGCAGGACGCAACAGTCGTGCAAACTAACATGGAGAGGGATAAGCACAATTATGATGGAGTAATAAGTTTTTTTTTTTTTTTTTGCAGTGAATGGAAACCGTGTGACATTCAGTGTTGAAAATCAGAGCAAAGAGGAGATCAGCAAATGGATTGAGTACATGAGGACAAGATCTGGGGTTGAAATCCAACGGCTACGCAAACCATGGCACACAGAAAATCCTTCTATCCAAGGCGTTTGGCATCCTTTCTCTAACAAGGACCCTGCACTCAATTTAGTTACTTTCCCTGATAAGAAACTTGGAGAAAACATTAGGAAGTCATTAAGCGCTACAGAAATCTTAGCAAAAATGAATGAACCAAAACTGGAGTGACATTTTGATGATAAATTGCCTAAAAAAAAACATTTTTGTTTGTTTTGATTAATTTTATATGTAACTCATTTGTCCTCAAGTGTCTTTGGGTGTTACACCTAAATGACCCTTATCTGCTGATTGTAAAACACTTGAGATAAAAATCACACTCTTTTTCTATCATACTGAGACCATCAGGCCTAGATACAGGCTGAGGGTAAGAAATTACCCTGCCCCTATATCCTATTTGAAGAAGGTGTTGCCATAATAGGTTTTCCTCTTTACAAGTGTCCAAAGGTAAAATGAACATATACTACACTTTGATTCCAGCTTGAAGGTCAGGCCTGGGGATGCAATGGAAGAAAATTAAATAAAAAAATAATAATCATAAAAAAGCAATAATTTATTTATACAGAATAAAAAATAAATATCGAAAATATGGCATTTGGACAGGATTTTTTTTCTCTAATTTTAAAAGCAGAAAAACATTCTTGGACAAAAAATATACACGTTTTCCAGTTTCTGTATCAAATTCACAAATTAGAAAAACCCTTCAGACTAATGAATTCATTAAAGTTAACAAAGATAAAACCATTTCTCTTTAAAGGTTTTCACAGCCCTTAATTGCTTGAGAAATTGCATCGGTGTTTCTAAATAATGTGGACAAATCAATGTTGTAACATGCTTTTGTCAACAGGCATTATAATGTATGGAATATTGATGAAGAAAATATTTATACAGAATTTTATGAAATAAAATAAAACTTCATTTTTGGTATTGGTCAAGTGTCTACTCTTCGAATCCAAACCTCAGATTCTTCTCCACTAGAACAATTATTGGCAGGTATAGAATTACTTTCTTGTTTTACTAATAAGAAATGGTTTTTCAGTTGATTATCTCGGGTTGACATGGATTTCTTGTGAGATTGACTTGCACATTTGCTACAAGGTTCTTTGTAATAAGCTGCCTTTTTACTGGACTGTTTGGGAACGATGGGTTGCCTTGCATGGTTACTGTGACCAGAATAAGGAGGCACCTGGGCTGACCATTTCGTCAGTCTTTCTAATTCATGATTTTCAAAACCTGAACGGAGCTGGTTGCTGACAGTGGAGCTGGACAGAGTGGATTCAGACACAGACTGTCCGCCTTTGTCCTTGGATCTTGTAGAATTTGCACAACAGGACCAGCTCGGCCAGTAGAACTGTCCGAATGTTCCTGATGGCCCCAAAACACGCAGAAGAGATTGGAAGAAGAAAGTAGCATAGAGCCAACTAGTTGTGATGAGAATCATTAAAAACAGACCAAACTGTCTGTAAACAAGGACAGTGGCTGGTAACATTAAAGCTCCAGCAAAGAAAGTGGTCAGAGAAGCCATAGCAATAGCTGAGCCCATCCTGCTAATGGAGCAGACAACACGCAGTTCGGTATCCAGATCGGAAGACAAACGATAAGCAACACCATAATGTAGAGTGAAGTCAATGGACATACCGATAGCGACAGTAATCACGACGGATTCTAAAATGTTTAGCTCCCAGCCAAGCAGAAGAAGGGCAGCCACGGTCGTCAGAATAGTAAATGCAACAGTAACAACAGCATAGAGGCTTAAAAAAAAGTTAAGCGTCGTAAAGAATATCACAGTAGCAGCAACAGCAACGGACAGACCTAGGGCAAGAGGAAGACCGTGAAGAATGCTGTTCTGAAGATCAAAAAACTGCAAATAGCTAACAAACCAGCCCCCTCGGATCTCCTCAGGAGCTTGACTGAGTTGGTCCCTAATCCACATGTTTACTTGAGAGTAAAATGAACGGAGTTTCTCGTATGCATTTGTAAAGGGGACAGCACTGCTAAATTCTACAAGAAAAGCACGAATCTGACCATCTTTGAACCTTGGTCCTGGCAGCTGATAATTGGAATAATATGAACCAATGTATGGCGTGTTCATCAGGTCAGGAATGTACAGTCCAAGGCACCTAGTGAATGTTTCAGGACTGTATGGGAAAGATGACACGTTGCAACAACCCTGGGTTTTTTGGTAGTCATCAACGCAAGGGGCAGCCATGTAGTTGCGATAGTTTTCAAGAAAACAATTTGCTATTTCATAACCCGGCACATGTTGATAGAAAGGCTGCTGGCGGAATCTGCTACAGAAGTCCATAAGCCAAGCTTGGGCTTTTGTGGTTTCCATGTGAAAACTATTATCAAATCTCAAAGTGCCACGATCGGATGGATTAAGGGGGTCACCGGTGTCCTCTGCCAAGACACCCCACACAACTGTGATCGGCATAAGGGGTACTTGGTCAATCTCTGTTTTCTCAAACCAAAAATGATTCCACAAATGCAAGTCATAAACTTCAAGGAGATGACTCGAAGAAAAGTATTGGAATTTTTCCTTGGTGGGTAACTTGATGCCAGGATAAACAAACACAATGGCTATTGATGCCAGACCTAAAATTCCAAATGCAACAAGCCAAAAATAACGGAATTTAATGACAAGACATGGTAGAATTTTCTCAAAGAATATTCTAGAACAATTTGAGATAGATTTATGGATATTTCTAGGCACACGACACAGCACAGAGCCTGGGCCTTGTTTATCAGAGCTACAACATGGAAGACAGTTGCAAGATTTTTCATAAATGACAATCATTGCTGGCATCCAGGTCATCATGAGCAGAAAGTTGCAAAGGACAGAGGTTCCAACATAAATACTGAAACATCGAATAGCTGTAATGTCACTGATGACGTTAGCCAAGAATGCAGCTGCCGTGGTCAGACTGGACACAAGCATAGATGTAGCTGCATGTTTTAAGGTCTCGGCTACAATTTTCTCCAGGGTCACATTGCTCCTTTCCGTCTTGGCAAGGTTCCACACTTTGCAGTAAATAAACGTGTCGTCTGCCCCAATTCCGACCATGATCATCACAGTCACCATGTTCATGTAGGGAAAGAAAGAAATCCCCATCACAAAGACGTATAGAAAGTAGGCAATTTCTAGAGACCAAAATATTGCAAGGAACGTCATGAGTGTGATAAAGAAGGAAGCAGAGTAGAGCCAGATGGCCAGAAAAATGGATGCAGCAGTGAGAAGAAGCCATTTGCTATCCAGCCATATGTACTGCTTAAAAAGAACATCTTTGATTCCAAAGTTTGCAGCAACAAGCTCCACATTTCCTTCTTGCAAATCTTGTCCCTCGATATATTCAAATAAATTCACCGTGGCTGAACTTTGTACAAAGGGTAAGAATGATACACTGTATGCAAGCACAGGCTGATCCTGAGGAGTGATTGTTGTAAAATGTGCATCTGTGAGGTAGTGAAGGATGTGGTAGACTGCATTGTGTAGTTTGCAAGCGGCGGGGACCCTGACACACTCTTCACAGTAAGCCCCCAAGGAATAGTTGCGATAGAACTGGCCACAGTGAGATAAGGTTTGCAAGGCCAGTGCAATGTCATTCTCTTCAAGATCAGTGCAAGAGGTTTTGTTGCTTAGCAAACCAATATAGTTTCCAAGGGACCAACTCCTGCATTCACGGCTGTCATCAATGCAAAGTTCAGTAAATAATGACGTAGACCGCACAACTTTAGATTCAAGTCGACACATGGCTTGGATGTTTTTCAAAGTGAACAGCGAACTGCCATCAAGGCTTTTGAACACGACACGAGCATATTTCTCATCTGAAATGAAAACAAACCTGGTTATAGACAAGATTGTTCCAATTCCAATTCAGATGTCAAATCTGTAACAAAATATTTTCAATCATTTTGTAAGAAAAACATCATTATCATAAATTTGTTTCTGTTCTCAAATGTTTCAGCCAACCCATCCTTGGGACTTCTGCAGAAGCATTCTAAAAATAATTTAAAAATTAAAAAAGTGAGAGAACATCACTTTTCATATGAATATTACACCCAAAAATGGTTTGGCAAATTATTGGGTATATTAGTAAAAAAAATTCCCCAACACAAAGACATTATAGAAAGTAGGCAATTTCTAGAGACCAGAGTAAAAAAAAAAAAAAAATTCAAATGTTTGGAAATCTGAATAAAAATCAAAAGTTCTTTAAGCCACCCTCCTCTCTATTCTAGTTCAGGTCATTTTGCTAAATTGTTCAATTTTTTTCTGAATGCTTTCAGAAGTTATCAAAGAATAGTTTGTGCAGAAGGGGTTGTGCCTATAGATAGGCATTGTGTTCCTTTGGTAGATTTTAAGTGTCATATCAGGGTTTGGTGTCAATTCAATAAGCCATTCCAAAAATTCTAAGAAGACATTGAACAATGTTCAAATTTGATACAGAAAAAAAAAAAAACTGAACCGAAGGAAGATTAAATATTAAACAAAGAACTTTTGTTGAACTCATATTAATGAAATATTGCTGCCCAAATACACCATATATATTAAATAAAGTAGATTTTAGGCAGGAATCCTTCATTTTCAAAGATTCTGTTAAATAAAACTCTCCTTAGCTCATTGACTGCAGACAAGATCATAGAGTCATTGCTAATTCCATAATCATTTCCATGGCTGTATAGTATAGTGCTTTGTCAGGACTACATATGGTTTCGATTTCAGAGTTGTTCCTGTCCTAGAATGGCTGCCAACCACAACTAGGGAGGTTATTTAACCCATATCTGGGGAAAGAAGAGATTTACACTTTTCATAAAGGTATTTGTGCAAAAATGAATGTAATGGACTCATCTGGAATTTGAACATGGCTTGCCAATTTTTCTTGTTCTGAGCCACTAAATATTACACTACCTGCATGTCCTAAAATAAATCGAACAGAAAATCTACTGAACCTTAAGGAGACTTTCTCCTGGTGTCAAATTAGTAACTTTATTTCAAGTGGGAAATTAAATGTTAAGACCCGAGTACTTTTGACTAGTATTTGTTTTCAAGGTAAGAATAGATATTAAAAGCATCTTAATATAAAGGGCTTACTTAGATTTATAATCGTTTTTTTTTTTAGTTAGAATGACAGTGAATTATTGTATTTATGACCAAAATCTGGCAGGGAAAGAAGAAAACGTAGGTGAGAAGATTGGAAGAGAGAAAAGGAGAAATAGAAGAATGTCCCAATAAATGAATAACATTTTACAAGGGGCACTGAAATGTCATCACTCTAACCAAGGAGAGGGATTAAAAAGAATTTCTGATGTTTCATCAGATTTTGAGAACTTTTCTGCAGCCACTCTGTATATCTGTGTCACACACAATATGCAAGCACAAATTGCATTTCATATATATAATTTTTTTTTTTTTTTTTTAATTTTACTTATATAACTGACTTTATTCTCCAAGGAGTTTCTATCAAATTAAATCTATAAATTTTCAATAGATAAACTTACCAAGATCATCACAGAAGTAATTTTCAGCTGCTGTTTTCCTTAACCTATTTCCATGTCGAGAGCCCAAAGCAACCTTCTTTACTCCTAACGTATTCCTTAAGCGCCGCTGTTTCTTCCTTTTATTCTTTTTCTTCTTTCGCTTTCGATTTTTGCGCCGGTTTTTCCTGTGTCTGTTTTTGTTCCTATGTCGGATTTTGTGATGGAACTTGGTCTTGTGCTGGTAGGGAAAAGGCGTTAAAGACAGGGAGTTTTCACTGATGCGCAAAAGATTGTTGTAAGCAACAAGTTTTTCACTCAGCTCAGTGCCCCGAGTCTCAAATCCCTGCAAAAGCAAATCAGATTCTTATTGTCAAGCAAAGTGACACATATGGTTGGGATAGGCAATTTTTTTTCTATTTAATAATAATAATAATAATAAAAAAAAAAAAAAAAAAACAACTACAAAAAAAAACTGGTAAACTTGGGCTCCATACAAAAAAAAAAAACCCCAAACACAAAGTATCAAAAGGATGATTTTCCCTTGACACTGCTATTATTTTAACTACCTTCACTCCTGAGCAATATTTATTGTTTTAACAAGAAATGATTAGAACTGTAATCAAACCTAAGCATGTGATCAAAGTGAATTTATACATTTTCTTTTATTTTTGAGAATTTACAACAAAAATATTTTAAACTATTTATTTATTAGATTTATTATTATTTACAAGAATAATTTTGTATTTACAATATTCTAAACACTAATACAATTAAGATTAATGCAATGTAATATTTATCTTTTACTGATTTATAATGAAATAAATATGAAAACAATTTTTATTCATAAATTTATAAATATTTACAAAATAGTTAAAATATGTGAACCAATTAAGGAAATCCTTATTTACCATTTTATAAAGTTTGAATCGATTGGCAATTAACTGATGTTTAGCCAACCATTCTAATAAACAATCTAATAAATAGTATTTATTTTTGTTGTCAATTCTCAAAGAACAAAGAAAATGTATAAATTCCATTTCATGCTTAGGTTTTATTAAAATTCTAATTGCTTTTCAAAACAATAAACATTACTGAGGAGCGAAGGTAGTGAAAATAATAACAGTGTCAATGAAAAAAAAAAAAAAACATTCTTTTGACACCCCATTTTTTATTTTTGTTATTAGTGTACTCACTGGAAATAGTAAATTTAATCCTTTAGCTTTCAATTTAAGCTAAAATGAAGCTTCAAAAAAGCCTTTTTATTTTTAAATATTCACTTTAAACCTGAGGTATCACAAATTAGTGTCGGTACCTAGTATACTGTATTAAGACTTTAAATATACACTTTATCTCATGAGAAATAAACTAGCAATATAGTTTCAAGTGTTGCCAAGAACTTGCTATTTTGTACAGAGTTCCATCATATAACAACATTAGTAAAAAATGTAAAACTAAGAAAGAATTTATTGTTCAAACTGAACAGAAAAGAAGAGCAATGCTTTTAGCAAGACACCACTTATACAATTGACTTGATTTGGCAAATTAGAAGGCAAGTTACAATGAGTGCTTTTACAACATTTAGATAGCATGGTCTAATATAATATTGGCTTTTAAGGTTTGGGAAAGGTATACTTACAGCTCTTGGTCGTTCAAAATGAAAGCCTTCACTCTTGAATATTGAAACACCCAGACATGTGATTGTTACAACCAAGACAGCACCAACTATCAAGTATGGATAACGAGCCAATACACGAGCATAACTGGATTAGCAAAGAAAGATAAATTTATTAAATCAGAAGTGTCCTTAAAGTGATAGGAACCACAGATACAAAATTAAAATTGACTCTGAAAATTAAGTTTAGAGATGTTAAAAACAAAACAAAACACAGTTACATAGAAAATAGTGCAAATACGTACGTACACACACACACACACACACACACACAGGGGATGATGAAAAATTCTTGCCTTGACTCATCTTTACCTAAATCTGGCCAAATAACCAAACATCAGAATTGATAGGAAAGAATCCCTTCTTGATTGAGCTAAGAACTTTTTCAGTACTCCCTTGGATATAATCAATGACAAAAAAACTCAGTATTTTTAAGGGTAATGCAAAATCATTTTTGTCTGAATTTCTGAAATGAGGTGTTATTTACACTTTGACTAATATTCTCTTATCAGAATGTTTCAGCTATTTGGCCCTACAGCCTTCTTCAGGTTTCTGTCGACTCTGGTAATCTTCAGGAAATTTCAAACTGAACCAATTATTAAATTTACTAGGAATATCCCCAGACCTGAACAGTGAAGTGAAAACAATTTACTACCACTGATTAAATAATTTTGAAATTCCTTCACAGTTACTCGGATTGACAGACATCTGAAGAAGGCTAGAGAACACAATAGCCAATTTGTGACCATAGCAACAGAGATGAGTATATTAACGTTGAATTAACAATAATGCAAATAATTCAAAATTGTATCGTTAAATAAAACTTGTAGGAAAATACCAGAATCAATAAAGTAAGCAAAATAATACTAAAATTTTTTAGAGAACCAAAAACACAATATATAAACAAACCTCAGTTTTTTTTTGCCTTCAGTTTTAACTGTTTCAACACTCAAACCAACCCCCGTAAATACCGGCTCTCAAAACGTCAGTGCTTGTGGTCAAAGTCTCACTGTTTTCATAACTTCCTGCATTATTTTTGATGATGTTGTCATATATTATGGCAGAGTATAAATAGGCTGGGTTACAGCAGGTTGAACATTGAGAGCCGATATTTACAGGGCAAGTTGAATGCTGAAGAGTAAATAGAGGTTAAATTTAATTAAACTTAAAAGCAATACTATTCAAAAGAAGGTTAAAAAATACAGTTTTAAAAAATTACCATTCTAGGTTATATAGAAAACCAAAGTTTTTGAGTAAATATTTGAAAAAAATTAGTCATTATCTCTCAAGACAAGCACCATATTTCTTCAATGGGCGAGTCTGGGTAGGCTTTCAAGAACTAGACTAAAACCTTTGACACACAAAAAATTTTACATTATTACAATTGATTAAAATATAGTTACAAGACAAAATAATGTATTTTTAAAAAAATAAAAAGTATGAACAAATCATCAGTTAAATATTAAGACAAAAATTTAGACAAAATGCATATGACTATTATTGTTATTCTGTTGCCTGACAATGGGCGTGTGGCACCTTTTGAAAGTGACTGAAAACTACACCATTGGATGACCAAAGTCTTGTGAATTAAATTAGATAGATGAAACCAGATGGAATCCGTTAATGGTTGTGCAAGCACATAAGTCATCATGACTGAGGGTTTGTGTATACTGGCTTTATTCAAAAAAAAAATTATCATGGTAGATTATGCACTTTCTCCCAGAAATTGTAACTAATGTCCACTCAGCATAGTTGCAGTATAAACTACAGGTTAGCTTAGTGCAATGAGCAGGTGTCTGTAATAGGGTTGTCTAGACATTCTGGCAAACAGGTGTGCTTGGAAAACAACTAGTAGCCAACCATTGCTTGGCATTATGCAATATACAAGGATTGCTGTCAGTCCATGTAGACCTACACTGCACTGCTAACCATTGGACCATTTAAGTCACAGGTTGTAACATCAGAAAAAAGTATTAGAAATAATTCAAATGTCAGTATAAAATACTCAGGTTATAAAAGGTGGGTCATAACAGCGAATATCATTTGCTCCAAAACTGGTATCACCAAAACTGTTAGATTGAAGCTTCACGTCACTGAAATATTTGAACACAGAAAATTAAAGGGCAATAACTGTAATATGTGAATGGGGCGTTTCTTAATTTTGTATTGTTTAAAAATTATGCTCGTTAATTTGATTGTTGTTTATTTATGGTAACGAATGATTGACAAGTCAGTTTGTTTTAAGAAGATTATTTAATGCTGAAATCGGTTAAAGCCAAAAAATTAATTCTTGTCTTTTTTTTCGGGCAACAAAAAGAAAGTATAAATAAAAAAAAATAATTATTAAAACATAAATATTAAACTAAATAAAGAGTAATATGAATTAATACTGAAGATTTTTTATTTTAAATATTTAATTTACTTACAAGTGTATTTTGGATATGACAAATATTTACAGGGTTTGTTTCCCATTTTTTTTTTTTTTTTTTTTTTTACTCATTTTTAAATATTCACAGAAAAAAAAAGAAAATATTAAACAACATTATTACCAGTGATGAATTTATGGAGGAAAAGGTATTCGTTAATACCCATCAGTGGTTCTCAAATAAAGGTTAATGTAGACCCTGGGGAGGTGGGGGGGTCTGTGTAAAATCACTGGGGTCCATACAAAAAGTCATTGTGAAAAGGGATGTCTTCAACTATCATTGACATCGATGGAGCCGAATTTAAAAAATAAACTTGCAGAGGTCTCATCGAATAAATCTGCACTTTTTTTTAAATTTATTAATTACACACATATTTTAACATATGTTATGAGTTATTTTACTAGTGTACATAAATGTTCTATAGAATTCAGTTGTTAAATACAAGTTTTCATTAAAATAGTTTTACTTCAAAATAAAGCACATATATTTACTATAATACAATTCCTAAATTTATCTATTTGTAAAAAATAAGCTTTTTTTTTTTTTTTTTTCCATCAACTGATTAGGGGGAAGGCCCCCACCCACCCCAAAATAAATAAAGAGTAAAAGTGGTCCATAGGCAAAAAATAGGTTGAGAACCACTGTTGTAAATAAACAAAATTTTAGAATGATACATAATTTAAAAATAAAAAATAAAAGCACTATTCAGATATAAAAGTTATCTCCCTTTAATTTTCTATCATTTGATTTTTCAGTGAAATGAGCCATTCAATGAAACAAAGAGTTGATTTAACGGTTTCAGTGAAGCCAGTTTTTAGACAAATGACATTTATGATTGATCGATAAAAGGGGTCTGTACCTAAGCGATATCTGTAAGTTATAGGTATTGCTTTGGTCTGTTTCAATTTGACAGTTCTGTCATATATATGAGTCTATAAACTCAAAACAAGCAAAGCAAAAACAAGTTATCTAAAAGGTGCTGAGACACATCAATATGGATACAGTTTATTGCAAAGTTTGCTTAAATAGTTCAGTAGAAGACTATCTAGTTACAAGGTTTTTATTGGGGTGAGGATTACAAAGTTCATGGAAAATGTGGGGGGTTTTATTTTATCATTTTTTAAATACACACTGTCAAATTATAGGCGTGTCTTATATGGCAGGAAACATGGTAATTTGATTGCAAGAGTACATCTGTTCTCAAAAAGCACTAAGATGTTGGGTATGGCAGAATGTCTTCACAAGGCAAAAGTAATTTTTTTTTTTTTTTTTTTTTTTTTTTTTTAGCAAAAGAAAATTTGTAATTGATGTTATAAGGCTAAAGTAT
Source organism: Acanthosepion pharaonis (assembly GCA_903632075.3). Lineage (NCBI taxonomy): Eukaryota > Metazoa > Mollusca > Cephalopoda > Sepiida > Sepiidae > Acanthosepion > Acanthosepion pharaonis. The sequence continues at coordinate 382,348 of CAHIKZ030001590.1, forward strand.
GATTTTATTACCAGTCAAAATGGTAATAAAATCATACTTTCTGAATTAGGAGCAACATATTTCAAGCATGCCAAATGGTTAGAATTTTTATTGAAAAGTGTATCAAGAATTTAATACAGGGTGTCCATAAAGTTCGTGTGAACTTTAAAAAATTTGTAACTTTATTTGTATTTGCAATAGAAATAATTTGTAAAAAGGATTAGAAAGAAGTAAATCTATATTTTTTAAGGTTTTATTGAAATTTTATTTAAGTTTCCACATCTCCCCCATCATTAGCAATACAAAGGGTAATACGATTTTGAAGTTCATGGAAAACATTTGCCAACTGATTTACAGTAATGCCTGAAATCAGTTATTTTAGCTATACTTAAAACTAGGTACATTAAACTTTATAACATTTTTTACAGATTATTTCCATCACAAATACAAATAAAGTTATAAATTTTTTAAAGTGCACACGAACTTTATGGACACCCTGTATAATTGTTAATCATGAGTTGTCTGCTAGTCAAATATTATGCTTCTGCCAAATCTAATCATTTACTCTCTTCTGTTTACTACCACACAATCTGACAAGTAAATTATCCCATTCCCTGTTATCAAATAATGAGACAACCTAATGTATTGCTGCAGACCAATCTACTTTCTAACAAAACCAAATACAGGGATATACAATATGCTATCTTTCTATAAGAGGTGCAGCAAAGACAGGCCAAATCTTAGAGAGTTCTGATTGATTGGTTTGGGATTTTTTTATGACTTATCAACCCTTTGTAGGTTATTTAAAGCTGAAGCATATTTCAGCTTGTAGGAGGTTGCTTACAGAACTCTGCGTTTCCCCATTTAAATATTGACCAGGCTTGACACTGCTTAACTGCAGTGATTGAACAAGAACCAGTGTTTTCAGTGGAATTTGACTGTAAGCATATAGTTCTGGATAATGAAGAATTTCAGAAACGAATTTAATATTGTAACTTTCAAATAACTAATTTTTATAGAGTATACAAGACAAAATCCTTCAACAAGTCTATACTATAAAGCGATTATATTTTCTGCTTCATAATACTTGATAATATATTTTCAAAGTCAGAGGTATTAGTACCAAATATAGACAAATTTTAATACCAATGACAGATGTTTAGTGTCTTGGGTTACATGACCGATCTATTGCAAGCAAACATTTTTAAAGTTATTTTAAAATTTAAATATAAATTCCTGAGATCCACTCCACAAATGACATTATCAAAATTTTAAATAAGTCACATTTTACATGTAAATTTTACTTCTACAATATATTTGAAAGTTTAGTGGAATTTAGTTACATTCAAAATGTTAATTATAGGAACAGTTACTAAAGTATTTTATATGAATGAAAGATTAATTATTAAAGAGTTTAATTAATTTTAATATCTTAATGCAGTGATCTTCAATCTGGGGGGAGGGTGCATACCAAAATTAAAACCCCTTTAAATCCATTATATGAGTACATCATTGTTATAATAAATAAATGTATACATAATATATAAATTGGGTGGGGGTTATATGGGTTAAATATTATAAAAAAAGCAATGGAAATACTTCTCTTCTCAACATGTTATTTGTGTGAAGCAAGATTTTCTGCAACTAACAATATTAAAAACAAAAATCAATCACAGCTACAATCCTTGGAAAAAGATTTAAGACTATGCCTGTTCAAAATTCAACCTTGCAAAGATATTCTAAAAAACCTGAAGCTCAGATATCTCATTAAATGTTAAATTATAATAAAAAAATAAATAAGTTTGAGAATTTTAATTATTTTTTATTACAATTATAATAAATTGTTTTGTTTGTGTTAATAAATAAATCAGAGATACTATACTTTTCTTTACTCTTTCTTGATCATAACTTAAGTGCATTGCATAAGTTTTAACTATAGGTTCAAGTGTGCTGTGAGATTAAAAAAAAAAAAAAAGGTTGAAAAATATTAGGATAGATGACAGATAAATGGCAAAATAAAAAAAAAACCTACTATTCTTAAAGTATCTACCAGTTTATGACCGAAAAATCAGGTATAATGATTGCTTTTCATACTCTTTCTTGTGCTATATATGTATTTCATTTTTCATTTGTACAAGTTTGGTTAAGATTCTTTGTTATTTGTTTTTCTATATTTCTGAAATGAATCATAAAAAAGTAAACTCTCTATTAATCATCATAATTTAAGTGTGCTGCAGAAATTTAACTATACTTTCAAGTGTCCTTTGAGATTTAAAAAAATGGTTGAAAAATATTCCTTTAATGGCTCATTAATTTTACCAGTTTTTATTTACTATGTAGTTTAAAAGGAGCCATTGCTTCCAATTAAAATAAAAAGAAAGTAATGAGTAAAAATAGAGAAAAATACTTTTTAAAAGACTTTCACCAGATATTATAGACTGTTACTACAGAATTACAAACAAAGAACTTTAACAAAAACAAAATACTGGAAGACTTCCAACAGCAGCAACAACTAAAATGAGGGAAAAACTTTGACCTTTGTGCCCTGAAAAAATAGTGTCAAAAGGACGGGTTTTCCTTTGACACTGCTATTATTTTAATCACTTTCATTCCCTCAGAAGTGATTGTTTTAAAAAGCGATTAGAATTTTAATAAAATAAAGATATAAAAGTGAACTTATACATTTTCTTTGTTCTTGAGAATTTACAACAAAAATTTTAAACACTATTAGACTGTTTATTTACAAGAATAATTTTATATTTACAACATTCTAAACTCTATTATGTTTGTATTAAAACTAATGCAATGCAATATTTATCATTTACCAACTCAAAGAAATAAATATGAAAACAATTTTTTATTCATAAATTCATAAAACATTTACTAAATTATTAAAACATGAACCAATTATAAGGAAATCCTTCTTTACCATTTTATAAACTTTGAATCAATTGGCAATTAGCTGATGTTTTGACAACCATTCTAATAAACAATATAATAAGTAGTGTAAACAATCTAATAAATAAATAATATAAATTCACTTTCAAATGTTTAGGTTTTACTATAATTCTAATCATCACTTTTTAAACATTGCTGAGGAGTGAAGGTAGTTAAAATAATAGTGGTGTAAAGGGAAAACCATCCTTTTGACACCATTTTTTTTTGCAGGCACAAAGGTTCAAGTTTGCCAAAATGAGTAGCACATTTAAGTTGAATGGAAAATAATGATATAATCAAGATGTTGACTTTCTACACTACCTTAAGCAAAAGGTTAGAAAAAGAAAAATATATTCCACACGGCCAAAACAAAAGGTTAGGAAAACCCCCACCTTCCCAGCAATACTAGAAAAAGTGATAACAGTGGACGCGAGAAGACTATTTTTCTGAATAGCTGTTTTAAGAGAAATATTTAATAAATTTCAACCGACAGTAAGAGTAACTGAATGAATGCCTAATGTTTCCTGAATGAAAATGGCCAATCTCACATTTCCAGTACACACTAAAAAAGTTTCTTTTGGAAGGTCTGCATAGATATTACAGAATTTTCTTAAAACAATTAAAACGAGATAGAAGATATTAAACAGAAATTAATAAAAAAGTTTGGCTTTTTATGTGAGTATAAAATTGTAAAACTTTATTCTTATAACCCAAGTTTTTATAGTTGCCATTGTCTCTTCTGAAAATCTGTCTAAAAAAACAAAAAAAAAAAACACACAAACAACAACACACACACACACACTCCTTTTGTCCTATCTATTTGGGATCTGTGAATTCCCTTCATTAGGGGTAAGAGTAAGCTTGAACCCCCCCCCGCAAAAAACTCAATTTTATTTTTCTAACATATTTATTACTAAATTTAGATTGTGTTCTTTCACCAGTATGTTTTAGATACTGCCAAATAACACATGCTATGAACAGTAAATTAGTAAACAGAAATATATATATATATATATATATAAAAAAAAAAAAATAATATAAAATGAAGTTACTCAAAACACATACCAATGCAACATCTTGGAACCTTTGAGGGAAGACAATCCGTTTAGTATCAGATAAATAACATGTCTGAAAAGTCACTGGTCGACTCTACCTCTCACTAACACAGTAGCAGTCTACTGTACACAAATATGGGTGTCAATCTCAAAATATCCTGGGAATAGACTGGCCAGCCTCTCACAGCAGTCGAGACAGGGATGCTGGAAATCATCCTTGAATGGGATGGCATCATAGAAGAAAAGATCTGTCAAATAGGAAATTGTGAGTCATAAGGTCAAAGAGCAAACTAGATGGTTACCATTATCAATAACAACCACTGCATTATCATGATTAGTTGTAGTAGTAGTAGTAATAGTTTTTACTTATCCTAATGTGAAGAGAATGTCTACTTAAAGAGATGACTGTTTAAGATAATATATAAGTATTTCTGATGACATAAAAATTAGAAGCTAAAAAATAAATAAAATAAAAAAAGGTCTATTCCTGTGAATAATAACAGGTATTTTTAGATAACAGAATAACTAAATATTAAAGTGTGAAATAAATAATAATAATAATAATGAATACACAAGGATTTAATTGTTGGTTATTGTCACAAATCTGGTATCATCCATTGTCTATTGCATGGCCACCAACATAGAATGATTAGCAAAAATCAATGGCTTCATCCAGGGACAATTTGTAGTTCATACTTCTTTCTACGCTTCACTATTTTACTCCCCCTTTAAGAAAGCCTGTCCCAATAACAATGGGGCAAGTCAGCAGGCACAAGAGAAATTTGACTACTGTCAACTTAATTTTAGGCTGTCCACCTCCATTTATTTTTGGTTTAAAAAAAAAAAAAGTCTACTTGAAAAAAAAAAAAGAGATCTATAAAACATCTATTATTAGTTTTTTGTTTCTTTCTTTTAAATAAAATAATCATTAAAATTTATTAGAAATGTAGTTTTGGTGTTATTTTTTGTCAAGGTAAAAAAAATATAGATTTATCTTACAAGACTTGTTTTTAATTTAGAAAGACCACACACCAAGACAGGGATTAAGGGACTTGAACAGATTTCTATTTAAATTTAATATTGTTATAGATAAGTTTGTAGAAAAAGAGATATTTTTGTAAAAAGTACACAATTTTAAACAGCAACAAAGAGGAATTATTATAGACTTCAAAAGAATGTAATAAATTTTAAATATGCTATTTTTAAAATGTTTTCATTGTCTTGAGGTTTATAATTTTACACACTTTAGTGTGTTTAATAATAAAACTCAATAAAATTTCACTTCTAAGATTTGAACAACACTGAATGAATTGTCATATGCCAATTTAAAAAAAAAAAAAAAAAAAATTGGTTGATAATTTTTTAATAATTAAAATATTGATATTTTTATATAATGTGAACAGAATTCTCTAAAATGTATAAATTTTATTATAAGACATGAATATATCACACTAATATAGATTGTTTCTCTAAGCATAATCAGGTTGAAAATTTATAATTAAATGTGTAATAATAGTCATTAAGAAACTAGTTTAATTATACCATCAAAAAATAAGTCCATACAGGTTTTCCCAGGAGTCTTTAAATATGACTCCTACTGCTCAATCATTTCTGTATTCCACCCATTCACAAAGCTTGCCTTTTTATGGATTGACTTTATTGTAAACATTTTTGTATAGCCCTCCATTGTTATAACAAAAACAGTCACCTGGCATCACTAGATCATGAGTACAAAAGTTACGCAACATTACAAATATAAAAAGAGATACTGAAAAACTCTCAGTTTGACCCACTTCCCAAGTATCAGATTGTTGGGTTTTTTTTAAGGCTTTTTAATTGAGCCCAAAATTCTTCAGTACCCCCCCTCTGTGTGTGTGTGTGTGTGTGTGTGTGTGTGTGTGTGTGTGTGAAAACACTATATACATTTTTATTATATAACCAAGAAAAATTTTAAGAGAAAAAAAAGTATGACAAAGTGGAAAAAGTCTGTGTAACGTGTTTTGTCCTTTAGAACTTCAGAATAAAATTTATGTTTATGTTGATGTGCATATGAAAGGTTTGGTTTGCTTTATGGCATATCAACCTCAATGGGTCATTTAATGCCGACAAGATTTTTACAATAGATTTGTATGAATAGAATATGTATTCTTTGTAAGATATCAGTTTGTAAATCAGGTTTCATTGACGTATTTTTGTAAAGAGTCTGGTTTCATTGATGTATTCTTTTTGGTTATACAGTTTGTAGACAAAGTGATTTTATTGAGTTTCTCATTTGGTTTATATGTTTTGGTAGAAGCCCACTCTTAACAAATAATATTATGTCATCCACATTTGCTTTCTCGAAGATCTCATACATGTTGTTTATACTATAGCATTTGAGAGAGCAAGGCCTGGACACTCGGTTAATATGTGTTTAATAGTGTATGCTGTTTAACATGCTTGGCATACTGGTTGATCTTTGCTGTTTAGCAAGTACGAGCAGGTTATTCTCATGTGGCCAATGCGTAACTGGGCCAATACTACTACTTCCTTTGAGATTTTCTGAAAGCTGACTTCCATTCCATTGCAAAGAGCTTATTCTGTGGCTTATCGTCCCAGCACTGTTGCCATTCCTTTTGAATATATATGAAGGAAAGAGATGCTGAGAATTAAAGAAAATTTTTTAATAAATTTAATATATGTTAGTGGTATATAATTGAGCAATTTCCATTTAGATTTTTTTTTTTTCTTGTTTATGTTTCCATTATTTTTCTTATTAAACTTACCACAATGTGATAATAGAAGAATGAGGAAACTTAAGAACCTGGATGAAAATTAACTGTGGATGATCTAGCATAGTATTGCCATTATTAATTTTTTAAATGAATTTACCCCAAGCAAGACAGTAAAGACACTAGGGGTTAAAGTGTATGAAAGAATTAGAAAATAGAAACTATATTATATATATATATAACAAAGTATAGGATTAGTGTATACGGAATAAATACAATTATTTATTTGAAAATTATAACATAAATATGTTATAAAATCACTACAAAAATAGCCATTTTGTTTCAACACCCCTGGTGTCTTATCAAATGATGATGTTGATAAGACACCAGAAAGGTTTGAAACAAAATGGCTATTTTTGTAGTGATTTTATAATATATTTATGTTATAATTTTTGAATAAATAATTATATATATTACAATGAATCATTCACACAAAAAGATTAGTAAATTTAATGATATAAAATTGCGAAATCCTTTCGCAAACAGAATTTTAAAGTTGCAATAACCTATGAACCACTCAATGAATGTTATGATCTTTGTCTTTAATAACTACAAGCTGTATAAGAACTTTTTTAATCTGCAAGTACTCTCAACTGTACATTCAGTCATCCTCAAGCGTGGAAATTATTTTGTTTTTAGTAAAATCCAGGTAGCATATATATATATATATATATATATATATATATATATATATAACAATCTCTCTCTCCCTCCCTCCCTCTCTCCCTCAAGTGAAGACATATATAAATATTTACTTTATCATTTAAGCATTAAAATTAATTTATGTAAAAAAAAAAATGAAATACAATTTTCCTAACTCAAGACGAGAATGCTCAAAAATTAAAAACAGCCTGCCTAGAGAAAAAAAAAGTAAGGAAACCAAATGGCAACAATTGAAAGAGAGAGAGAAAAGGTTAAGGTGTGAGTGAAAAATGGAGAAAACAAAAAGGTCAAATACACATGCATGCACTATTAAAAAAAAAAAAAAAAGAAAGGAAAAAAAATTGCACCAATGATAAGTGGATGTAAAAAAGAAAAATCATGTTTGGTCAGGTACACCTATGAAACTCTGGAGTGGGGATACTGAAGATAACATCAATCAGCTAAGTGACAAACCATTCATTCATGTATACACACACATCATATATATATATATATATATATATATATATATATATATATATATATATATATATATGAATTTCTAGGTCTGATGAATTAGATAGATTCCAATGTAATAAATTATAACCATGGAATATTAGTGTTTGAACTTTTATATTATATTCTTGCTCTGTCTTTTTACATAAAGCTCTACCTGGATTTTATCCTTTTGGAAATTATATATATATATATATATATATACACACAATAGTTCAAAAGTTTTTTTTTTTTTTTTTTTTAAACTGGCTCCAAAAAGTAGTTGTTTTGTACTTTAAATAAGAGAAAATTATGATTACACATGGTTAAAAAAAAAAAAAAAAAAAAAAAAAAAAAAAGTGACATACTTGATAATTGATTCAGTTTTTCTTTTATTTGCAATGAATCTAAGATCTTTTTCATTCCCCCTACTTCTCCGTCAGGTTCACCTCATGTTAATTCTTAAGTTTCAGAAAAGTATATTTTTTAATACAGAGAATTACATTATGATGACATACAGCTTTAAAAAAAAAAAAAAAAAAAAAAAAAAGGAGCCGCCAAAAGTGAATCGATACCAATCAATGTAATTTCTGTTTGAAATTCACTACAGTGTATTTTGTTTACTGAAATAGTAAATTTAATCCATCTTTAGCTTTCTATTAAAGCTAAAAATCAAAGGTTCAAGAAGTTTTTTAATTTCTAATATAATATATATATATATATATATATATATACACACACATACATAAACACATTTTTATATATATATATATATATATATATATATATATATAAACACACTTATATCCACATTTATATATATACACATACATACACACATATACATAAACACACTTATATCCACATTTTTATATATATATATATATATATATATATGGATATATATGTATATATATATATATATATATATACATAAACACACTTATATATATATGCACATACATAAACACATATATATGCACATTTATATATATTCACACACTTAAACACATACCCATATATGCACACACATGCATGTGAAGAAAGGCTTATAGTACAGATATCTGGCTGTGTGAATGAACTATTATTTCCAAACACAGCCATACTAAACAATTTAACCGAAATAGAAAAATGAAGACATTTTATAACCTGCTGGTTTGATTGACATATAGTGGCACATGTAGAGAATTTTTAATTATAGTCCAGGTTTGCAATGGAATTTGAACTGTGAACAAAATCAATCTTCATTTTGTACAAATACTATGTTCACTTCTTCACCTTGCTAATAACATAGCCAAAAGCAACCAGCTTCTTGTTACCCATTTATTTTGGGGAAGTTTTCATAATTTGACTTAGATTCAGATAATATTGATGTAATCCTGAACAGCCTCTTATATTAATTTATAAACAATATCTAGTGAACTTTTAACACTGTCTAAAAATAAAAATAGAAAGGAGCATAAGATTCTCGCCAGATTTATTCAGTGAGGCGATCTAGACAAACTTTAGAAGTCCTGCCAGAATTTATTATTGGTGGACACAATACAAATGAGACAGTGTTGAAACACACAAAGGAAACTGAAAGAATTCCTACAGAAGGTAGTAAAGGAAAGCAAGAAGAAAGGACTAAACACCAATTGTAAGAAAACAAAAGGTATGGCCATCAGCAAGAGAAAAATCTCGAGATGCAACCTACAAATTGGAGATACTAAAATCAAGCAAGTACAAAAATTTAAATATCTGGAAAGTGTTTTAACACAGAGCAGAACATTTGATACTGAAACTAGAAGAGGCATTGGAATAGCAAAAGATGCCCTGAAAAGCTCAGTAAAGTAATAAGAAACAGGAAAATTTCATTAGAAGGAAAAAAAAAGAGTACTGAACTGGTATGTAATATTGGTACTCCTATATGACAGTGAATGTTGGACAATTTCTTCACTGATGAAGAGACTTGAGAGTACAGAAACTTGGTTCTACAGAAGGATGCCAAGAATACCATAGACTGAACATGTGAGTAACAAGGAAGTTTTAAGGAAAACAAAGAAAATAATAGTAGTTTTTTTTTTTTTAAATTAGCATCAGAAAGTGATATTTGAAATTTATAGGGCACATAATGAGGAAAGAAGGCCTGGAAAATTTAATATCCACAGGACATATTAAAAGGCAGGGGGGTCAGGGAAAGCTATTAGTGAAAATGGATGGCAGAACAGAAAATAGAAGACTACCAAAAAGACAAACCTTACTAAAAGTTACAAAGGATAGGAAATTGTCTTGAAGGAACACAACACATAGAAGAAAAAATAAATCTATGATAATCTGCTATATTTGATGTCATCCAAGACTCACTTTACATTTAATATTGCACTATTATGGAATCAGGCAAGGTACCAGTAGTCTGTAGCATAACGGTAAACCAGGTACCTCAACTTTGCATATATAACTTCTCCATTTACATTTAATATTACAATGTTATGGAATTAGGCTAGGTACAAATACCGATAATCTATGGTGTTTGGGTAAACATTGGCCTACCAGATACGTCAACTTTACACTTATACACAGGAGATATTTTTCTGTCATTAAGAAAAAAAAATATGGCATCAAATACAGTAGTTTTTATGTTTCCCCATCAAAATTAGTCAATTTTTTTCATTTATCATATAATGACTTCATTGTAAAATTATAGTTTTAAAATGCCCTCTTTTACTAAGCTCAGCAAATGCTTAGCCTATGAGCAATCTTAATTTTCAAATGAACTGACTGGAATTTTTAGAATAATTGCATATTTATAGCAGTTTGAAAATACAGGAGAAAGTATTTGTACATTACAACACACCCAGATATTTATCATTGAAGACTATAAATTTGAGAGTGATGATCGATTCTTAGATATGTCAAATAAATATTCTTAGTTTCCAATTTATAGTAACAGGACAGAAAAATAAGTACAAGGAAATCAGAAAAAACATTTTCTTTCAGGACATTCAGGTGTCAAAATAAAAACAAATGTAAACCAACCGGTCTCTTTTGCATTTATCTTATTGTTTTTGTCAAGTTGCTACATAAAAAGTAGATCAAACAAAGTCCCTTAATATAGCATAATGGTTAGCAAGCATGTACAAACCCATTTACTAGGGGAATGAGTTCAATCTCTACTCAGGGCATTATCAGTGTGATGGTGTGCTAGCAGAAAATAGGTTTAACAAATAAAAACTAGCAAACAAGGTAATCTTTCACTTACATGGCATAAAAAAACTGCTATTCCTTGAATGGTGTAAAATCAACAAGTCCAACTTCCCACTGACATAAGGTTGCCTCTGTGCCTTTTCTATAAATACTTTCGGATGAGCACTTCACTATGGTACCTAGACTTTTTGCATTTAAGCACAGTACTAGACTGGCATTGACACCTCATCAATTTACAGTTGAGCTGGCTAGATGTAACCATAAATTCTATGCTAACAGTTTTTCCTTGTACTTTTCACTTGTGGAACTCCCTTCCAGCTCCATGCTTTCCAGCCAACTTTAATCTGCAAAAATTTAAATGCAATGTTAATCACTATCTACTCTCCTCCTGATTACTCTTTCCTCTTCTCATTCATTATTAATGTTTCTGTTCCTAATTCTTCCACACCCTGTGTCTTAGTGGCTTTACTCCCTTGCATGGGGTGATACCAATAAAAAAAAAAAATTATTACAATTAAACATTATTACGACAAGTAATGGTGGACTACATAACCAACTTTAATTTGCAAAAATTTAAATGCAATGTCAATCGTTAGCTACTCTCCAAACTAATTTGTTTGAGTTTTTTTTTTCTCAGGAGTTGGTTATTTTATTTGTTTAGTTTATCTAATGTTACATTATCTGAATTGTATATAATGCATATATTTGCATTTATTATACGAGCGTGATTGTACAAGGTATCCAGTTTTAGTTTTTGATTTTTAAATGACACATACTGGCAGCACAAAATTGACATACTAAAATTTTTATGTACCAAAATTTGATTAGTACATTTTCGGTTGTCTAGTCACACTGAGGAGCTGTAATACAGCAAAACAGTACTGTCTTTGAATGACACACACACATTATATATATATATATATACATACACACACACACACACAGGCTGTAGTCACTGCCTGTCTGTTATCAAACTCCTTCTAGGGTTTCGGAGACAGACACCATGCATTACCATATATATATATATTCTGAAACTACATTACCCAGAGTACTTGGATAAATATATTTCATTTTGATCAAAGGAGTCCCATGGGGGTGCACCCCACTGAAATTTTTCCCCATTTGATTTATTCTAAATATAGGAGAAAAGCAAAAGATGGAGGTCATATCGGGAAGATCATTGAGTAATATTGAAATGCATCATTTTTCTCCACAAATTATAACAATGATTTAAAATCAATCAACACTTTCCCACACATAAAAAAATGTGACACACAGCAAGGAGTGGGTGATTCAGCTAGTATATATGTATGTAAATTATTTTCATATAGAGTGTATCTATAAAGGAACAAAATGAATAAAGTGACAAGAGGAAAAACTATTCTTAGCCATGTATGAATAATCCATTACAGGAACCTTGCACAACCTGTTACACAAGTTGTTTTTTTTGGATAAGCTCTTTGGTCAAAAACTTAAGAACTTAATTTGGCAAGAATTTTAATTTGGTTTAACTATTCGATTTTTTGCATCACTACTTATCGCCCAGACATCCTTTTACGAAATGACCTTGACCTCCAACTGAATTTGAAATATACATAAGAATCAATGGCAATCTATGGGTTCAAATAACTAAAAGAATCAGCTTCCAAATATGCAAATTTAAGTAATAGAATGTTAGACATGAATAAACAAATGTTATGGGCCACAAAAGAAATGTATTCAGGAAACCATGTTATAAGATTAACATCTACTTAATATAAACCCATCATGTTTGATACCTCAAAGACAAAAACAGCCAGAAACCTTTCGAATGGTTTTCAAATATACAGATGAATAAACAAATTTAAAAAGGTAAGAAAGAAATTTCACCACATTAACAAATCCTGGTTGTTTCACCATATTACCCTGCAACGTTTCGCTATTTTATTACAGTCTGAAGTCTTTAATCCCAAGTCCATGGTCCAGCAATTCTTATTTGACACTTCTTTTTTTTTTAATTAGCTGCCATTAGATTGTTAAGTGGCTACAAGGGCAGCGCCATATGTTGTTTGCAACTTTCCACAGCAGCAGAATGTTTTGGTGATATGGTCTTGCTCATTTCTTATATATAGTTGTATATTTACACATTCAGGATAGTAAGTATATATTTATGGGCTTTAGGACTTTTTTTCAGCCAATATATTTCATTAAACAATAAAAAGCTTGTTTGGAAGCATCAATGACCTTTTTATTTCGGTTTTGAAGCTTTGTTCTACCTTTGATAACATCATAATATACAAGTCTATGTTTACACTTTTTTTAAGAGATGTTTCCTGGCATTTTCTGTGGTATAGCAGTGGCTTGGTCTCAAGAGTACTAGATTAAAGATGTCAAACTGTATTGATATTCTGGTTATTTCCTCCTTCACTTATTTACTTTTTCCCCTAAAATTCCAGGATTACCTTCATTTTCAGTATATATATATTATATTATATATATATATATATATATATATATATATTATATATATACACACACGTGTGCGTACAGAAAAAAAAAAAACAACAAAAATTTGAAGAGATTTTCTTACTACTAGTATGAAGGTCCAAACTTTTGTCAACCTCTTATACTTGGATTTGTGCTTGAGTATCTGAAAACTTGCAAATAGTTTCATCATCACTAGTGATGAATGTTAGCAAGAAGAGGTCAAGGATATATTCTTTGATGGGTTCAAAGTTCAATCCTTAAAAGTCATGTTGTTCTACACAGAGTGCATGGAAATTGCCAAGAGTTATTCCAGTCTTTGAATCATTCTTGTTTTGTTTCTGCATCTCATTATCAATTATTTTTTCATAAAATCATTGGCAACCAAAATATTTTGTATTTTGGCTTACAAAATAAAAGAAAAATTATGCAATTCACTGTTTTCTGTAATTGCTAGTTTGATGTTTTCAGTCAAGAGCAAGTTCCAGATGAGTGTTCATCACTGAATTAGAGCACAGTCAATTATTCCATTTTTTTTTTTGTTTTTTTAACAAATCCAAACACCATCGACTAGTTTCTTCCATTTCCCCATAATCTCCATTAGTTCTTCACTTTTCAAACAAGTATCATTTCTTAGCTGACCCATATAAGTTTTAGTCAGTCTCTTTCGTTTTCAAGTTCTCACAAGAGTACTTAAATGTTGTTCTTTCCTCCTCCAAATGTGCCAAAAGTCTTCTAATCTACAATGATTGTGTCACACTTGGCAGTTTTCTGTAGAGCACCTTGTTTATTTATTTTCTTTCCATGATACACTAAGTTATAATCCTAAGCACACTTGTATATTTTCCATCAAGTCTATCATTCACCATCTTTGTTAAAATCCAGCTTTCAGTACTGCAGGGCAGCACACTTTCCACTGTGGCTTGAAAGAAAATTATTATTATTTTTTTTTTTTCAGGCAGTTTTGGAGATTTGACACCCAATTCTGATTCCCATGTCTTTTTCATTCAGTTAAATCTGAATACCAAGGTAGCTGAAGCTGTTTAATTATTTCAGCTTATTTCCTTCTAATGTGATAATTTCTCACTTTTGTTGATTGCATAATGTAGAGTAGAAATGGAAGTTCTCATTAGATAATGGATCACTTCCACAGGTAGACATAAGTTACTTCGTCTAGTGTTATATAAACAGCTGAGTGACCAGGGGTCATTTGTATCTCGTTGAGAATACAGTAATTGAGAATTATTGCTACCATTGCCGTTGTGGTTATTTTACATGGTGTTGTGGACAGGATCTGGTGAATATGTGGAGCCATCTTAATAAAATAAGACATAGCATTGGCACCAGGTGGAACCCTTGATTCAATTGCTCAACTCATGCAACAAAGGGAAACTATTGCAATTTAGAGATACGGAACCCCTAACACAGCGCAAACAGAAAAAAAAAAAAAAAAGGACTGTTTTGTTATTGAACCCAACCCAATGGACAACAATTGGGCATTATTCCTTGACACTTGGACTCAGCATAAGAAAGAAAGAAAATGTGTAAAGTTAACAACCCATTCAAAATAAACAACAAATGGAGAACGACATGCTCGGCCAAAGTTAACAGGCTTCTTTTCGACCTTATAGGGGCTGAAATCTTAAATTTGGCTATGGAGAAAAGGCCTTTGTCACACATCTGATTCATTGCAGTAAAGGGCTTGCACAAGGAAGTCCACTGGTAGACCTTTCATTTCACACATCAGGCAGAAGGTGAGTCAATCACTCTTTTTTTTTTTTTGCAAGGCTATGAGCTCAAGCCAAATTTTGCTCTTTCACAGCTGATTGTCCCAACACAGAAGGCTGCAGTCAGCAAGTCAACTACTTGTGCAACATGATTGATGGGCAGATGATTGCGGGACTTGTCAACAAGGAACCAGAGTTCTGGCTGAGGTTACCAACCTCACCACACTTGAGCAAAAGCCCGACTGACTCGTCGGCTTGGAAATGATGAACAAATCAGCTGCACAGTTAGTAAATGATGTTAGCCTGCCAACCTCATCCTAGCTACAGATATCTGACCATGAGTGCCGTGCACTTAGACAACCCCAAAGAAATAATGTACCTGCTTCTTCATTGAATAAGAATCATTGTGTAGGTAGTAGGAAGACATTCCACCCAGGTGGATCAATTAGTCAGAGAGATTACCCAAGATAAACCGGTATGTCATAATTGTGGGATTAGGGGGTCACATAAAAAGGGTATACCAGAAATCTACTAAAATTGAAATTGGAATCATGAACAGATCAACAAGGTGCAAGACAGGGCATGATCCATTCACTTTATCAAACACTAGTCTGAAAGCCCCCCCCCACACACACACCATGTACTATGCTGGCAGATCCAAACAGAGCATGGAATGGAAAACAATTTGAAGAAAGTGTCCCAGATCTAGCACCATCACTGACAACAGAAGGGACTATAATGCATCAAACCCACACTTCATTTGGATGCACCCGGTGAGGATTGAACTCTCTATTCAATCGTAATTGATATAGCAAGACAAGCTTACTAGCCATTATACTATATTGTAGAGCTCCAATTTACAGCTGATTCAAGATATCAACATGGAAAATAGATTAACCACATCTTGGTGCTGGGGGTCTGGCTACAGTGACCTGGTGAACCCTCTATAGTGATTGATACAGATTATGATCCCTTATCACCCAACATACAATATAAACTAAGAGTAATGAACCAGAAGAAATGGAAATTGATGATACCACAGATTCAGTAGACCCAATACAAAATAACATTGGAGAAGACCAATATTGGGCGACAACAGCCCCAAGTCAACGCCCATGTTGAAACATGCGGGCACCTCAAACTCTATCCCCACAAATGCAAGGACAATATCACACATATTCTGGAGCAAACCTTCAACTGACCATGTCAATCTATCCTGTGGTCAAAAGAAGGAGGGAGCATATAGAGTAAAAATGGAAGATCTCATTAGATAATGAGGGACTTCTACAGGCAGACATAAGTTACCCTGTTCACTGTTATATAAACAGCTGAGCGGCCAGGAGCCAGATATTTTTTTTTTTGTATTTGTATCTCGTTGGTATTAGAATAAAGTGAGAATTACTACTACCACTGCAATTATTTTGCTCATACCACAAACAAAAGTTTTCTTCAAATTTACATGTAATCCAACTGCTTCTGTTGCAACTGCTATCAAATAATTACACAATCACCAATGGAAATTGCTAATATGCACATTACAGATCAGGGCTTAAGACTGGACGAGAGAGAAGTCAATTATTCTAAATTCTTCTATTTTGTGCAAATTCAAACACCATTAACGTGTTTCTTCTATTCATGACCATTATTAGATCTTCACTCTTTAAACAAGCATCATTTCTTAGCTGATCCACTTATGATTTAGTCACTCAACCTCAGTTTCATTTTTCTCTGCTTATGCCCACAAAGAGTACTTGACAGCTCTTATTTCATCCTCCCAAACATGCCAAATTAACTGAAGTCTGCTAATCTATACTGACTGTGTCACAATGTTCAGTAGAGCTCCGTATACATTTTCACTTGACTGAACCCCAAGTACATTCTAGCAAGGACAGTAAATAGAGATATACTACAATTTCTTGGATAGAAAAACCAAATTATATATATATATATATATATATATATATATATATATATATATATAACAAAAAAAAAAAAAGCGGAAATGTTGTAAAGTTGTTTACTTGCTTCAGCTTATTTCTTTGTAAGGCGATAATGTCACCCCCGGTTGATTGGATAATATGTATGAAGTTTTTCTCCAAATTTACATATAATCCTACTACTTCAGTTGCAACTGCTGTTAATTACAAAATGAATAATGGAAATTGCAAATATGTATGTTTCACTTTTCATTACCCCACTGCATACATGCTAAAATAATATCAGCTATTAATGTAAATTCATATTACAATATTCCTTTTACACTATTTACATTATTTGGATCGTTGTCTGTTCCAGCCTTCTTCAGATATTTCTTGGAATTTCAAACCAAACATTTTAAGGGTATATTATTCTTATTCCACATCCCATGCCTTTTGATATCTCTGTTCCAGTTAATTCTCCTTGATAACTCAACTCTCTAAGTTTTTATTGTGGCCAGATATTGAACTCACAACTCTTTGGGGTAAGTCACTTTTGGATCAATCAACTAATGCTTTTATCCACTGGGCCATATGTCTTTGGGGATATTGGTGAGTTATCAAGGAGAATTAACTGGGATATCCAAAGGCATAGCATATGGAATTAGAACAATCTACCCCCATGAACTAAATAAAGATTTTGGTTCAAAATACCACATGAAGAAGGCCAGAGCATACAATGACTGAAACGTCATGAATATGGCAATAAAGATGAGGACAACAATCCAAACAATGTAAATAGTGCAAATAGTTACAATGCCTCATCTCAGAAATATAGAGAGATACAATATTTTTATTTAGCACTTTAATGTTAACTTTTAATACAATCATGAACCATTCAAAATTTACATAGAAGAAATGTATTCTATTATATAAAATACAATGTGACTATATTTATCAGTTATGCGCCTGACCTCCCCTATTTCAGACAATAAGTTATTACTTTGTTAAAACAAATTCACACCACTGAGAGTTACAATAATACCAGTTTGTTATATTGCTTTTTTATTTAGTTTTGTATTAGCTTTCCTAGGATATTTTTACTTTTAAGTTTTTATCTTTCTAAATGGCATGCATTATGTCCACATTACCATTGCTAATGTCATCCACAGAAGCTTCAGTCTTAAAAACAACTTATTTAGTGTGATTTTTTTTATAACTAAGCTTCAAATGTAAGGATAACACTTTTAAGGACTTGGGAACTAGAATCATTTTACACTGTGAAATAAGATGCAACAAATGAGTTAATTGCAACAAGCACACAGATACTACACTGATCCTAAGCTGAAACGTCAATCCATGCACAATCACATCAGTTTTGATGGGTACTATGCTGGTTGAACTAACATGAAAATACAGAGCAACAGCTACATGAAGTTTGAGGTACTTTATAAGTACATTGCAAAATAAATCTTACTGTCTTTGTTATGGCTTGGGTTGAACTAGTAAAAAGATTAAAAAAACAAAATCAAAGAGTAATCTAACAGTAGTCTTAAAATCTAAAATCTTCTAAATGACGGAGTAATTGTAAAGCTTATCATCACATGACAAACTCTGCAAACTTTAAATATTTAAAAAATTATCAACAAAAGAATTGAGCTTCTTTCCCATACAAAAACAATGCCCCACCTATCACCATGGGAATGCAATGCAGATGACTCATCCTTAATGCAAAACTTGCCTACAGCATTATTTCAACTGTCTACATATTATGCAATCATTATATCCCTAAATTATATCTATCAACTGTCTCTTAATACTTACAGACTCCTTTCTCCTGTAAATACACTTCTTTTGTTTTCACTCTTTCACACACACACACACACATATATATATATATATACACACATACATACATACATACACTTGCTGCTTCTTTGCATTGTTAACTGGGTTCTATCTCTAGAGAAAATGCCTGGATAGCTCATTTCATCTTTTGAAAAGCGCTTTTATGAATAGCAATGCCTCTGTGGGCATTTTTCTTTCGCTTGTTTTTAATTCAATATATTTGATTTATAAACAATATTAATAGATTATTTTTCATACAATGAACACAAATGAGGCATAAACAAATGCCAAAGAATGATAAGTTGTGAAGAAATGATAAGCTCTGAATCGTGCTTTATTACCGCTAACGTTTCATTTATTAGTGATTTATTTTATATATTTCAATGTTGAAGTGAAGAAATGAAAACAAGAAAGTTATTAGAAAAAAAAAAAAAGAAAACAAAAAAATTCTAATTATTTTTCTCATGTTTCTTCACTTAAACAAATTGGAATTTCGCTATCTACTATCCTCTTGATTACTCCTTTTTCTTCTCGCTCATTATTAATGCTTCTGTTCCTAATTCTCTTGTGTCTTAGCAGCTTCACTGTCTTGAATGGGATGATACCTGGTTTCCTGTTTAGGATTGGTTTTCCGGTTCCTTCTAAAGTTTTCTCATTCTCTTTCACTCCCAGCAACCTCTTGTGTCTTAGTGGCATTATTGCCTTGCTTGAGGTGAATTGAATAAATAAAAAAAAAAAAAAAAATTTTTTTTTTTTAAATAACTCATCTTAATTTCAATTATTTTTTATTACAATTTCCAGGTGGTGTTGTTCCACAATTATTGATAAGCAATGTAGAAATAAAGAATTAAGCCTCTTGAGATATCCAATTGCCTCAAGATAGTAGACGAGAGTTCAAACATCTATCAGAGATTTCTTTATATGGTTTTATTCTTCTTACTAACAATTTTAGGAGGACTACTTAGGGATTGTAATAAAAAATAACTGAAATTGAAATTAAAATGAAAGTAAGAAAGAAAAAGAAGACTCAGAGAGAAATTAAGAATTCTTTTTATTTGTAATTCTTTTCAAGAGTGCCAAAAGTATTCATGGAACTTTTATTCTTGATGACTGTACAATGTTAAAGATTTTAATTTAACCACTGTAATATAGCTTCCCTGTGCCTTTTCTATAAATACTTTCATGGCAATTGTTCTGATGAACTTTCCTCTATGGTAGCTAGACTTTACAAATTTAAGTGCAATACTAGATTGGCAGTGAGGTCTCATCATTTTACAGTTGACATTGCTAGATGTAACTGTAGGTTCTATGCTAACAGTTTCTTCTGTTTTCACTGATATAAACTAGTAAAACAGAAACCTGATAGTGTCAAACTTTGAATAAGAATGAAATAAGTTATAGGAAGTTAAAAAAAAAAAAAAAAAAAAAAGAGCAAAATAAAAATCTATTATTTTACATATTATATATCAAATTAAGTTATACATATTTAAAACAAAAAACGAACGAATACGAAGTAAATATATATATATATATATATATATATATATATATATATATATATATATATATAATGCTTATACAGCTTGGATCAAGAAGAAAAAACGACCTTGATATAAATGAAGTTAGCAATCCAAAACAAATAAAAAGTTAACATTGGTCTGCATATAAAAGTTTTATGAACCTTGATTCAAATGCTTATAAAATATCCCGTTGAATTAACCAGCTGCATTTTCTGTTCTTTTTTATTCTTAACATTGCACATATAATATTAAATGAACTGTAATAAAAGAAATTGATTCTTGTCTTTTGGCATTAACTTTTCCTGTTTATTTTTAAACAAATATGTGGAAAGAGAAGAAAACCTGCCAAGGGAAATTATCATGAGTTAGAAACAGATTATATTTAAATTAAAATTCAATTAACAGCAGGAAGAATCCAATTTGAAAATTGCAATATATGAATATTTAATCTAAATTTAAACAAAATCCAAATTATAGAAATAACCATGAATAAAAAAAAAAAAAAAAAGGTTAAAAAAATAAAAAAAAAAAAAATTAATTATTAAATAATTAGTAAAAATCACATGCTAATTTGAAATTTTAATTTAAAAAGTTGCAGTACAGAAAGCATAAATGCAAGTTACAAATATACTTAATATATACACATACACCTCATATGTATCATTTTCTGGTTTATTGCTTGAATAAGAAGTTTTATGTCAAGTAACTTTCATATATAACATTGATATGAAACTAAAACCAGGGAAACATTTGATTGATAGAATTTTCCTTCCAAACACAAAAGCACACAATATATATGTCAAAGATGCGTATTAAATCTCATGAAGAGAAAGAAAAATTTACTATTCAAACTGCACAATGATCAAAGAATATCTAGACATTTCACACAAGAAGAAAAAGGAAAAAAAAAGGAAGAAGAAAAAAGGGAAAAAAGAAAAAGAAGACAAAGTAGGAAAAGAAGAAATCCCATCAATGTGCTTTGCAGATGCAGCAACAACTTTTACACGATAAGCAAATTTAATCTATTTCTACACACAAGTCCACCAACAGAGAATTAATCTAGACAAGTACATCCTCTGCTCATCTCAGTTACAGATAAAAAAAAGCCTTGCATTACTCAAGAAGGAAATAGACAAAATCTTTCTCTGTCCATTCAACATTTCACTAGACAGACAGATTGACAGATATAAACAAACTGAAACAGATAGAAAGTCAAAAAAGAATCCATGCTATTTTCATTTCTTTAGAGTAAAATATCTTTGTATTAAATATGAACTTCTTTTGTATTCTTTTATCACACAACTTCCCAATATAGCTGGGGGGGGTTCAGTTCATTTTCAACAAATGTCAGATGTACTTTTAAAATGAATATTCTGGAACAGAAATTCATTGCCTCAAAATTAAAAAAGGTCATATAAAATTACCAATCATTGATTAGGCTTAATGTTAAATGTATCGTAGAGAAAACGTTTTTAAAAATATATTTCCTTCCTTACAGATATTAAAAATATTAATTTGCACATTTATATAAGAATACAAACATTTTTGCACTGACAAATATAGCTTAAGATTGCTGGATTGATTTGTTTTTTATAGCTTATCAACCCTTTGCAGGTTATTTAAAGTGAGAAAATATTTTTTAGATTGTAAAATTGGGGGGGGATGATTTATTGATTGAAATCTTACTAATTAATCCATAACTGGGGGAGAAAAGGTAGATTCATACTTCTCCCAAGGGTATTTGTGCATAAGTGAATATAACGAATTCGACTGGAATTGGAACTTTCTTCTCCAATTAACCATTCCAAGACATTATCCAGTATACCACCCACACATCCAAGTTTATAGCACCTGGTATTCCTAAAGGTCACACACTAATTACTAACCATTGCTTAACTTTGGGGATCATACAGGAACTGGTATTTTAACATGATATGACCGTAAGCCATACAACCCATTCATCCAAGCTTACCACACCTGGTATGCCAAAACTCAACATGGCTTAACTTCAGTGATCATACTGGAGCCAGTGTTTCAACTGGATATGATTGTAAGCCTAAATATAACTTAAGAAAAAAAAAACATCTTTTATTAACTAACATGAAGATATCTACCGTTGGAATTTCAATCAATAATATTTTCCCTATATTTTTTTTAGATCAGGCATCCACAAAATACGATCCATGAGGGGTTTTCTTAAACACTCAGTAATTATTTTTATGTCACCCAGCATAAATCCAGCAATTTATTATAAAAAAAAAAAAAAAAAAAAAATTTTGTGGAAGTATGACTTTTTTTGCGGTTCTATGGCTAATTTTCTGCAATTAATGAGGCCCTTCACATTTTTTCCATTATTTACTTGTGCATAAAATGAAGAGGAAAATCAAGTGATTTTTTTTTTTTAAGGAATTTATTTATATTCCTTGTGAATTTTTATTTTTTTACCAAAATCACAAATCTAAAAAAAAAAAAAAAAAAAAAAAAAATGTTGACCAAGAACAAAAATAAAAAGACCTCTGAACAATTAATTTTTACTGAAGGTTTTTAAAATAAAAATTAATTTTTTTACATCAATTTAGTGCTGTTATGCTTTGCCCCAGGTTTCAAATAAGCATTTATTACTCAAAAAAAAAAAAAAAAAAAAAAAAAAAAGTGTTTTATTATGCTAATTCTGGAATGATATTGTCATTTAATTACTCACTTCTAAATTTTTATTATTTTTTTTTTTTTTTTTTTACTTTTAAGTTCAATTACTTCCTACCAAAATAAGGCTGCACAACAAAAAAAGAAAGCTAAAGTATTATTTTCAACAAATGAATGAATCTGTAAATTATAGAACAACATTTCATTTACGTTGTTGGATTTTTTGTGTAGCATCATTTTTTTTTTTTCTATCTGATTTAAAAGGAAAAAAAGTGGTACTTGTCACACTTGTGGGTTATCTGTTGCCACCTTTGTTTTAAGTTACGTATCGGTGATGTTTTACAAAGTTAAATATGGTATTTAAAATCTTTTTTTATTTTTTTCAGATTGCTAAATGAAGCTTTCTTTGGGATACTATAATACATCTGTATTTGTAAAAAGTTGTAAAATTTTAAATTAATTTTAAAAGGTGGCGACAGATAACCCACAAGTACAGGGGGAAAAATGAAGATACAACTATTCAGCCCCTTTAAGGTAAACAACACAATACAAAAATATATTTTCTTAAAAAAATACCCGATTTCAATGAAGAAAGTCAAAGCTTATTTCTATCTCGATATAAAAAATAAACAAAAAAACTGATCAAATTTAAATTTCGTTGTTTGCCCAATATCCCCGCCTCAATCAAAAGAAAGTTCAATAAATAAATCACGACTACTAAGTATTTGGGAAGACAATCATTCATTTTTTTTTTTTTTTTTTTATAGTAAGTAAAGAAACTTTTTTTTCTTTTTTCCTAATCTTCTAAAAAATGATTGATGAATAATAACAAAAAAAAAAAAAAAAAAAAAATGTTCAGCTACCAAAATAAAACAGAAAAGTAAAAATAAAAAGGGAAGTGGAATCAAATAATGCAAAAATATTTCTGAAATAAAAGAAATATATTTTTTTTTTACTTTTAATTTTTTCGTTAGTCTTGTTAAGAGAGAAAAGAGAGAAGTAACTGTAAGTGTATATATTATTTTGTTTGAACATGTGCTCCACTTTGTGATAGAGAAGAAAAAAAAAGTGGGGAGGAGCATGTAGTTTTGTTGACAAAAAAAAAAAAAATTGTTTTTCTTTGTATATTTTTTTAATTTTTCCTCTGCAGTAGTTCCGATGTTTTGATTTTCTTTTAAACATCGCAACATCAGAGCCAAAGTATTTTTATTAGTCCTGATGAAGAAGTGTCTTGTTAAGTTTAGCGCTCCAAACGAATACAAGCATTGAATTACTTCCCATACAGTTTTTTCCCCAACACATTTCATTTTATTTAACCTAACCTCATATTCCGAGCTTTTCTTTTGATATAAGAAATCATGCATCCAAAATAATAAATTTTATTAAAGGAACACGAAAGCTACAATCCGAAAAATATTTCTTTTTTTTTTTTCCATAAGAAAAAATAAAAATGGACGTGAAAGGAAAATTTCCCGAAGGATATTATTATTATTTTTTAACCCAGCTTGTTGTTGACTGTTGAAAATATCTTCTTCCCATCTCTAAATTGAAAAATATTCGTGATGAATTTTTTTTATTTTTTTTTTAAACGGAGATTAAATTTTATTTTATTTTTTGGAAAAAAAAAATTGCAATAATTAATTTTTCGAATATTATTTATTTTTGATACTTATTTAAATTTTGGATGCATAGCTTTTTCAAAAAAAAAAAAAGGTACAAAATGAGGCGAAGTTAAAAATAAAAGAATAAATAAGGGACCTGTAAGGGAGGTAATCAAGTGTTTGTTATGAGGGGAAAAATCGTTTGGAGCGTTAAACTTAACAATAGTCAAAATATCAAGAGTTTTATCATTTTTTCACGTTATATAAAAAAAAAGCATTATGTTTTTCAAATCTTTTTTAATCGCTTTAAAAAAAAGGTTTGAAAAAAATGATTTTTTTTTTTAAATATTCAGTTATGGGGTAAAAAAGGATGAGGAAGGGTCAGACTCTTCAAATTTATTAATTTAAATAAAAATGAGATCTGATAAATAAACAAATATTTTTTTCTTCAGGTTACAAAAATTTTGATTTTCAAGTTTCTTTTTTTATGACTAAGTCCTTTGTTTTTTAGAATTAATAATTGCAGAAAACATTTTTTTATTTAGTTGGACTAAAAAAAGTAGTTTTTTTTTGTTTTTTTTAGGTATAGCAAAAGTTTTGTAACAAACACAAAAAAAGTAACATTAACAAGAAGTGTTAGTGGTTTGGTAAGTTTCAGCAGCTTTTAGTTTTGTTTATTTTCATTCAAGCTGTGGGAAATTCTGGACACTTGAATAAAAATAAAATTATAAAAGAAAGATTCATAAAGACTAAAGTTTATTAAAATTAGAAACTTCACAGCGAAAGTTGGATTTTATTTAAAAACAATAATAATTGATTGAAAAAAAAAAAAAAAAAATGATTTCTTTTTTAAAAGAAAAGTGTATGTGTGTGTGTGTGTGGGGGTAATTATATTTCTTTTCTTATAAAAATAAAATGGTCTTTTTGATATCAGCAGACCATACAATTTTTTGTTACAAATTCAGAATTAAAAGATAAAATACGTGATCATTAAACAATTTTTTGTTCCTTTAAAAAAAAAAAAAAAAAAAAATTAAAGTCGTCCTGATGAAATACAAAGAAAAAAAGTTGGTATTTGAAAATTAAAATTTATTTTTCTTATCCTTCAGTTGAGATATTCATTACTCGGACTAGACTTCATAAATCAGAATTATATTTATAAATTAATATCAAACACTTAAAATATTTTAGTGTTTGTCTCGGATATAGAGCTCTACTTGGATCTTTCTTTATCCTCTTGGAAATTCCATACGTATTATTACCATTTTAATGTGTGTGTCTGAGTCTGTGTGTAAAAATTATCAATTATTTTTTTTCTTTCTCTATTTTATTTTTCCTCTTTGTCAAAAATGATTATTTATTTTGCAAAGTGGAAAAATAGAGGAAGTTTAAAAAGTTTAGAAAACAAAATTTGATTAAATAAGTAGAATAAACAAACTATTTTTATCGCTTACAAGAAAAATAGAAAGCATCGTAAAATAAAAAAGTAATTTTTTTTCCTTTCTTTTTTTCCTGATATTTGAAACCCGCGCCGACCTTTTAAAAATATAAACTTTGCAGTGTTTGTCTATCAACAATAATAAAACCTGTAATAAATGAAATGCCAATATTTTGCGGAGATACAAAATAAAGAGACCATAGAATTGAAAAGCAATAATTCATAAAAAAAAATTACTTACCGACTTATAAATTTCAATTTCATTATTTAAAACACGATCTAAACGATAAAATAAAAAAAAACTAGATGATTGGAAGACTCGCCACAACAAGTGGTCATTCGCTCGACCTATCGTCGCTAGATGGCGCTGACCTCACTGAATTACTACACCGGGAAAAAAGGCACGTAAATAAAATCTAAAAGGAAAAAAATCCCTAGAACGCATTCAACAGGCATCCCCCCTCCTCCTCCTCACTACAACTCCACACAAAAATAGAGTTCCTATATCTTTCTAAATATTCTTTAAATATGATAGTTTTATCAAGTTAATTATGTATTTATTTACTAAGAATTATTAAATATTTTCGTTTTCATATAGTTTAACTTCCAAAGAGTGATTATTATATATCCATGCAAAAACATCAAGGAATCTGAAGCCTTCGCTCCGGGGTCCGATCACGAGGGTAGATCAAAGTGATGTCTGCAACTATAGCCTTGAGATAAATAAAGGAATTCAAAGGCTAAGTAAGCCAAAATAACACTTTAACATTAACATTCCAATTAACAGTTGCAGTATGATGAAAATGTCACAAAAAAAAAAAAAACGTTTCTTAAAATTTTAGGGGCCTGGGCGGCGCATCTTGCTTTTTAAGTTTTCCTCACAAATGTTTCCAGTTGGTTGAATTAATTCTGGTTTCTTTTTATTTTTAAATATTTCAATTTCATTTTTACTCAGCAATAAGTTAACTCTTCCCTACTACAAAATGAAACTGAATGAAAGGGAATAGGTATTATTAAGACCTTGCATGAGAGATGAGAAAAATCTGTAGAATATAAAAAAGTGAAAGTAGTACCCATAATCACTGGAGTACTAGGATGTCTTAAAAAGCTTGGAGAACAAATGTAACTGGGGAACAATTGAGACTGATGAGACTACTGAGGAGAGTGAGAGAGTTATAGAGACTTGTTGTCACTTGATCTCTATGGATGACCACCAAAAACTGCTTGAGAAAATAACAATAATAAGAAGAGACAGTAGTGATGCCTGTTGTGTTGATTATCACAAAGTTTCTTATTTTTTTTTAAGTTTTCCACAATTATTATTTTATTTATTTATTTATTACTTATATACTATTTCATAATTTGTCTTGCTTTGTAGTGTTTTTGTTCACATATATATTTAAAAAAACATTAATTTTGGGGGAGCCTCTAAAATACATAATGTTTATATACATACATTATGCGCCAAAGGTTATCATAGCTGAGAGTGATAGTGGGGACAACCTCCCACTGTCTATAGAATGCTTCTGTGGTATGCATCTCAAATAGCCTCTTATAATTACTATATTTGATGGCATATAAGGTGCACTTTTTTTTTACTAAAAATATCTTTTAAAATTCGCCCACGTCTTATATGCCATATGTAGGTTTAAAATTCACGATAGTCAGCCAAAATGGCACATTATTTAACATCAATGATAGTAGTATTGAAAATGAGTATCAGAGTTTTAATAACGAAGACAACAAATTTTATGAATTTGAAGATGAATAAAATTTTAATGGTAACTGTACTGTTGTGCTCAATTGTAATAATTACTTGATTTTTATTTTATTTTTTATCTTTCGATATAATAAAGTTTTTATAGGCTCATGTTCTTTTTTCCTATTTTTCATTTAATTGTAATCATGGCTTGTTAACCAAAATAATACCTCATAAATATAGCCTAGGCTGTAACATTTACTAATAATTTTACTAATTTTTTCTTGATTTTTACTGCTGAAATTGGTGTGCGTCTTATACACCCGTGCATCTTATATGCCGTCAAATACGGTAAGTCCAGCTCCAAGCCAAAGAATGGGGAAAGGCAAACAACTGGCGCCTCATAACCAGCTGCTTCAGTTAGATGAGTAGGGGTTACCAAAGTGGTGGTTATCTGTTTACAGATGGTTATTTTCAGACAACGTCCTTAATCCAAATATACACCAATTTATTTTGGACTTTGTAAAAAGCCACGCAAAGATAATCAATACAAAGATATATTTTGCATGTACTGATAAAATTTTATATCTCTTAAAATAAAATATACAATATTTAACGAGTTCATAAGTTCATATCAGAAAGTTCTCATGTTGAACATCTCTAAGACCTTTAGCATAATATATAGAGAGAAGAAAGTCCTTGTAAATGTGTATGTGTATGTGTATGTGTATGTATGTGTGTAAGTGTAGTGGATAGGTTAATTATGTGGTAATATTTGTTGAGAATAGGTTGCATGTCAATTAACTATTTCCACTAACATCAAAATAAAATACAAAATTCAACTGAATTGTTTTATAAAGTAACAATAGATTTATTTAGGTTGACGTACAATATGCACAAAAGGATAGGACAGAGTCGTGTCCCTTTAACTTGGAATATTTGTACCAGAGTTCATATTAAGAACAAGACATATTATATTAGAAACTGATAAAACATTTATATACAATTCAAAACGATATACAAGCAGAATATTAAGTATATGTTATGTTGGCAAATGTGTATGATGTTTTAGGTTTCAGAATGTCTTTCTTGTAAGCATTCAGAAAGTTCTTAAGAAGTAATTTACCTTTCACTGTAATATTTTTAAGGTCGTTCGCACATGAATGTTTACTTAATAGATAGTAAATGTAATTTACTTTAGATAAGCAATATCTGAGAAATAGTGTCCACAGAATTGGTTGAATTGAATTGTTAGTGAGTCAGCATTGAGGTGTTTCTTTGGCGGTAAAGTCTGGTTTCGAACGACATGGAGTAAGTTAGCAAATTCTCTGTGGTGCTGTCACTGACTTGGGCGGTAATTATCTTTAGTGTCTGGTCAGCAATGACTAAGACGGGAGTCAGTGAAGGTTACATCTTGGCACTTGGTAACTACCTTATATCTTCCAAAAAGTTCACACGTGTTCGGTTTATATAATGGCCGAGTGGCTCCCAACATATGAGCGGGAAAACAGATTGGTCACGTGCAGGCAGTTTGATTGGTCGGAACTGACCAATCAGCAAGCCAGATTGGAGGTGATTGACCAATGAATACTTGTTATATTGTATGAAAGTAGAATTTGGCTTACCAGACAGGAAAAGTGCATTTCCTACAAAGAGCTAAGGCTGGTTGTGTTGTGGAAGATTCCACATAAGTATCTCTTGATAATAGTAATCCTTTTGGCTATCTGTGAGATATTTAATTGTTCAAAAGTATAGGCATGGGAGAACAGAATGAAATATTTCAGCGATTCTCTGTTTGCCTTGCCTGATCATCTTCAAGTTTCACTTTTTCAAGACAAAGGAATTCATTTCAGAATTGTCTCTTGATTTTTGATTGGTTCACAGAACTCATTTGACAATCCCTTTTTCTTCACCTTCATTTAGGAATGATGACCCTTTGACCTATTTTAGTTATTTCTCTTTTTTTATCTTTTTGCTTTATTTCTTTATAGCAAACCAAAATAGTTTGCCAACTTTTAATTTTCTATTTTTTTTAAAATAGTGAATTTTTTATTTTTCTCTCACTACACACGGAGCTCAACAGCCCAAGAAGGCAGTCTATTTATGGGAAGGAAAATTCGGATTTTAAACCTCCGTTATCTTACAGGCATATCCAAACACCAAAAAAAAAAAAAAAACCTACAGAAGTAAATCCAGACAGAAAACCTAGAGTGGAGCCATGAAGATGTTTGGCTGTCAACAATAACAAATGTCTGGCAACTCCAGCAGCCCCAACTATAATACTCTGTATTACTTTAGATCTTGTTGGTATGGCCATGAGTGGGCAGTGGGGGTCATATAGTGTGTGTAGTGCATGACCTCCATATGCCATCGCACAGTTCTGAACCCTGGAGAGATCACGCCAGTTTCACTACCAAAGGAATGAATTTGGGCCAAGCAGGACGCTGCCTTTATCTTGTGAGATAAATGTACCCCTACTTATGAAAATTATTGAATATCTTATACCTCAATAAACTAGTTTACCATGTCATAAAAATGTAAGTCCTTACTATTTTTAGGTGGTTTATATATATGGAATGTGAAAAAGGTGGCTTAACTAATTTCCCAGCAAAAAAATGTGTCAATTTTTTTTAACCACCCACCTCCCCACCAAAAAAAAAATTATAAAATTTTATTGAATTTGTTAAAAAAATTACATAATCTTATTCAAAAGTTATATAATTTGCTTTTTAAATTTTGTAAAAATATCTGTAGGTTTTATCAAAATATTTATGCATACTTGCAATTTGGATAAAACTGAAGTGGACATTTTGTGTCATGACGATTAATTTCTCTTTCTGTTTGATAACAAACCCTCTGTAACAAGAAAATGTTATAAACAGAAATGTATGATCCTTTGAAGTCATTTTATGTATTTCAATTGAATTTGGTAATGTTAATATTAACTGTTTCCTTATAAAGAAACATTCAGCATTTATTGACTGAGCAGCTAGAGCCACTTTCAGCTGAAATTTATAAAATTTTTCAGGAAAATAGCTTTTTCAAGTCCAGTAGCTGTTATTGCTTTTTCCAATATTGATAGAAATTTCCTTCCAAACCTTTGTTTGAAGTAGTGTGGAATGTCCACATCTTGATTCTCCTTACATTACATGTGCTATCCATTTTAGTTGTTGCTACTGTTGAAAGTCCTCAAGTGATGTGGTTTCTATCATTTAGTAAAGTTCTTTGTGATTCCCTATCACCAGTCCACAATCTTTGAAATAGGATGGTTGTCAATGAGACGTACAAGATTCATTCACATGAAGCTATTTTTAACCATTGATCTGAGAAAGCAGTTGTATACAGCTGACAGTTTAGACATTTCTGAATGGGTCTGGCATCATACATGGCATCCATATGAAAGTCTCAATCTGACAAATCTATTTAAGTACATGACTAGAATTTTCAGGTTAATGTTTTTGTTTTATAGCAATTTGCAGTGTTGGGTAAAACTACCTCTAATGTAGCCTATTCTATGTTCAATTTCCTTTTCTCCTATACTAAAATTGTTATAAGTGATGCATACGCCAAGGTATTTGAAGTGTTTGGTATTTACTAATTCCACATCCTGAATTTTTAGGATGGATTCTGGATACATGCCATCACTGGTTTCTTTTCAATTCCAGATCATAGTTTCTGTTTTTGGAAAGGTTTATCTTGAGTCCTATTTCTTGGAACTCTTCGTAGAGGATGTTGATTTTTTTTTTTTTTGTTCAAGGTTATTCTTTTCCCAACTATGAATAAATTTTCTAATAAATGTAGTATTATAAATGGATGAACAATTCAGATTTGAAATTTGATCATCTTGCCATCAGCAAAGAGACTGATATTGAAATAATAACCATT
The DNA here is from genome assembly GCA_903632075.3 of Acanthosepion pharaonis. NCBI lineage: Eukaryota > Metazoa > Mollusca > Cephalopoda > Sepiida > Sepiidae > Acanthosepion > Acanthosepion pharaonis. The sequence continues at coordinate 414,153 of CAHIKZ030001590.1, forward strand.
AAATGAATTACGGTGTTTACTCGTTCCCCCACAAGGACAAGATGTGACACAAGGTCTTTTTAAAGTGGGGACCCAAGAGCGTGCACCTGGGCAAGGGACAAAAATTGCCCACATCCCCCATAACCATCAGTTGCACTGGCCTCGGTGCAAGCACCAATCCCTCCCTCTGGTGCAATGGGAGGGTGTGGCCTCGGGCAGCTGTTCCCCAGGACTGGGCACCTCTCAGTATAATTTTCTCATTGGCCCCTCTGTCCTTTGACAGAGAAGCCCCTGAGCACACTCTGCCCAAAGACAGAGAGGCAACGGAGAGATGATAAGCTATGCGTTACAAATCCCTCCAAGGAGGAACGATTTAATTGTTTCAGATTTTATTAATCCTGCCCACTGACTTTACTGCTACTCCAACCATCCTCAAATTCACTTAAATTATTTTCTGTACTAACAGACTATTTCTGATAAAAGAAAAAAAAATTGATTATTAAAATTAGATTTGTTTAAAATGTAAAAAACATTATAAATTTGAATGTTGATTCTATTTTTTAAATCTAAAATCATTTTGAGCAATTTTTGGTACTCAATCTGCATGTTAGGTGTTGAAAATCAGGAAAAAATGGTATTGTTAATTGTCAGGAAAACATGAATGTTATTGATAAACAGAAGAAAATTTATTTTTATTGTTTATTTCAAGGAGATAATGCCACTAAGACGCAAGGGTTTACTGGGAGTGAAAGAGAATGCGAAGACCTTAATGAGGAGAAAGACAATAAAAGAACAGGGTTCAGAAACCCAGAAAATTTCAATAGACATTGCATTTAAATTTTTGGAAGATTGTAGCTGGTAGGGAAGCAAGAAACCCGAAGAGAGTTCCACAGATGAGAAGTGTGAGAAAATGGAGGCCCAAACCAAATATGGCAACCATATGCAATATGAATAAGATGAATAAATGTGCAAGATGGATTCTGACAAGAAAAATTTTCTGGCCTGACACAGTCAACGAAATTTCTTTGCAATAGATATAGCCATTGATTCAATATAGTTGCTCCACTTCATATCAGTAGAAAACATGAAGCCAAGAAGGTGGAAAGTGTTGTTCTCCTGAAGTTTAGCATCAGCCATGCTGATGACAGGCAGTAAAGGTTACCTGTGATGGTTAAATGAAAGCAGTTTTGTTTTGAACACATTCAAAATTACAAGGCATTTCTTGCCACTAGTTAATCATTGATTGGAGGCCCTTTGTTTATAAATACTTAAATACTTGTTGTAAAATGAAATCATTACATTTGCTTTAGTAAAATCCTTCAGAGGATGAAATGCATTAGCTAAGTTTTAATTTTGCCTTTATTCATATATATATATATATATATATATATATATATATATATATATGTGTATATATATATATTGATACATGTTTCATTAAATAATATAGACAAATGTTGTCTACTTATTTTATGTAAATTCTTTTCATATTGTCTGATAAGTTTAATAACATTATCATTAAACGAAGAAAGAAAATCACAATATTGATACATATTTTTTAATCCTATCTAAGCTTTCGGCTTACATAAGCCATTATCAAAGATGACAATTACATTAGAAGGAAATTACTGGAAAGTAATTGAAACTCACCTGAAGCGAGCTGAATCTATAATGCTCCTCATGCCAATGACACTTCCACCGAGCTTCTCTACGGCATATGATTTCACTGAATTTTGATGTGTTCCTCTCGAATTTTAAACTGGGGTCATCAGGAGAGAATGTGCACCGTTTCGGGGCCTTCCTCTCAACGGTTTCAGTTGCACACCGGCCCCCCTCACTGATGTGAGGCCCCATTATAACGATATACAAGTGTTGTAGATAAACTAGTTCAAATGTGTAACGGCGAAATTAAATTTACGAAAATTCCGAAAAACGGCAAACCTCGTGTTCTGAGAATGCAACGTGAACCTCATTACGCATTCACGATCAGACATGTCATGCCGTCATGTTCGCTGAAACACTCCACGGAGTATTTCGTTTTTTCCATATCCACATAGAACTATTTTCTGTTACTTCTATTAGGCGTTTTATACTCTTGGCCCTATAACGCTAATTTTTGATTCCAATTTGGCCCAGAAATTTGTACAGAGTGCCTGAAACGAAACCCCTTGCTCCAATTTCCACTGCTCTAACAATTGCATTATACCCCTCCTTTATTAGCTCTGACTTTAGATCTTCATATTTATTAGTTTTATAATCGTGGCTTTGTTCCATCCGGCATTCATATGGTACTGTTAACTCAACCAGGATGATTTTATGGTTCACTCTTGACAGAAGAACAATATCTGGTCGCAGACCTTTACTTGATATTATTTTGGGGTAATCATTACGCCAACCAGGAAGGTCTGCAGATACCTCCCAGATGCCACCAGAACTAAGGAGATTTTTTCCGGGTATAGCATGACATTTGCTTGTTTGCTTAGAGCCGACATATCTTTTCCTTCTTCTGCAAATTCCTGGGCTGAATTTGATGACTCAGACTTCATATATTTCTTTATGATTCTGACCAGCTCATCCAAAACACTATTGTGCCTCCATGTATATCTGCCATTGACAAGGGCTGTTTTACAGGAACTAAGAACATGTTCTAATGTTTGTGGCTTTTTTCCTCACACAGGGGACAAGTGGGATCACTCTCTTTCTTCCATTTAACAAGATTGTTCTTAGATGGTAGCAGGTCATACGTGGAACGTATTAAATAACTCAACCTAAGTGGAGCCATCTGCCAAATGTCCTTCCACGTAATAGATTTCTGAAGAGCCTCCTCCCAGTTTGTCCATTGGCCTTGTTGGGATTGTTGTACTCCTTTTACGAGTCTTTTTCATCTTCTTCTTTCATCACATTTTGGATGACCATGTCACGGCGATCTTTACCAGAAGATTTCGACCACCATTGCCTTTCATTTAGTCCTAACCCTTGTTTCCCTGCTTGAGTGTATCCGATGACTTCATTGAAAGCTAGATTGTCTTTAGCACTTGTTATCGTCTCTCTGACCTTCCACTTTCTCCCTGTTTTTTAACGTAGGCTTTAAAGCTTTTATTGCTTTGTCCTTGGAATCATCAACATCATTTGAAGTCTAATTTTTCCGGATTTATACTCTTCCACAATCGATTTAAATGGCAACTTTAGCTTTGCTTGTCTGCAGTACAATGCGATATCAGACAAACCTGGAGGCAAACCCAACCATTTTCGGATATATTTGTTCATTTTCCTTTCCATTGACTCAATTGTACTCATTCCAAATTCATTACACGAGTATGGGCCATAGTAGCTTTGGAATGAGCACATGCTCTAAGCACCATACCTTGTATTTTCCTTTTAGAGGACAAAGATCTATCTTATGGAGATCTTCTTGTAATGACCTGGATGTTTCTTTTTACTTGATTGGTATCTTTTAAGGATTGATCATACCAACGACCTAAACTTTTCACTGGTTTTCTGATACAGTAGGGATTCTTTGGCCACCTACTACAAAATTTGTGTTTTTTATTCAACTTACCTTTTCTAAGAGAAAGACTTCTGGACTTGTTTGGTTTAAATTTCATCCTACACCAACTTATCAGGTCGTCTATCAAGCTTAATATCTTGCGAGTTGAACTTACTTTGGATGAGAGGATTGTAGTGTCATCCATGAACGCTTTCACTGGTTGCATTTGACAACCTCTACCAAGCTCAACAACATCAGCCTTGTTGTTTGTCGCTTTGAGAATCAGTTCCATTGCTAGAACGAAAAGTATTGGTGACACTGTACATCCCATCGCAATTCCAACTTCAAGTCTGTTCCACTTAGTCGTTAAAAGTCTTTTTGTAGTGAAACGCATGAGGAAACCATCAAAATAACTTCCTAGCATAATAGCTATTTCCTCAGGAATATGGTACATTTGTAATGATAATTGTATCATTTGGTGAGGTACTGATCCGTAGGCATTAGCTAAATCCAACCAAATGACATCCAAATCTTTTCTTTTAATTTTTTGCTTTTTGAATGGCCTCCCAGATCATGTTTCCATGCTCTAAGCAACCAGATATTCCGGGAACACCACCCTTCTGTACTGACGTATCGATATACTCATTATCGAGAAGGTATTTGGTCAACTGCGAAAAATATCTTTCCTTCTACATTGAGAAGCGAAATTGGCCGAAATTGACTGATGTCCCTGGAATTCTTTTCTTTGGGTATGTACACCCCTTCCGCTATCATCCACTGTTGGCTGATATGGTAATTTTTCCATGCTAATTTTAAATTAGTATGCAACCATTTAAGAAAGTGGGACATTTTTGTACAGAAGGAAAGGTATTAAATTTAGGGCCAGGTGCAGATTTATTTCTACTTTTGTCGACTATGCGTTTTATTTCTTCGCGTGTGGGTGGTTTCATATCAAACTTCATTTTAGGAACGGCTGGCCAAAATAAGTTGCTATTATGATCTAGAGGAATATGTCGTAAAGGATCAGATAACATACCTCTTAAATGTTCCGCTAGAACATTTTCCTCTATTTTAAGTAACACCTGATCTTGGTTGATCAAATATATTCCTCGCATATTTGTACGGTTCCTGGAAGAAACGCTCCTGGCAATTTTCCTTCGTTTCACTCGTCTCTTTCTCAAATGTTCAGCTCTGCTAAGAGCGTTGTGTTTCTCTTTAAGGTCCTGCCATATTTTAAGCAAGCCTTCTTTCTCGTCAAAATTTGCGAAACGGATTTGTCGTTTTAGATTTCTTTTTTGTTTCTCAAATCTTGCATTAACCGTTGACGCCTGTTCTTTTTGAGTGGTGGCTTATCATTTTCCTCCTTCACGCCGTAGATTTCCTTACAAACTCTGTAGATTATTTTACTACTTTCGTTCAAACGTTCGTGATATTTCTTTCTTCCCAGCTCTTTACGTAATGTCTTGCTAATGATGTTGTCTAGCAATATATACATTATATATATACAATATATATATATATATATATATATATATATATATTACAATATATTAAGCAATACACGGACAAGACAGTGATGATAGTCTGTTTCTGTTTACATGGAAGATTTCCAAGCAACGACAAACTTGTGCATATAAGACGCTGGAAGTGAAAATTGCACTGCATTTCATGATGTCATACATATATATATATATATATATATATATATATATATATATATATATATATATATATATATGAATACACTCCAAGCAGATCCACTAATATGCAGGGGGGTTACTGAGTGTTAAAGAATATAAGAAAAATATTATTAAAGAATGATAACAATGTAAAAAAAAATTAAGGGGATAGAAGATAACATAAGATAACATAAGATATTACATTTAAATCTTTGAAAATCAAAGTTGAATGGAAACCAAAAAGCCGGAAGAACTTTCCACAAGCGAGAAGTGTGAGAAAAGAAACTGTTAGCATAAAACTTAAGGTTATATCTAGCTAATTCAACAGTAATACAATGAGATTTAGTTGCCAATCTATTAGCATGCTTAAATTCATGCAGTCAAGGCACCAAAGAGGAAATCTCATCAGAACAATTGGCAGGAAAATATTTATAGAAAAGATAGAGGGAAGCCACATTACATCAGTGAGAAAGTGACTGATGTCGAGATGCCAGGTCAGGACCAATTATATTACAGACTTTTGGATTTTGTCAAGAATATATAACATTATTTTATTCTTCAGTCGTTCCCTTAACAGTAGCAGCCAGAATTTGAATCCAATATTTTTTCCAGCATTATGCAGCAAAAGTAAACTTAGTACAGTACAAAAGCAAATAAAGATGGTATTGCACCAATTCTCTTCATGGGAAGAGCCTGCTTGCCTTCAAGATCAGCATTCAAAATCATTTTTTTGTCCGCTTAGTCTGATATTTCAGCTATGTATTTAAAGATTCTTGATGAAATACAAAGAAGAATCAGCAATTTTACTGGTCCTGACCTGGCATCTTGGCTTCAGTCACTTTTCCACCACAATAATATAGCTTCCCTGTGCTTTTTCTATATTTTCATGGTAATCGTTCTGATGAACTTTCCTCTATGGTGCCTAGACTTGATGAATTTAAATGCAGTACTAGATTGGCAGCTAGGTCTTATCCTTTTACAGTTGAAACGGCTAGATGTAACTGTAAGTTCTATGCTAACATTTTCTTGTCTCACACTTCTTGCTTGTGAAACTCTCTTCCGGCTTCTTTACTTCCCAGTCAACTTTGATTTTCAAAAATGTAAATACAATGTTAATCGTTTTCTTCTGTCTTCTTAATTCCAGTTCTTTAATTGTCCTCTCTCCTTAATAGTGTTTTCTTTTCCCCATATTCTCAATTTAATCTAAAACTTAAATGCAATGTCAATCATTATCTTCTGTTTTCTTAATTCTTGTTCTTTTGTTGTGTTCTCTCCTTAATAGTGTTTTTTTTTTATCATATTCTCTAAAACTCAGTAACACCTTGCATTTTAGTGGCTTTATTGCCCAGCTTGGGGTGAAATGATTAAAAAAATATTTCCAGGATGAGGAGCAATAGCCTCATGGATTAAAGTATTGGTTTGTGATTTTGGTAAGAAATTGTAGGCTGGGTAGTAGACTTAAGCACAGTGGAAACAGGGTGAGCAGTAGCTGGGACAAGATATCCCAAGCCATGAACAACAGAATGAGAAGAATCTACCCTCATAGATTAAATAAAAGGCTCAGCTCAAAATTTCCTGAAGGTTATCCAGATCAACAAGCACATGAATAATGCCAGAGGGTACAACAACCAAAAATGTTATGATAATAACAATAAAGATGGAGGGAAGATCTATTCTCCACTCTGCAACCTCTTTCTCACAGACACAACATTGTGAGCCTACCATCCTCTATCATTATTTCCATGGTAAATCAGACAAACTTCATTCTTTCGTTCCATCAATGCAAACCTTTACAACTAGGGCACACCATGCCACTTCCACAAAGTTGAACCACCCTCGTTTCCTCAGTTCTTCAAATGTAAAGAGAAAGATTCACTTAGACAGTTTCTTCCCAAGAACTGCCATTTTGTGGAACAGACTTCCACGTGGATGCTTCCTTGAACACTACAATCTTAACTCTTCAAATCAAAGGTCAATCATTATCTATCCTCTTTATCCTCATAATCTTCACTTTCTATCACCTTTTTTCATTCACATCACACAGCCTATCATTACATTTATTAAAAAGATTAAATATTAGCACCTGATACCAGTAAGAAATACAAAACTATTTGAACCCCAAGTTAAGTTACTAGCTATTAACTAAATCTAACACAAGGCTATTGTAGAGGAGCACCCTATCAGAATCAAATCTATGCTAATGAATTGTTCTATGGTAAGCTTATTAACCATCATACCAGGGTTGTTGCTCTTATCAATATTAAGTCAAGCTTAGTGTGGTACAAGGCTATAATAGAAGAGTGAGAATCACACCTACTATGCTAATGAATTGTTCTAGGAAAGAAGGCTTAGAAAATTTTATACTCACAGAACAGATTGTAGCTAAGGGAGACAGTGGAAAGCTTGAGTGAATGGATGGCAAAGCAGGGTTTGGGAGAGATGACAAAAAGACAAAAGTTATTAAGAGCTACAAAGGATAGGAAATTGTAGTGTACCTTGATCGCCAATATCCTTAAAGGATACAGAACATAGAAAAAGCTCCTAAATGAATAGAGAGACATAATGAACACTCATATGCAGAAACATACCAAGGAGACATTGGCAAATGTAAGGCCAACATAACTTCTCCATCCCCCTCACTAGCATTCTATGATGAATCAATTTCCAAGAATTACTAGAAATACATTTATCTCAAGACTCTATGAAATTTACTAATATTTCAGTGGAAATTTAGTTCGCAACATAGGTACCTTAAATACTGTATATTTCCACATGTAAGATGACCTTTAAATCCCCCAAATCACCCTTAAAAATTGGGGGTTGTCTTATACTAGAATTCTAAAAAAGAAACCTTAAATTATGAGTGATGTTTGTTCATAGGCTAACCTCGGCATCAGTGCAATAACCAATAATGTACATGAAAAGATTCACATTATCAAATAAACTGATAATAAAAGTAATAAAACCATTCCTATGTTATATATTACTGGCATAACTTCATAATAAATTGCCTATTTGAAGAATAATTCCATATCAATGAAATCAATTTGTATCCATTCAAGCTCAGCTGAGAAAATGTAAACATCGAGTTATAATTGCATTCACAGTAATGGAATGTACTATTGTCGTACATTATTGTACTGTTATTAGTAATATTTTGTGATTGTTGATGAAGTATAAGTAAATGGCCATTAGTACACCAAGCTGTTTGTAACTGCTCAGATATAGAAAAAGAAGAAGAATCAGTATTCACAACAGATCCCGTGATGAAATGCAAACAAAACAATGATTTCCCTTTTAGGGATGTGTGTAGGAAAAACATGATATAGTATCAATTTTGTTATTTCATTTATTTTAAATTTCTAAGGATGCAGTAAGTAAGAACATTTGCAATAACATCATCTTTATATAATCAATAAGCAGTCATCTTATACTACAAGTATAGGATAAATTCATGAAAATTTGCTACATTTTTTGATCTCATCTAAAATATATATGGTAAAATTGGAAATTTAATGCTAAATACATCAGTTATGTTGAGTTTAGAAGGTAATACAAAGAGAGTGTGTGTGTGTGTGTGTGTGTGTGTGTGTGGCCCTCCCTCAACTTGAATTTCACTAGAGAACATTTTGACTGGAACTGAGAGACTTCATCATTTGATAAATCAGAACATAATACGAGGTGGTTTTGTTTCACTCTCCATTTGAAGCCACCAACCAGAAACCTCCCTCACTAGCAATCTGAGTAAAGATCAATGAACAAGAGGTTTGACTAAGCAAAATGTCAGAATTGTTACTGACGAGTAGGATGACTATCTTCAACTAAACATGGCCTAACAGTCAGTGGTAATGAAAGGATTTGAGTGGGAACTCACACTGAGCCATCTATCATTCTACCTGTTCACCTGGCAGTTTTCAAGAAGCTGGTTAGCTCCAAGATGTGGTTAACAGTGTCAAAAGCTTGTTTTGCCTTTTCATATCCTGTGTCTGATCAGAAACTGCAATGTTAATGCACTTAATACATCTTAAAGAGAAATGAGAATGTTAAAATTTGGTACAAGCCATATGACATTATGTTCATTTATCTTCTATTTACAACCTGTTAAAGATATGTTCTCATATATACCTGGTGCAACGTGGATATGAATCATGACAATACCTATAACAGGCCTGGCAGCCATGTGACTGGGGTCCACAACTGGGATCAAACATGTTGAGGCCTAAATTACTATTTAGTCTATTTAAACAGTTTATCTGCCTGGGTGTGTGGTACACACACACACACAGATAGCTGAGCATGATGGTTGACATACAGCTATACAGCTCTAGCACATCAGGTATACTGATAACAGCAAGCCAACTGGTGACCCCTGTTTGTGAATTTGGGCAGGCAATTACTGGACTTGTTTCAATTTAGTAGACTTCTAATTTGAAAGTGAACTCTAACTGTAGTCACAACTGGTCATGGTGAACAACATGCCATGCATGTTGGGCTAGATGATGATGGCAGCATGTTCCTATCTGGACAAAAATTACATAAATTCCAATTCACAAGCAAACTTGAACCACTGTATTCAAACAGCATCCACATGCCTGTAATATAGCAACAACTCTGAGTAGATGCTTATGAAGCTTTATTTGACTAATTCAGCTTTAGCACTGAAAACATTTATTTTATTATAGTGGATGGTCACAAACGAGAGGGGAGATGTGATGTGCTTATTTTATAATAACAATGCCTAACACTTGTGAATGCTTTCAGTTTCAGCTTAGTTAAAATTATCAAAAAAAGCAAAGGTTGTTATACAAGTTGGTTGTGCTGTTATAGAGTGTAGGGTGGAGACAAGTGAGTGAAGAGAAGAGTCGGCCAACCAGGCATGTATCACACACACACACACTGGCAGCTCGATCTGGTTGTCAGCGTACAGCTACACAGTTCTAGTGGAAGACTGTCATAGATAGCATGGGATGCAGTTGTGAATGCAGTAAGAGTAGTAGGTTTGCATCATTAATAGTTGTTTGTTTTTTTTGTTTTCATAGTTTTTTCCTCAATGGTTTCAAAATTGAAAACCATTTTTTTCTTGAAAGCAAAAGAAAAATTCAATTTGCACAACTGAGAACATATGACAAGATCTGAATGGAAAAATCAGTCAAAATTAATTGAAAAAATAAAAAAAATTAAATGTTATTAAATAGAGTAAATCAGAAATACAATGGAGTGCTGAAAAGTTATTGAACTTCTCAAAAAATGAGCAGATTTTTTTTTTAAAGAACTTCTTGGTTTAGTATCTGTCTATATTTCTGAGATGAGGTATTATGTACACTATTTACATTATTCGAACTATTGTCCTCATCTTTGTCACCATATTTATACGATCCTTCAGTATCTGTCTATATTTCTGAGATGAGGTATTATGTACACTATTTATATTATTCGAACTATTGTTCTCATCTTTGTCGCCATATTTATTACAACATTTCGGCAGTTGTATGCTCCGGTCTTCTTCAGGTGTTTGGAATGTTGAACTGAACCTTTTATTTCGCTTACTGGGGTAGACTGTTCTAGTTCCATGAGCCATTTTTAATGGATGTCAGTTATCAGTTATCTCCTGTTAATTCCCAGAAATTCATACACAGATGTCCTCAAGGACAAATGGCACAGTGGATAAAGGCGTTGGTTAGATCCAGTGACAGGACCCAAACAGTGTGAGTTCAATACTCAGTTAAGGCAGTGGGGAACTTTCAGAGCACAGAGCGTACAATGACTGAAACGTAATAAATATGGCGACAACGATGAAGACAATAGTCTGAATAATGTAAATGGTGCTTCTTGGTTTAGCTTAGAATTTTTTTTGGCGGCTCCGTCTTAATTAAAGTAAAATCTTACTTATTATAAAACGCAGATTCTGTGTGTGTCTGTACGTTTATATATTGGATCGGATTTCCTACATTTTTCAACCGATTTCAACAAAACTTCACAGGAGTACATAAAATTACCTTGCAGTGGTTCTGACAGCACCAAAAATTGGAAAAACACAATTGTTTTTGCATGAAATCAATTTGAAAACACGATTAAGAGGCATTAATGAAAGGGAGACAACTCATATCGAGTTATACTTATTAATATCGAGTTATCGAGTTATACTTATAAAACCCAGGTTGGTTGGTTGTGTGTGTGTGTGTGTGTGTGTGTGTGTGTGTGTTTATATATGGGATCGAATTTCCTACATTTTTCAACCGATTTCAACAAAACTTCACTTTTTTTTTGGCAGGTAGTGTTTCTTATTGTCTTGCACACTTTTTTCTTTATTTTTACATTCAGAATGCTTTAAAAATTCCATTTACAAGACAATTGTTTATAATAAAATTCTATTCAATCAGTAGACTCATAACGATTGAAACAATGTTTTTGTTTGAGTTTGGATTTGACCAATTTGTAAAAAAAAAAAAAAAAAAACTAATTAAGGCATGCGTGTTCGTCAACATTAAACAATAATCTTTGTCAATTTTATTTTTCAGTCTTTATGATGGTCGATACTTGATCTATCTGTTACTGTTACATCCCTGGGAAACGCCGGGCTATACTGCTAGTTACAAATAAAAAAAAATCGTTCTAACAAAAATAGGGGTGAAATTTGTTTTGTTATTCAAAACCTGCATCAATCTTTTGAGCGCAAATTAATAAATAGAAAAAGTTTTCACAGATTTTGACCCTGATAGCTTACAGCATCATTTGAGTCTCTAATAACTGAACAGGCCAGTTATCGTTTTAAAATTTTATTCAATGAATGAGGAGTGGTGCTGAAAAAGATAAAAGAAAATCTTACGTTGGGTCATTTGGTCAGATTTTAGAAATGGCAAGTAATTTTTCAGCACCCCTCCCATGTAAAGTTTCTTCCTTTCTACTTCTTCTATGTGCCATGTCCTTCGAGATGTAGGGGATAATGGCTCATCACAACTTCCTATCTGTTATAGTTCTGAGTAAGGTTTGTCTCTTTGTTATGCCTACTACTTCCTGCTCTGCCAACCATTTACACAAGTTTATTAGTTAGTGTTGTATAGGAATAAAGCGTCATTGCTGACACTGTAGTTTGAACCCAGATCACCAGTGAGCAAACACAGATGATTCCATTATTAAATAAGTAGATCATGTGATCATAAAGGAAACATATAAATGGGAATTAGTGTCTGTGTATTAAGGTGTTACTATATCATGGATATGATAATGCCTATAATGGGGAAAGGGAAACTGGGAATATTCTTTCTTGCACAGCACCTCCTTAATTTTTTTAACCAACTATTTTTAGAAGTGCTTTATATACAGAATATCTAGTGTTTAAATGGAAAATATCATTAGAAAAGAGGTGGTGGCAACTTTTAGGGTCACAGCTTTAGACAAATAGTGAACCCCCTTCCAAATAAACAAAACACTATGAAAGTATAAAAATACATTTTATAGTAAAAATACCAGCAATACATTTCTATATAAAAAAATTACCAACAATACTTATTTACATATTTTTATAAATTGATCAGTAAAGCATTTTATAGTAGAATTACAAACAATAAAATTTTTATCTGTAGTTGAAAAGATACAATTGCATCCAAAATATATTTAGTTGAAGCCATAAAATCCTGTTCAAAACATTTAGATTTCAGTATTAAATAACCTATAGGGGTTGATATGCATCTAAACATAATCAACTAACAAAGACCATTAGAAAATAATAGTAAAGAGCAGTATAATTTATTAATCAGTCTTTGGTCAATTTATATTTAATTAATTATTGAAACCAGTACCCAATGGGACTGTAAACTGCTTTATTCTTCAAATTAGGGTATTTTAATGGTATTGCCCAAACAAATATTGCACTATGATGTGATATTTTTGCTGTGTAACAAACATATAAGCATAAACAAATTAGATCAGTATTATATAAATTTTTAACTTGACTTTATACATTTTTAGCTATTTGATATATTTTTTGGAAATTTAAAGAATTTGAAAAAATTGTTAAATACATTTTTGATTGCATTATGGATAAATTTCAATATATGTCATTCCCCTTATCAATGAATTGATTTTTTTAAAATCTTTATTTGAAAAGAAATTTTTATTTAAAATTTTTTTAACACAAGTTACTTCATAAGATTTTATGCAGATTTCATTCCATTAATATTCATAATGATTTTATTTTTTCCTGTTTAGATTAAATTTTTATTTTTTGCTGTAATAGATTAGGCCGGAATTGTCATAATCAATGAAATACAAGGGATATTCAAAAACGTAAGGCAGAAACATTGTCAATAGATATCCAAAAACTATGGTAAAATCATTGACCCTAGATATCCAATTCAACAAGTAATGTAAAAATATTAAAAATAGATAGCCAGAAAGTAAGGAAGAATCATTGACAATATAAAAGTATAGTACAGACATTGACAGTGGATAGCCAGTATCTAAGGTAGAAACATTGACAATATATACCCCAAAAGATAGTAGAAACATTTACAATACATAGCCAGAATGTAAGGTAGAACCTTTGACAATAAACAGTCAAAAAGTCATGTATAAACATTGATAGTAGACAGCCAAAAAATTGTAGTAGAAACACTGACAATATATATCCCAAAAGTATGGTAGAAATATTGTCAATAGATATCTAAAAAAATGACAATGTATAGTCAGAAGGTAAAGTAGAAACATTGTCAATAGACAGGCAAAAAGTAATGTAAAAGCATTGGCAATACATATCCAAAAGAATGGTAAAAACATTGCCAATAGATTGCTAAAATTGTGATAAAAATATTGACAATAGATAGCCAAAGAGTATGGTAGAAACACTGACAATATATATATACATAATGTGTGGTAGAAACATTGGCAAAGATATCCAAAAGATAAGATTAAAACATTGACAATAGATAACCAAAGAGTAAGATAGAAACATTGAAAATAGGCTACCAAAATATTTAGTAGAAACATTGATAATAGATCTCTAAAGGTATGGTAGAAACATTGACAACAGATAACCAGAAGACAAGATAGAAACAAAGATAATATATACATCCAAAAATTATGGTAGAAACATTGTCAATTGATAGACAAAAAGTATAGTTGAAACACTGATGGTAGATAACCAGAAAGTAGAAACATTGACAAAATATATCCAAAATGTATGATAGAAACATTGACTTTAGACAGCAAAAAATTGTGGTCAAAATTTTGACAATAGATATCCAAAAAATAAAGAAGAAATTTTGGCATTAGACAATGAGAAAATAGACTGTCAAAAATATAGTAAAAACATTGTCAATAGATATAAAAAAATAAGGTTGAAATATTAACAATAGGTAGCCAAAAAGTGAGCTAGAATCATTCACAATAGATATCTAAAATGTTAAGATTCAAATGGCAACAATTCTTCTTTAGGACATAGGCAATCATGGCTCTCCATAACAACCTTTCCGTTATAGCTCTTAATAAATTTTGTCTTTCTGTTATTTCTCCTAAGCCCTGTTCTGTCATCCATTTACTCAAGCTCATTAAATATGTTATGCATTGTTTTCCTCTGTCCATCTTACCCTCTGTCCTGTGAGTATCAGATTTTCCAAGTCATCCTTCCTCATTACATGCCCCAGAAACCTCAACTGTTTCTTCCTGATGTTAAGTATTACATTCCGTTTGTTTCCATTTTCTCCAAAACTTTGTTGTTACTCACATGATCTTTCCACAGTATCCTCAGGATCCTTCTGTAGAACCACATTTCTGTTGCTTCAAGTCTCCTCTTCATCTCTGAGCAGATTGTCCAGCAGTCACAACTATACAGGAGGACAAATATCACATAGTAGGTTAGTACTCTTTTTCTTGTTTCTAGTGAAAATTTCCTATTTCTTAATACTTTGCTTAGCTTTTGGAATGCTTCCTTGTCTAACAATAGATAGCCAAAAAGTATGTTAGAAATATTGAAAACACATATCCCAAATAGATAAGGTACAAACATTGACAATGGATGTCACTACCTAAGGTACAAATATTGATGTGTGCAAAATACAAAAACTGACAAGGGTTGTCCAAAAAGTAAGGTATAAACATTGACAGTGAATGTCCACAAAGTAAAACACAAATGTTGACAATGTGTGTTAACATAGTAAAGTACAAATATTGCTGAGAGATATCTGAAAAATAAAATACAAATATTCCTGATGGGTCTTCAAAGGGTAAGGTACCATCATTTATTAATCCAGCATATTTATTACCATACAAATAAAGCATTCTGAAGGTTACTGGCAATACTGTACTACTTTTCCATGTTATTGGCATTGAAGTTGATGCACATGTCTCATTGGTGCACAAGTGCATAAATACCCACATTGAAGTATTTGATTCCAAATGACTGAAGCCATCTTTGAACCTCTACAATATGGTTGGTTGATTTTGTTTAATGGCATATCAACCTCTATGCGCTATTTAATGCCAAAATCTAAATATTTTGAACACAATTTTATGGCTTCAACTACAGATAAAATGGATTGCTGGTCATATTACTATGAAAATGTATTCCGACACTTCAATAGTGTTTCGTTTTGGTTTGGAGCTTCAGTATTTGCTCATAGCTGGGACCCTAACGGGGGCTACCACCCTAGCTCAGAGTGAATCTAGGAACGACAACAATTGAGAGGTGGTTCCCCGCTCCTCAAAACTTCCAATCTCCTGATCAGGGGCCTTGCTATATATATATATATATATATATATATATATATATATAAAGGAAAGTTATATAAAAATTATAATTTATCATATAAATTAATTAAATATATTAATAATAAATGATAATATTAATTCTAAATATTAATAAAATATTAATATAAATTAATTAATATAGTAATAGACTCAACATTGTGAAAAGGGGTGATCTTCAATTATCACTAACATCAATGGTGCTGAATATAAAAAAAAACTCGCAGAGCAGCATCAGCCACAGGGATCTCATTGAATAAATCTGCACTATTTAATTTATTAATTACTCACATATTTTGAAATGGTTTATAATGAGTTATTTTAATAGTGTACATAAATGTTCCAAATAATTTAGTTGTTAAATACAAGTTTATTTTCATTAAATTAGTTTTACTTCAAAATAAAGCATATACATTTACTATTTCTATAAAACAATTATTAAACTTATCTGTTAGTAAAAAATAAAATAAGCTTTTTTTTCACTGAATGGTTATGGGCATACACCAAAAAAAAATAAAGAGTAAAAGTGGTTGATGGGTAAAAAAAAGGTTGAGAACTACTGATCTTGAGTATTTAAAATTACAGTTTTTGTTAGTGTTTTTCAGTGTTTTGTTAATGCCTAATATTGATTACTAAAGTAAATATAATGTAGTTATTTCCATGCAGCTGTGTTAGCTGTTTGCTTCCAAAGATGTTTTTAGCAATGACTGTAAGACCAAAGTATTTCTGAAACACAATGCCAAAAGAAAATCTGTTTTCAGGAAAAGAATCTGTCTGCAGACAGCTGGTGAACACTAATGGATTTATTTAAATTGGATAGAACATTAATGTTTGAGTTATTTTTTGACTGTGCCAAAAAAAGCATGCTGGGGGACATTCTTTAAGCCTATAAATAGATAATGATATTCTTACTCACCCTATTTTTGGTCTTTTTGGCTCTGGCTTTCTGTAATATAGCAACAACCCTAAGTAGAAGCTTATGAAGCTTTATTTGACTAATTCAGCTTTAGTGCTGAAAATATTTATTCTATTATAGTGGATGGTCACAAACGAGAGGGAGATGAGATGTGCTTATTTTATTATAAACACTTTCAAATGTAGTCGCTTATAGATAGGAACATTGCCAATGAGACACATTCACTTCTTTGGTCCTCATTTGATTTTTTTAATCTCTCCCAAAACATATGCATATACAATGTGTTTATTTAAAACACACTTGTTACACACAGAAAAACAAACAAAAAACATTCTTTTTATAACTTGTTTTAATTTTTTTCCTTTCATTAAATTTGTCTAATTTATGTAATTTTTTTTGGTAATACATGGATTGTCATTTGTTTTATATTTATCATTCTCTGTTAAAATTTTTTTACCTAGACTCACATTGCATCCACCAATATTTTTTGTGGGATAAATGTTCCAGAAACCTGTAAATATTTACTATTCAAAGTGTTAATTCCCTCAACATAATGGTGACTAATATTTACTCAAAATCACTAGCATCCCATAACAAATGCAACTAAAATCCAATCAGATTTAAAAGATATAATAATTATACAAATTTCTGAAATGAGTGGTAAATAAACAAAATTATTAAAATTAGATTCTTAAATAAAAGCTAAAAATGATAATGCATTACAAATAGAAAAAAATGCATTAAAAATAGAAAAAAAAATACCGTTTAAGTGTTTGTCAGTTTTATGGCCTCTGGTGTTTTGAGACAGAGGAAAAAGAAAGATGGCTGACATTATCTGTTGTTGCAGCAGATAAAGGTTACAACAAATTTTTTTTATTTTTAGCTGATTAAAAAAATCAAGGATAAATAAAAGCAAGAATACAGTAATACATCTTAAATATCATTATTCTTTTAAGATCAATTTTCTCTTCTATGACAGAGTTTTAACTATAATAAAAAATCTCACTCATTTTCTCTCAATATATATATATAGGATAATGATATACAAAATTTTGATATATGAAGAACAATTTTGGAGAAAAGATATATGACAAAGTGGAAAAAGTTTTCGTGTGACATGTTTTGTCACCTGAACAAGAGTGACACTGAGAATTTTAAATTTAGGATTTTTTTAACATGTGTTTTTGTGTATATAATCTATATAATCTAGCCAATTTTATTTAGATGCTTTTTTTGTTTATGTTTCCATCTATTTTGCTATAAAATATCTCACATTGTGATAACAGATCTATTAAGAAAGGTGAAATGTTGTAAGAACCTACTCACAAGTTTACAGTGGATGATCTAAGTATTATATAATTTATTAAAAATTTTTCGTCTTAGTAAATTGCTTTCTTTTTTTTAATTAGAGTACCATTTTTTAAATCAAAATTGTGGTCAGTCTCATTATGGTGAGTAACTAATACATTTAATGTGTTGTTTAGTAAAATATTCCTTTTGAATTTGTATAATCTTTTATTTAAATTAAGAATTGAGTTTTTTGATATATTTTTTTTATATAAATTATTACAGGTAATAGAATAAATTCTCTTCAAGTTTTAGCTTATTATTTTGTTTCAAATTTAATTAATTGCAAAAACAATTACAAATAAAATTATTTTTTTTAGATAGTTGTAACAAATTTCAAATGTTCTGATTAGATAAATCCTTTTCAATTGTATTTGTGATAGAGTTAGTGGATAGAACAATATTTGTTGATCTGTTGGGTTTGTTAAAATGGAAGGACCACTTTTCTATTTTTAAATATTTTATGAACCTTTGTTTCACATTGAATATGAAATAGAGTATTGGAGGAGCTTGAATGTATTTTCAATGTATTTCTCCACATTATGTAAATACTGAAAGATGCAACAGGTTTACAAAGCAATATATTAAATATTATTTATTTGCTCACCATAAAGATTATAAATAAAAGAGAAAATCAATATAACAAAAGGATAGACCATATATAAACATATGTCCACACTGCCTCAATATATATTAGATATTTGTTTGATTTTTCTGATGTTCTGTGAATGATCTTGAAGAATAATTATTTCAGATTAGACACACATTTTAGATGGAATAAAATAAATTGACAAGAATTGAGCATGTTCAGCATCTTCTTTTTTTTTTGAAATCAAAAAACAAAGCTGAAATCAAGACATTAAAAATTTTGTATGGAAATGATTATATTATTTTCATTATGAACAAATATTTTAAAAATGGTTTCAAAAATTAAAAAAAGCAAGTTAAAAACTCACAGACTCTGTTTGAAAAATAAATTAAAAAAAAAATCTAAATCAAATAATAATAATGAATGAAAAAAAAAAAAATTTTCCTATGATGCTAATGATTGAAATAGCATTTGGATGATAATAATATATATTAAAAAAAAATTTTAAATATAAATTATAAATACTGTATGTTGGTCTGCAGTTGTGATTTATTGTGGAATTACTTGAATTCAGAGATAGCAGTTTTCTTTTGCATGCAATGCTGGAAAATCTTATGGTGTTGTTCTTGTCCTAAGTATTATTAAATTGGAAGCAACTTTTCATTTGATTATTCTATTCAGTAACCTTTCCTAGGTTACAACACTAAACCTAAAGAAACCTGAAATATGATTACCCCATTTGGTTTAAACATCAAAGGTTAAAAACATAATTTGTGAAAAAAAAAAAGACAAACATTTTATTTTGTTTTTATTCTTTCATTTTTTTTTTTCTCCAAGATATTAACCAAATAATCAATTATATATTCCCTTCATTAGTTTTCCGGTCCAATGCCAACTCTTAAATATTTAAAAAAATAAAAATTTCATACAAGTCTTCCAAAACCTTTTTTAAATAAAGTAAACCAAAAAATTTTCTTTTGTGTTTCAATTTCTGTCACAAAGCCTTCAGCATAACATTGTAACAATGTTTATTTTTAATAAAAATTAAAAAAAAAAAACCAAGAAAAAAATTGGTCATCCCATAACCATGTTTAAATCTTCATTACTAAAGTTAGTAAATTTTTTAATTTATTTAGTTTGTTTCCTAACTCTGCACAAGGCTGACTTGAACTTGAGCACTAATACAATCATTTTAAATAAGTTTCTTTTCAATAAAAAATGAAAAAAAAATTTGATTTGAAATATTAACATATCCAATATATATATGACAGCTTTGTTACACACACAGTTTACAGGATGTGATTGGTAATTTGTCGCCATTTTATTTTTAATTTTTTTGCACATGCATGCATTGTTTGTTTTTGATTTTCTTGACAGCACAATATAGTAGGGTAAGTTGGGCACCATCTGTGAGAAAAAGAGCACCATGATGCAATTCACTCCATCAGTAATTTTGAAATGTCATGCTGTACTGGCTTGGCATTCATGCCAGAAGCTGCAATACAAACATTTCAGTGTTTTTGTGTGTCAGAGAACAGTGCAGAGGATTCAGAAAGATTTGGATGAGTCTAATGGTGATTATGAGATAACACAGTGTTTGGAAAATTCACTGATGATTTTGATAAAAAAGAACTCCATTCATTTTTGGTGAGGGCCTCAGACTCAACACAGAGGCCTACATCAAGTGCCTTGAGGAGGTAGTGCTGCCCTGGGTCAAAAGTGTGGCTGCTGGAACACCCTATGTCTGGCAATAGAACTATGCACCTTGAAACACAAGCAGAAGAACCCAGTCATGGCTGTCAGACAATTTCTGTGACCACATAACCCCTTACATCTGACCACCTAACTCCCCAGACTGCAACCCCCTTGATTATTATGTATGGGCCACAGTTGAGTGAAAGATCAATAAAACTCCTTGTAATGCCAAAGATGAATTGAAAGCAAAGATTTATGGCAGCATTCACCAACTTAAACAAGGAGATCATCCAGAAGAGTTGCAGGAGATTATGAAGTGGTCTGGAGGCCACGGTTGAAGCTGATGGTGATTTTATTGATTAAATTTACTCTTTAGCATTTCAAGATATTTTTGTGTAATTTTGGTAAATATATCTGTTAAAATAAGTTGTTAGTGTTATTTTCATTTTTTTGCATAATTTAGATGACAATTTATCCCATATATATATATATTATATATAAAAAGAATATATATATAAATATATACATATATTTAAATTAAAAATAGATCTCATGAAATTTTTTTATGCATGTTTTTTTTTTTTTATATTTATTAAATGCAAAAACATGCATTTACAACATAAATTTAAAAATAGTCATGAAACAAAAATTCTTTTCAATAAATTAAATTTTTGCATAAAAATCATTTCAAGAAACCTGTTCAGTTTGATGGCAAAAACTCATTAGAAATAATTTGATTACAAAAATATATGAATTTTTTGTTATTGAAAAAATTTTTTTATCTATAATTAAGAAAAATATACATATAACAGAAATAGAAATTTCATCATTTTGAAATCAAACTCATAGAATTTTCAAACTAAGACGATAATGATCCAATTTGCAACAATTTTTATTTTTATATATAATAACATGAATTAAAATTGGAAAAGTAAAAAATCATTTGAAATGTTTATAATTCAAATTTTTAAACAATTAAATTTTTTTAAAAAAAAATATGTATAAAAAATTAATAACAATAAAAAAATTGTTTTTTTCTTTTCTAAACCAAATAAGTATTTAAATTTATTTTTTTTTACTATTTATATGTTTAAAATTAATCAAAATTGTCAAAAAAATAAGAAATTTAAATATTCATTAAAAATATTTTTTTAATTAAAAATTTTTTTTTATATATTTAAATCTTTTTATTTTTTTTTAATGCAATGCCATTTTTTTAATATTTAGCATTAATATGTTTTTTCTTTTTTGCCGCAAATTTGCAATTTTTAAAATTTAAATCTTTTGTTAATAATTAACAAAAGTTTCAAAATTTAATTTGTTGGTAAAAAAATCAATTTTTCAAAAATCTTACTAATTAAATGATAAATTTTCTTATATCAAAAAATTTAAAAAACCATAATATCATTTTAAAAATTTTTTTTGTAAAAATCAATTTTTTGCTTTTTAGAAATAATGGAAATTAAATTTTTAAATGGTTTATTTAAAATTTTCATTTCAAAAACTTTAAATTAGAAAATGATAATATATTTTTATTCATATTAGGTCATTTTATATATATATTAAAAATAGTGAATATATAATCAAAATTCAAATTTAATGTACATATTTTTCAAAGAAACACACACACACATAATTATAAAATGAGTTAAATTCAAAATTGTCCAAAAAATGTAAAACAATTGTCCAATTGCAACATTATATCTTAGAAACAATAAAATTTTCCATAGTAATTTTGAAAATTCTTTGAATTTTTTATAACACAATTGGACTCTAGTTTGAACAATAAGAATGTATAATTTTTCCAAGAATATTAAAGAAAATACATTGATGAAATCAATCTTAAATTTCTAAAAATGATATGTTCACTATTAATTAATCATATATAACATTGATTGGAAGATTTCAAAATTATATTGAATGAAGTTCAAATATATATATATATATATAAAATTATTTCAAAATCATTTTCCAAAAATCATTCAAGATGAGATTCAATCTTTTTAAAAAATTAACTTTCTATCCGGATTTTAAAAAAAATTGCATATACACAAGTTACATAATACAATTCCATTTTCAAAATATTTTTTGAAAATGCTTAATTTGGACTAAAATTTTTGAAATGCCTTTGCACGTGCCAAACATCTTATGAATTGACATTAAATGAATAAAAATTAATTGATATTTTTTATAATGATATATATCTAAGTGGAAAATGATAAAACCCTCTTATGAAAAAAATTTCCAAATCCAGTTGACTCTCTATTACTGTTCCCTTTTTTAAACTTATTCAATAATTCTCTTGATGGAATTTTTTTGAACAGATTTAAAAAAAGCCAGTATAAAAATGTGAATGGCACCATTACTAAAGGTATGATTGAATTTTTTCCCCTCATTTGATTATAAAAAATAAAAAAACAATTTGTCTGATGAAAAATAATTTTTAACTCTTTTCTTTATAAAACTGAACAACTTAAAGTATTCATCACAACTTTTAAAAAAATGGTTGAAGAAAATTAAATATTTAAATAAAAATTTGGAAAAAAATTTAATTTAAAATTAGTTTAAATTTTTAAATATTACAATTTTTGTGATGGATAATCCTGGTTTTACCATTTCTGGACAATTTAATAATTAAATACACCTTAAAAAACAAAAATTAACAATTGAAATATATATATATAATATATATATATATATATATATATATTATATATATAGAATATTATATATATATCAATTATAATTTTTTAATATAGAAAAAAAATTTTTTATATGATTTTTTTTTATATATATATATATATATATAGAGATAAAAAGATATAAAAATATATATAGAGAGAGAATAATATATATATTATAATTTTTCAAATAGACAGGAAAGAATTGGTTTGAAATATTAAAAATAGATAAAAAAAACATAAAATAAAAAAAAATTTTTAATAAATAAATTATTGAAATAAATTTTGATAATAACCCTCTTTTGAAAATTTATGAAAATTATATTTATATATATATATATATATATATATATATATATATATATATATATATATATATATATATATATATATATATATATATATATATACACGTTTCATTAAATAATATAGACAAGTGTTGTCTATTTATTTTATGTAAATTTTTTTCATAACGTCTAATAAGTTTAATAACATTATCATTGAATGAAGAAAGAAATTCACAATATTGATCCATCTATATTTTTTTTAATACAATCTAAGCTTTTCGGCTTACATAAGCCATTATCAAAAAGATGTCAATTACAACATATTAAACAATATACGGACAAGACAGTGATGATAGTCTGTGAATGTTTAAATAGATGATTTCTAAGCAACGATAAACACGTGCATATAAGATGCTAGAAGAAAAAAATCTATTTTGAACCGCATCTCATGACGTCACACATGACCACACGAGAGTGAATTTGGAAGAATGAAATATGGAAAGCCGTTGGTATAAACCAATACATTCTGTTACCAATTATAGACATTTAAGAATATTTGTAGAGATTCCATAGTTGATTTTGTTTAGGTTGGGTTTCAACTGTTTAATGTATAATGCTTCAAGTATTTTTAGTTTTTGTCTATTGTTTTCATGTCGAAGTATAATTGTGTTTTCGACAAGTATTTTACAGAATTGTGTAAAAGGCAGGCATGTTGTTTTAAACAAATAAAAAAATGTTAAAGTTTTCAAAAAAATATAGTGTCAAGCGTCGTGAAAACGAGTTTGTGGTGTGACCAACATAAATATTATTTAATTCATTGAGATACAATCTCCCAAAGGGAATTTGAATTTATAAACTATGTTGGTTTTTTGCAAATCACTAACCAGGGGGAGAAGAATCATTGCGAAGAATTGAAAGTTGGATATACTAGATTTAGTGTAGTATATGATTAATTTAATTTTTTTTTGCTAGGATCTGTTGTTGGATATATTAGTATTTACTAAATTTTTAGTATATTTTCATCTTGTTTATAATTAGTATGCATTTGATTACGATATAGGAGATTAATATATTTGAGATCAGTAAGAAGTATTATATACAATTTGCTTAGTATTGAGATTTCTAAAAAATCATCTTATTTGTTCATCAACTATATAGTTTGGAAAGCTATTATTAATAAGTGTCTGTTTTATATTCTTTAGTTCACTGTAAGAATCTGTTTTATAGATGAATTAGTTTCTGCATGTTGTATTAGATTTTTTATCATTGCTAATTTGTAGTAAGATGGGCATTCGTTTTTTGTAGTTAAGTGTACATGAATTTATGTTGTAGGTTTTTTGTATGGCGAAATAGTAAATTTGTTATTATTTGTGTTTATCAATATGTCAAGGAAGGGGATTTTATTATTAGTATTAAGTTCATATATTTGAATTTAAGGACAGAATTATTTTGGAAACGTTTTTGAAGTTGAAGTATTTCATCTGTATTTTTAACTAACAGAAGAATATCATCAACGTATCTTAGGTAGATTATTGGTTGTTTTTAAATCTGTAAATATCTTATTTTCAAGGTTCGACATGTAGAAATTGCTAAATGTCGGACCCAGTACTGAACCCATGGAGACACCATCACATTGTAATATATATATTGTTATTATGATCGAAGAAAGGGACTTCAGTAGTACAAGTTAATAGTAGTTTTCTTAGGATTAATTTTAAGTGGGGGTAAAGATGAGTTACTGTATATATTTCTTATAATTATGTCAATAGTTTCACTAACAGAGACATTGTAATTAAAATTTTTTCAACATTTAAAATTGAAGCCATGATTTCATTGTCAGGTTTTTCATTTTTTTAGGATTTGGATTACTTCTAATGTTGACTTAAGGTAGGAATATGGGAAAATAAGTTGGTTAATGTATTTTGTTAGATGATATACAGGAGTTGGAATTTGCGATATGATAGGATGGGAGAGGATAGTTAGGTTTATGTGTTTTTATAGTGCCATATATGTAAGCCAGGTCTATAATATAAACAATTTTAGGGAGTTTTAAAGAGTTTTGTTCAGCATTATTAGCATTAATAAGTTTATTAAGCTTTGATTTTAGTTAGTTGGTCGGGTTCTTGTTTTTTTTTTTAAACTTTTGTGATCATGGAGTATGTGGTCAAGTTTTTCTTGTAATCCAATTTGTTTAGGATGACAAAATGTTGGTCTTATCTCTTTTTTTTTTTTACAATAATGTCAGGGTGGTTACGTAGTTCTTGTGCGGCAATTTTCAGTTGTTTAGAAAGTATTTTTGAGGAGTTTTTGCTTTTATCATGCCGATCCTTGAATGCCTCGGCCTTAAGTAAGTTTTTAAATTCTGGTGTAGTTTCTATTAGTTGTTCATCCTGAAGTTTAACTATCTTTTGGTATAGGGTCTCAATTTCTATTTTTTTAAGAAGTCGATTGTACTTACGGTATATATGGCAGTTAGGTCCAAGGTTAAGTAATTCTTTTTGGTGCTTATTCTATATATATATATATATATATATATATATATATATATATGTCTGATTGAATAAATTACAGACACTATGTTTGCTAATTTTTAACAAAATTTGTTCATACTCACAAATCACCTTCTGTGTATTTATGTTGAAGGATGAGAGAAATGTGTTATAGCTGTTTAAATTTCTTTTATTTTTCATTTCCCAAGTATTTTCAATCTTTTTCCAAGATCATATTCAGGGTTGCAAGTAATACAAAACTATATATTGTTCATTGATATAAGTATTTACACAATGTTGTGCATTGTTATCTATTACTGTAATTTTTTCATTATGCTTTTAAATGCAAAACAGTTAACAATGTGCTGAGCATTCATTAGAACATGAAAAAATTATCCATTATGGAATTTTTTCTTTCTGTGTTATGATGTCATGGTCATGCATGCATCAAAGCATGAAAAAACTGTTCCTTTACAGGCATTTCAGAACATTACTCCAGTCTTCATAGTTGATTCTGTTCAATACCGGCTTTAATTATCTGATATAAATTGCTTCTAGTATCTGTAATCTAATTTTGTGGTTTTCAGGGTGTTGGATAGTTGTGTTGTTGATTAGTAATTTTTTATATTGTGAATGTGAATAGAAATGTTGTTGTAGACAATAGACAAATGGTCAGAATGGTACTCCTGTTAGTGTATGTTGTTTATCCAAGAATAAGCTTGTTTTTTGTTGAGATTAATGGGAAAAGGGACATTTAAATTTATATAATTTGGTTTTAGAAATACATTAGAATGTTTCCAAAGGATTATTAAGTAAACATATATAATTATATATATATATATAATATTATTATATATATAGAAAAATACATATTATTTGTAATATAGAATAGTATATAATATATATATATATATATATATATATATATATATATATATATATATATAATTATATATATATATATATATAAAATGTATATATATAACATATATATATATATATAATAAATTATATATATTTTATATATGTATATATATATAAATAATATTCTATATATATATATACATATATACATATATATAAATATAATATATACATATATATATATATATAAATATAAAAATATATATATATATATATATATATATATATATATTCATATATATATTAAATATATATACAATATATTATATATATAAACTTTATATATATATACATATATATATAAATTATTCTATATATATATATATATATATATATATTCTATATATATATATATATATATATATAAAAATATGTCCCAAATATATATATATATATATATAAATATTCTATATATATCTATATATATATATATATTATATATTTTATAATATATATATAAATATACTATATATAAATATATATATATAAATATATATATATATACTATTATATATATATATATATATATATATAAATATTTATATATTATATGTATATATATACATAAATATATAAACTACATATATATATATAATATATAAAACTATTCTATATATATATACATATATATATTGATAATTCTATATATAAATTATATATACATATAATATAATCCATATATAGACATATATATATACAATATTATATATATATATATATATCAAATATATTTGATTATATATACATATATACATATAATATTCTATATATATATATATATATATATATATATATATATATATAAAAAAAAAAATATATATATATATATATATATATATATATACTTGTTAATATTTATACATATATATATATATATATATATATATATATATATATATATAGAATAGTATATATATATATATATATATATATATATATATATATATATATAAATATATATAGAATTGTATATATATATATATCTATATATATGTATATATATTATAGTATATATATATATATATATATATATGTATATAGAATATATATATATATATATGTTATATAGAATATATATATATATATATATATTTTATAATAAAAGAAAGAACAGTAAGATATATAATCCCGTGTTCTTATTAATATTTTTATTTTTACAAAACTCAGTGTAAATTTACAGAGCATAAATATTATAAATTAACTGATTTAAAAATATGATTCCATTGCTACACAGGAATTACCATGTTTTAAAAACAGAAACTAAGAACTTCAAATTCAATTATATAATTAAATTAAAGACCCTAGTTCTGTTTCATTTTCAAAAACAGCCACCTTCACTATTGCAAAGGTCTTCAGTAAAATGAATTGAAGCCCTCTGACTGATTGATGTTTGTTTACATTCGTAAAAACAATATGCAAGAATTAGCTGTTTCTTATTGCCGAATGATGATAGCTCAATGGTAGAAACTCTGACAAACACCAAATTGGTCATGTTTCAATCCTGACTTGAAGCATTCGGATGTTTAGTCACACTGAGGAGCTGTGATACAGCGAAACAGTACTGAGACTCACCTGTCACCTATCAAATCTGAATGCCATCATGCAACACCTTAATATGCAGCATAATGATCATAGTAACATTAGACAGCTACTTACAAATTATACCAAAATACAGGCAAAATTAAACAGTAAAAACAAACTTATGATTCTTGATGCAATATTCATACAACAAAAACAACTATCTATAATTAAAAACAATCATAATTGAAGTGCCTGCTGTGGGCTGATGTATGCATTGAGAGATAAACATGTGTGTCTCCTGAAATGCTCACAACAAACATGGCAGTCTTGGGATGTGAGTCCATATAAAGAAATATAAAGAAATGACAAAAACCAATATATATGTACAACAAATGATAATGTATTAACAACAAAAGGTTACAAGGGACAATATGAATGTGAAAACCTAATGGTTCAAAGTATATGTAGTGAGTGAATGTGCATACGTACGAGTGTGTGTGTATATGTACGTTCATATGTTTCCCAAAGGAAAGCGCATTTTCCACAAGAGATTTACCTATTGATGAATAAACGGATAAGGTGAGAAGAGAGCAAGAAAAAATATCACTGAGTAATTACAGTCTGGAAAGCGTCCCCTAGGAGCAGTTTCAAAAATTAGGAGGTGGTAACCTGACAAGTGTATATTCTTTTTAATTTTATAATTATGAACAAAAATCACTTAATTTTTTTTGTCAACACTTGCAATGCCAACTTTAACTATAAAACTAACCTTGACCATCAAATTAAATCATGTATATAGTTTTCAATGGTCAAGTTTGCTTTCATTTCTTCTTTCCCATATACTGCTTACTATAAATAATCTGTTTGTTGCAGGCCGGTATATGGGTTCGGAGATCGACACATGTGTCTCCTGAAATGCCCACAACAAACATGGCAGATTCGGTATGTCAGTCCACATAAAGAAATGTAGAGAAATCTAAAGAAACGACAAGAACCAATATATATGTACAACAAATGATAATGTATTAACAACAAAGGTATACAAGCAACAAAGACAAAGATGTGTGTCAAATGAATGTGAAAACCTGATGATCCAAAGTATGTGTAGTGAGTGAATGTGCATACATACATGTATGTGTGTATATTGTTCATGTGTTTCCCAAATAGAACATATTCTCTGCAAGAAATTTACATGTTGATGAGTAAGCAGAAAAAGTAAGAAGAGAGCGAGAAAAAATCATCGCCAGGTGTTTATAGTCCAGAGAATGTCCCCTAGTAGTTGTTTCAAAAATTAGGAGGAGATAACCTGACAAGCCCATATCCCTAAATGTATATAAAAAAAAACACACATGTGACACCTTGCCTACATTAGAACACTCATTGCCTACATCACCATACTCATTAGTTGTGTTGGTTGTTTTTGATTAGCGGAATTTCAAAAAATAGAGGTTAAAATTTTGAATGCAATTTTATTTTATTTTTTGGATGAATAATGATGGTTTTAGCGATACAAGTCTTACTAATTGACCCATAGCTGGAGGAGAAGAGTTGGATTCATACCTTTTCCAAGTGTATTTGCACATAAATAAATTTAACGAACCTGACTGGAATTGAAACAGCTCTCCAATCAATAATTTCAAATCATTATCCATTACACAACTTCAAGCTCACAGTATTCCCAAGCATTCACCCATCTTACTGACCTGGCTTGGTGTTGCTTAACTTCAATGATTGTAGAGGAACTAGTGATTCAACTTGAACTACACTCACTGGTTCTACGAAACTCACCATTCATACAACAAAATCAACCATCTATAAATTATAAGTTATAAGAGCCTGCATCCACAAATGTGTATAAAAAAAAATAAAATATAAAAAAACTAAAATAAACACACACAAATATCACACCTTGCCTACATTGTAAAACGTTTTGTTCTACATCACAACACAGCATTTTTACAAAACAAACTATTTGTCTCTATCTACCCGGATGATGACGTAAGAAAGTTGAAAGTTTGGATCATATTTCTTCCAAAATGAACTTTGGAAAAATTTCAATAGAATTTCCTCTTTATCTGAGAAGGATTATTTGAATTTGCAAAAAGTCAATTAATAAAATTAATTTGATATATAACAATATATGTACTATCTTTAATAATATTTGCCTTAAAGAATATATATATATATATATATATATATATATATATATATATATATATAATTATTATAATACTCTGCAGTTTACACACTGAGCTCTCTCTGATTAATATCCTCCTTGGAATTATCCCTACCAGTCACAAATTGGAATAATATATATATATATATATATATATATATATATATATATATATATAAAAAGGCTTAAACACTAATATTCCATGGTTATAATTTATTACATTGGAATTGTAATTACAATCCAATTCATCAGACCTACAAATTCAAAAAGAAATCAAAAAAAATAACTCCAGGAATAAAAAAATAAATTTAGCGAGAGTGTATGTATGAGAGTGGGGGACGAATGTGAGGGGTAAAGGAAGTTCTAGAGAGGGGTAACAGATGAGAGAAGAACAGGAAGGCCTAAAAGTGAAGGTGGGGATTAAAATTTAATAGAGAGAAATTCTAAAGAGAAGTTAGAAGACGGTTAAAAGTGTGATACAGAAAAATTGAATTAATTTTCCAATGCATAATTAATTCTTAAATCGCTGACCTAAATTAATTTAAAAACTGACACCGGAAATGGGTTTATAGATTTGTGGGGACATTACGCACAATAATCTAAACTTAAAAAAATCAGAAGATGAGAAAGAGAGAGAAAAGAAAAGAAAAACAAGGGGAAAGATAGAGTGGGGGTAACTAAAACCAAAGGGCATTTATAAAAGATCCGCTGTACAATCAAGAAAATTTGACAAAAGTAATATCACCTACAGGTTACAAATTTAATATAAACATATAAAAAATAACGAATATTTAATTTAGCAAGGACCTACTATTTCTAAAAACTCATATTTATATACACACATACACAACATATCTATATTTACACATACAAACATACATATACGCATGTACACATATAAATATACACACACATTTATATATATATATATATATATATATATATATATATATATAGGAAGAAATATAGTCTTAAGGTGTGCTATATTTATGGGATAAAAGTGCTCAATATCAGAGATAGAGCATGTGTAAATATAAAACCTGCCATTAATTATAGTTTTACTTAGAGATGACAGTCTGTTTCATGCTAGATGCAATTGTCAGGCCATGACTTTCAGTTGTTATTTTTCTTGGCTATTTATATATACGGGTAAAATATTGCATTGTGGGTAGTCTATTTTGGCGGTTATTTTACCGGAAGTCGTTTATTTGTTTATTTATTTATTTATATATATATATATATATACATACATATATATAAATACACATACACACTCATGCATGTACAAACACATACATTAGACATACATACATCCCAAAATATATATAAAACTTTTCCTGCATTTATATACACTTTTCAACTAAACAAATATAACATACATCTATCCACTAATTATTCATATACACATATAAAATATATATATACATAAAACATACAGATTATACACCTATATACCCATATATTTAAATACATATACATAAAACAAACAAATATCAATATATATAATATATATATATATCCATACATACATATATACATATACATCACATAAAAAATTCTTTAAAATAAAAAATGATAAAAAAATTTTTTTATTTAAAAATCTTTTAAAAACCACATCCATCCATATATACATTTAACATATATATAGATGGAAGAATAAATATACTTATATATACTGATAAATAACTAAACTTAAATACATGACATATATATCCTAAAATTATATATATATATATATAAATGTCAGAAAATATTTCTAAAAAATATATATACATATATTCAAAATATGAATCTTTCAAATTTAAATGATCAAAATATATAAATACATCAAAAAATATAAATTAAATTACACAATGATACATATAGAAATTCTTTAAAATGTTTTAAAATTTTAAATATAAAATAAAAATATAAATTTATTTTGAAATACTTTTATAAAAAATTTTAGAGCATATTTAAAAGTGAAAAATACCCAAGCAAAAAATATGCTTTCTTTAAAAAACCACATTTCATTCCATATATATTTATTTAACATATATAAATAGATGGAAGAAAATTTATTCCTGATCAAAATTTTAAATTATATAGGCCACACTACAAATGTTTGAAGATACAACTGATGAAGCTCAAAAGGCAAACAAAAATTCATGGAAAACGGACACTATTAATAATCCTTGTTGACAACATTAATAATAAATCTTACATGCAAAAATCTAAAAAATAATAATTTTTAATAAAAAGTTAAAAATAACTTTGAACATGGACACATTATCTTCAGTGTTTTGAAATATAAATTTTATAAAATATCCATACAAAAATTATATAAGAATTTTTTGAAAATGTCTAATTGTAGCCAAAACCATGATAAAAAAAAAAATTGGACATTTTTATATAATTTATCATCAAAAGAAAAAATTAAAAGCATTTTTAAAAAAAAAATGAAAAAAAATGAAATAAGGATTGCTGCCTAAATACAAATATACATATATATATGTAAATATTTTTTTATTAATTTTAAATATAAAAAGCTTGAAATTTTACCTAGATTTTTTTTGAAGTTGGGATAAAATATATTAAACCTTTGAAATAATTTTTATATATATATATATATATATATATATATAATATGAAAAGATTATATATATATATATATTGAGAACATGCTTATGTTTGCCTTTCTTGTCGCTGATGGCTTCTCATGTGGCTCCTTAGAATTGCAAGACTTGGATGTCACACCATGTTTATTGCATGTCAATTTTCCTTAGCAGCTTGGCTTTCTTGGACGCTGACATCCATACTTTCTGTGTCTGCTATCAACAAGACCTCCAACAGAAGATAGTGAAGGAAAGTGAGGAGAAAGGACTAAACATCAATTTCAAGAAGACAGAATACATGGTTGTTAGCAAAATGACCAACTCACCCTTCAATTTACAAATTGGAGATACCAAAATCAAAGAAGTACAACAGTTTAAATATCAGAAAAGTGTTTTAATAAAGGAAGGAAAATGCAACATTGAAATCCAAAGGCGCAATCCAAAAGCTAAGCAAAGTATTAAGGAAACAGAAATATATTGTTAGTGTTATGTTTTGCATATCTCTCTGTGTAGTAACAGTTGTATTACAGTTCTCTGTGTCCTGAATTTAAACAGGTTTGCTAGGCATTCCCTATGTTCACCAGTTCTTCTCTATTTATACTTGTCTATCTAATTTGCATACAATACTACAGTTAGAAACAAAGGAAAGAGGACTGGATTGTTATGTAATATCAGTCCTATATTGTAGTGAATGCTGAACAATCTCCTTGTAAATGAAAAAGAGATTTGTAGCAACAGAAATGTAGTTCTGCAGAAAGATGCTGAGAATACCATATACCAAACATGTGAGCAACAACAAAATTTTAGAGAAAATGGAAACAAAAAGGACACTTAACATCAGGCACATAATGAAGAAAGAAGCCTTAGAAAATTTGATACCCACAGGACTGACTGAAGGCAAGAGGGACAGAGGAAAACAATGCATAAACTACTTAGGGAGCTTGAGTAAATGGGTGGCAGAAGACGGTTTAGTAGAGATAACAAAAAGACAAAATTTATTAAGCTAGAAAAGACAGGAAATTGTGAAGAACCATGATTGCCAATGTCCTGAAGGGACATGGCACATAGAAGACAGACATCCATACTGCCATGTGAGTCCCCTGGCTGATCTACACACTTTATTACTGAGGCTGGAAGAGATATCAGGCTGGATGTCATATTGGCATGCAGCAGTGTTTCTATGATATTGTTATACAGGGTGCAATGGATGAATTGTCATCTAAATTATGCAAAAAATGAAAATATCACTGACATCTCATTTTAATGGATATATTTATCAAAATTACACAAAAATATCTTGAAAAACTAAAGAGTAAATTTATTCAATAAAATCACCATAGGACTTCAGAATCTTGTGCAACTATTCTGGATGGTCTCTTTGTTTAAGTCGGTGAATGCTGCCATAATCTTTGTCCTCAGTTCATCTTTGGTATTACCAAGAGTTTTTTCATCTCTCACCCAACTGCACCTCACACATCAAGGGGGTTGCAGTCTGGGGAGTTAGGTGGCCAGATGTAAGGGGTGATGTGGCTGCAGAAATTGTCTGACAGCCATGACTAGATTCTCCTGCTTGTGTGGGATGGTGCAGAGTCCTGTTGCCAGACATAGGGTCTTCCAGCAGCCACCCTCTTGAACCAGGCAGCATTACCTCCTCAAGGCACTTGATGTATGCCTCTGTGTTGAGTCTGATGCCTCCACCAACAAATTTGGGAGTTCTTATCTTATCATAATGACATCGCCATGTTAGTGAGCTGCTCCAAACACTTTGTAATCCCCATTAGACTCATCCAACTCTTTTTGAATCCTCAGCATTGTCTTCAGATTGACAGCCAAACACCCTTAAATGTTTGTATTAGAGTTTCTGACATGAATGCCATGCAGTACAGCATACTATTTCCAAATTTCTGGCAGAGTGAATTGCATCATGAGACTCTTTCTCACAGACGGTGCCCAACTGACCCTACTATACTGTGCAGTTAACAAAATCAAAAACAAACATGCATGTGTGAAATTAAAAATATAAAATGGCGACAATTTACCCATCGCATCATTTTATATATATATATATATATATATATATATATATATATATATATAAAATTAGAGCATAAATATAAAAATTTTATAAATTTCAAAGTTTGTTAGAAGAAATATCTTGTGAACCTTTATATTACAACCTTTTATTAGATCAAATCAGAAGGATTCCAGAGTTCTAAAAGACAGGTACAATAGATAAGGATTGCAAACATTTGGAAAGTAAATTCAATAAGGCAGTATATTATATAATTTAATCCCTTCAGGACATGCAAAAATCATAGCTTTCCACAACAAAAAAAATTAACAAAAGAAAAAAAAGGTTTGTCTTTTTGATTTATCTATATAAAACATACAAAGAATAAGCAATATATTCTCCAACTTCCTATCCTAATGGCTCTTAGTAAGGTTTGTCTTTTTGATTATCTATCCCAAAATAAAAAACCATAAAATATTCTGCCAAATATTTACACAAAAAAATTTTTTAAAACTTCCTATCCTTTTGAATCTCTTATAAAAAGGTTTTGTTAATTTTCACTATCCTTCCCAGAAATTATTCTGGAATTCTCCATTTACAAAAGCAATAATGACTCAAATCCCAACTTAATAAATAAAAATAAATTTGAAATAAGGTTTGCCTTTTGTTATCTATGGAAAAAGATGTTCTGCCATCCATTTAAACACAAAAAATCTCTTCATGTCTTCCTAGTTCCTTTGTATCTCTTATTGTTATTTTTCATTGTATCTTCCCAATCCATTCACAGAATTCTCCATTTACACAAGCAATCATGATTTTTCCCCAAAAATTTATAGATGGGTCTTAGTAAGATTTGTCTTTTCACTATCCTTCCCAATCCATGTTCTGCTAGATATCCATTTACACAAGCAATTATGACACTCTCCAACTTCCTATCTTTTATAGATCTTAGTAAGGTTTGTCTTTTTGTTATCCCTATCTTTAATTTAAATGCCATCCATTAAACAACCCATTGATTAAAAAAATTTGTAAATTGATTAAAATATTTTGATAGTTTTCAAACATTTCATTGCAATTAAAATTCTTGGCCCATGTGCATGCATCCCATATTAAATTTTTTTTTTTTTTTACTGATGCCATTGGTTAATACTTAATTACTTAACATTTTATTTACACCAATATTTTGTCTCCAAAAATTATAATGCTAAGCCAATCACCATTTTCTGTCTTAAAAAAATTCATTTTTTTTTTTATTATTTGAATTCCTAACTAAAAATTTTCATTGATTTTTTCCCAGTAATAATCAGCAAAAAAAAATAATTATTTTTTTTTATTTTTTTATTGAACCCTGTTCTTTTATTAATTTTTCTCCTCAATAAAGTTTTCATTCAAAACACTCCCAGGAAGTCCTTGCATTTTTGGCATTATTCCTATGCTTGGGATATAAAAATGTTTAAATAAACAAATGTCATAAAACAAAAAAGTTTGAAAAAAAAAAATATATTAAAACAATTTGTTTATTGGGGTATATATATATGTCTGTTATTAAATAAAAAAAAAAAGGTATTCTTAATTTCTGAACAAACAAGGACATTATTTTTTCATTTTATTAATGAACAATTTTCACCTGTCACCATTTTAACAATGAGAATATAAAACATAAGGTTAAAATTTGCAACTTTTCTTTTAAAAAGTGAAAAAAAATTTAAAAATGTTTCAAAAAACCTGAAAATTTTACTGCAGACTTTTTTTTTAAAATAAATTTTTATATTTTAATTCTTTTTAAAGCACAACAATTTATTCAAAAATAAAGTTTAAAATAAAAAATTAAATGAAATGAAGTCAGAAAATTAAATCAATAAAACGATCTGATTTTTCAAAAAAACAAATAAATTTTTTAGACAACTTTTGTTTTTCCTCATGAATTTTTTTTATTTAAATTTTTTAAAAAAATATAATTTGATTTAAAATTATAAAAATTGCTAATAAATAATTTAAAATTTTTGATTTTAACAAAAGTTATTTATAATGAATTTTATTTAATTTTATTACTAAAAATATATTATAAATATATAAATTAAAATTTAAAAATTTACAAATTTTTTTTAAGTTTTTTTGAGAAACTATCTTAAATTTTTTTTTAAATCCTTTCATGAATATAAAAAAAATTTCCAAAAATGATTCAAAAATATATTTTTATAATTATATTTATTTTTGAGAATATGAAAATCTAAACAAAAATTTAATAAATAAATGAAAATTGGTAAAATAAAAAAAAATTCATTGCATTCCTATTTGGAATTTTCAAAAATGAATTTATTCATTTTTATTATTATGTCAATACTATATTAATTATTTAATTTGAAAAAATTAAAATGGATTGAAATAAATCCTATCAGTGATAAATGGCTATTTCATATAAATTAATCATTTTAAATTTCAAAAAATATAAATCATATAAAAAATCATTTCCAATTTTTTCTATCTATGTTTTATTTTTTTTTTAATGTATTTCATATATGTAAAATTCCCTAAATTTTTTATTACAAAAATAATTTGTTTAATAATAAAAATAAATGAAAAGACTTTTATATTTTGAATTTAAATAAACAATGCAATATGAATAAAAGTCAAAGACAAAGAATAATTTTTCTAATGTTATTATTTTAAATTTATTACAGAAAATTTATATATAAATTTTTTAATTAGAAAAAAATCAACTCAATGGATTTTAAAAATAAAATTTCAACAAATAAGACATTATAATGAAAAATTGATGTAAATTTAAATAAAAAAAAAAATTTTTAAAATTCATTTATATATGAACCATTTAAATATATATATATAAAAATGAATTTAAATATATATGTATAAAAAATTAGAATGAATAAAATTTTAAACTGGATTTGTTAATTTAAATTTCTACAAAATTGATAATAATTATTTTTTTTTCATTTGTTCCATTAATTTGAAAAAATTTAATTTATAAAAACAGCAGAAATATAAAAAATTAAATTTAAATTATAATTCATTTTACAAAAATTTGTATGATTTCAAATTAAAAAAAAATTTTTTTCATAATCAAAAATTTATTTTTAAAAAATATTTTAAAATTCAATTAAATTTTTTTTTTCAAAAATATGAACATTTTTAATTTGATATTTTTATTTAATTATTTCATATTTTTAATTTAAATAATTGTAATAATATAAATAACATCATAAAATGATCATCATTATAAATTTAAATATTTTTTTTGGAAAATATAAGAATTTTAAAAATGAAATTTAAAGAATTTTATTTTTGAAATTTAATAAAATTTGCCTTGAACAAATTTATAATTTAATATATTTTAATTAAAAAAATTATGAATTTGATAACTTGAAAATTTTTTAAAAAAAAATATTGTTTATTGAACTAAAATTTTTTTTTATTATGAACATTTTTCAAATTTTCTCAAAAATAAATTTCAATGTTTAATTTAAGAAAATTCAGGAAATGGCGTTAAAATCAATTGAAAATACAATGTCTGTTGAAATATCCATAATATTTTGTATCATGTTAAATAAAGTTTGAATAAAAAAAACAGAAAAAATGTAAATCAATGAAATTTTAATTTTGGATTTAGAAATTCAAAAATTGAAAATTAAATACGATAACCATATGTCTAAATGGGACAGCCATATTAAGATAGGTAAAATAAGAATTAAAATCAATGCTGAAATTCATTTTTTAAATATAATATTGATTTATTTAAAAAATTTAAAAATCAAAGGTGAAATTTCAATTTTCATTTTTTCTTTTTTTTTTTTATGGGCCATGTCCTTTCAGGATGTAGGTGATCATGGCTCTCCACCTCATTCTATCCCTATCAACAAGTTCCTTCCCTCTGCTTCCTCCCCCAGACCATGTTCTGCCATCTACTTGCTTAAGACTGCCAGGTATGTCACACATTGTTTTCCCTTGTCTCTCTTTTCTTCTATTCAAACTGTGAGTATCAGATTTTCCAGGCACTCTTTCCTCATTATGCGTCCAAGAAACTTCAGCTGCCTCTTCCTGATGTTAAGTATAAGCCTCCTCCTTGTTTGCAACCTCTCTAAGACCTCATCGTTGCTCACATGCTCGGTCCATGATATCCTTAGCATCCTTCTGTAGAACCACATCTCTGTTGCCTTGAGTCTCTTCTTCATCTTTGAGAAAATCGTCCAATATTTGCAGCTGTAAAGAAAGACAGATATCATGTAACAGCTCAGCATTCTTTTCTTTGTTACCAAAGAAATCCTCCTGTCACACAATACTCTTCCCAGCTTTTGGAATGTGTCCTTGGCCATCCCAATACGTCTATGGATCTCAGTGTTGCACTTATTGTCCTCTGTCAAGACACTTCCCAGCTATTTAAACTCCCATGTCTGCTTGATTCTAGTTTTCCCAGCCTGCAAATCAGATTTCAGACTCTTCCTCCTACTGATGACCATGCATTCTGTCTTCTTGTAGTTTTGCTTAGTCCTTTCTTCTCACTCTCCATCACTACCTTCTGTAGGAGGTTTTGTAATTTCTTTTCCGTGTCTGCTATCAGTACAGTGTCATCTGCTTATCTTATGTTGTTAAGATTGTGGCTGTCAATGCTAAATCCCAGTAGGGTTTCCAATTCTCTCATAATTGCCTTCCTGTATAGGTTGAACAGATTGGGTGAGAAGACACATCCTTGCCTTACGCCTCTCTCTATTTTCATATATTCACTGAACTTGTTCCCTATGTGTATGCATGCTGTTTGTTGCCAGTATAGGTTCTTGATTATTCTGATAATATTTCCCAAATATATTAAAAAAACTATTGAGCAGTTCCATCAGAAAAATTTGAACACAAATACTTCAAGGTTTTCGTTATAAAAACTTACATGCAAATAATATTGGGAAAATATATGAATTCAAAATAATTCTTAAGCTACATGTTAATTACTTTGTCTTGTTTTATTAAAAAATGTTATTTCAAAACAATTTTTAGAATCTAAATTTATTTTATTTCTTTTTAAATATGAACAAAAGGTTGATGCTTAAAAAAACAAAGTTGAATTCATCATCATCAATAAAAGTTCATCATCATATTTTATTTGTTTTTTGAATTTCATCTTTGCAATTTAGACAAATTAAAAACACTTAAATAATTTTAACAATGGGCTATCAACTGGTTCATTATTAGAATTTTTTTATAGTCATACCTGTCCATTGTTTGACATTTTCAAGATTTTATTTCACATGTAAAAAATTACATTCACCTTCAAGCTGAATTTATGGATGACTAAAAAACAAAACCTGATGATTAAAGTATATATTTGGTTTTATGCATTTTAAAAAAAAAATATATCATGTAAATTATATTATATATATTATATATTATATATGTTTGGATGTTGGTTCCAATCTGTTTTTTTTCAATTTCAAAAATATCCCCTTTATTTATAGTAAAAATTGCTTTGTTGATGCATGCTAAATTTTTTAATAATATAAATAATATAAATGAATAACTCTCAGTTTCATATTTCAATTTTTGTTT
This sequence comes from Acanthosepion pharaonis, assembly GCA_903632075.3. Taxonomy (NCBI): domain Eukaryota; kingdom Metazoa; phylum Mollusca; class Cephalopoda; order Sepiida; family Sepiidae; genus Acanthosepion; species Acanthosepion pharaonis. The sequence goes on from CAHIKZ030001590.1 coordinate 454,821, forward strand.
ACATATCTTTTTAATGTGAACACCATTCTTACTTTGCAAACTTTTTGCAAAAAATTGTTGTTTTGCCTAATTTTGTCCTGTATTTCTCCACTCAGCAAGTTTTTTTACAGACAAGAATCCAGCCTCTCACTAAATCACTACTGCCACAGAAAGTGCTCAGACATTTTTACATCCAAAAAATTGAAAGTTCAAACCTTTGTTGCATGATATAAATTTTAAAAATGAATGATAAATTTAAATCAAACATTTGTTTATTATTATATAAAGGTAAATAAGTTCCCAAAACTTTTCTTCTTCCCATGAACCAAAAATCTGTGGAAAACTCCCTTAAGAGGATATATATTCCATCAATAATCATTTCATTTAAAAAAGGGAAATTTAAATTAATTTTTTTATTCTTTTTTTCCAACTTTTAATTACATTTTTTTTTCCATTTGGTTTTAAATAAAAAAAACAGAAAAAATTTTTTATATTGACCATTGTCCCAATTTTTTAAATTTTTTTTAATATTTTTCAAATAATTTGTTTTAGGTATTTTAATTTCTCTTCATTTATTTTAAATTATATTTTGATTTTTTTGTTGTTTTGAATGTTAGTATGAACATTTATTCCAATTTTTTATGTTGAGTGCAGCTGGAATTTTTGAGCATCTTTCAATTTTTTAAAGACTTTTAAATTCCATTAGTTTGAGTCTGTTAAATAAAGGTGAGGTTGATAAAAGGGGAGAGATGTTTAATAAACGACTTATCTAGTATTCAAAATTATTTGCATATTTTAATTTGCATTGGGATTTTTTTGTTTATATATATTTGCTGCATATAATTCTTAATTGAAAAGATTGGAAGAAATATAAACTTAAAATAATTATGCATTTGAAATTTTAAATATAATTTTTTTTTTTTTTTTTTCTTGGGTCCATGGATATTTTTGCAAAATCAAAAATGAATTTTAAAAATTACTAAATAAATGATTTTTGAGATTTTAACATATAAATAACATAAATACTATTCAAATTTTCATATCCAACCTACACCCAGGTTTTTAAAATAAATTCAATCCAAAATTTTATCCTGGGAAGAACAAAACTATTATATTTCACTTTATATAACAAAATGTATCATATATTATTAAAAAAAAACACCAGTGAAAAATTAACAATACATACCAAAATATTTGGAATACAAACGTTATTTTCAAGGAAATATAAATAAAATAACAAAATTTTTTTCAAAAATATACCATGATTAAACAATTTAAGACATTTTTTATAAAAAATAAAACACAAAATCCAAGTTCCTTTTTTTCATATTTAAATTCAACTACAACCAAATTATTTTCAAAAATAATATTTTTTTGATATACTTGAACAATGAAAAAATTTAGCCTAATATTAATTTCCAGGAAAAAAAATTATTAAATAACTATCTCTTTTTGGAAAAAAATAAATTTTAAAAAAATCTCCAAAAGAAAAAATAAAAAAAAATATTTAAAAAACAAAACCTTTTCAGATTAAAAATTTGTTTAATAATTCTTTTAAATATTATTAATATATATATTTTCTCTTTATACACCCTGTCCAACAACATGGCATCCCAAACAATTGAAATACATCCTTTTTTCAAATTAAATATTTTCATTTTTATTTTTGAATATTTTTTTTGTTTTATTTTTATAATGACTGAATGTTTTTTTTTAAAATTAAAATCACTCTCCCACCATAAAACCATTGTAAAAAATTTTAAAATAACATCTTGAATTTCAAAAAACAAATTTTCTGAATATGGTCGAAAATTGTTTATGCAGGCTTGAATCCATATTTATTATTTTTTGACTATTCCTTTTTTTTTTTAGTAAAAAAAATTGTTTAAAATTTTTTTTTGTTTTATTATTTTAAATTTCAAACAATGAAAGCAAAAAACACAAAAACATATAAAAAAAAAAAAAAAAACTATTTTTTTACAAAAATGGACAAAACAATAATTTAAAAGAATTAAAATTAATTTTATTGAAAAAAACATTTGAAAAATACAAAAAAAAAAAAAAAATTTTTAAAAATCATTATAATAAATAGAAATATAAAAAAAAAATGTGAATTTAAAATGCTTTAATTAATTTTTTTTTTTTCAATTTTCCTTTATTATTTGTTAAAATTCAGCCAAAAACATTAAAAATATAACATTAAGTTACAATTAAAATCAACAAAAAAGAAACATGGTGAATATTTTTTTTTTTATTTAAACAAAACAAAACAAAAAAATTTATAAGCCTTTTAGATAATTAAATTTCATCAAAAAAAAAATATTTTTAAATTAAAAATTGATTTAATAAATAATTTTTATATTCTTTTTCTTTTTTTTCTCGATATTTATCTTTTCATTGTCTGTCCATCAAAATTTTGTTTACTGTTTTTTATTTTTCGCTTATTTTTCCAAATTTATTTTTTATTTTTTTGTTCCATAGATCTATTTAAATAGCTAATAATAAATAGTAGTTTTTTTTTTTTTCTTACTTTTGTTCTAATTTTTTATCATGAATAAATTGAAGTCTTCAGTTTGAAAAATCTCCATATATATAGACTTGTGTTGTAACAAAAATAATGAATACTTCCTCATGCTGGGAGATTTTCTCATTTTTAAAATTTAACCTATGAAATTTTTGTTTTTAATGTGTATGGTCTTAAAAAAATGCACCAAATTGAATAAATAAATATTTATATCTTCTCTCACTTTAACTCATTCCCCACTGGGGTTAATGTTAAATAAAAATACTTGTTCTACAAAAACTTTATGATGGTAAAGAATTTTGATAAAAAACCCTTTTTCATTAATTCTCACACTGGCTCAAAATCAAAATTGACCTTTGTTTTGCTTTTGTATCTGAGGTTCAAAGGAAGTTTAAGATCAGAAACCAGGAAAAAAATTAATATTTTAAACTATTATTTAACATATTATTATAACATTTTTTATTGATTATTTGAACTACAAAACAAAAATATATTTAATCTAAAGAATAAAATGAAATAATGTTCATAAAAAAACTTATTAATTGTCCTTTTAGTACTGCTCAATTATTGCTATTTTTGTTTCCATTGAGTTTGAATGATATCTAGATTCAAAGTCACATAGATTGATGTTTCAAAAGTTAATTAAATTTGGTAACATAAAAAATGGAGTTCAAAAAAAAATATATACTATGGATGTCATTAGAATCTGTCAGAACAGGACAAACAATAACTGAACAAATAACCAAACCAAGATATCTCAAGATATGAACAGGAAAATGAAAACAATCTGTAAACTGAATAAAGTGTTCAGTTCAGAATTCCATGAATGTTACCTGGAAATTTGACACATAAAGAAAATAGGGAGAAACAAAAGAAAACATTGACAACAACAATAAAGAAAGGACAAAACTAATGAACCAAAAACTTTGTAAAATAAAAAAGTTGAAAAAAATATTTTCAAAATTTCTTTTTTTCATCACTATTTCATACTTCATTTAAATACAAGATATTTCAACAAAAAGTCTTCCTTTATGCCTGAGGCAATTTCTTCTTGATGGATTGAAAAAAAAATATTTGAATTAGTCAAATATAACATCACAGAACAGTATGAAAATAAAGATATATTTTGGAAAGATGATTAATAAAAAACATTGGATAAAAATCATGATTACAACACAAAAAAATCCATTTTAACCTAGAATAATTCAAAATACAGATTAGATTTGATTTTTAGATGTTAAAAAGAAATGTGGTTTATTAGAATGCTGAAAAAAACCATGGATGGAACATGTGAGACATCAGAAGAAACATTTGAAATTTTTAGGGCAAATTGGGAAATTTAGAAAATTGATTTCACAGGATAGATTGAAGTCAAAAGGGACAGTGAAAAACAAACACATAACCTGAGTAATGAGTTTGAGTAAATAGATGGCAGAACAATGTTGGGAGAGAGATAACAAAAGACAAAATTTTTAAAGCTATATCAAAAAAGGAAATTTTTAGCCATGATCACCAACGTCCTGAAGAAATTTAATATAGAATTACAAAATCCTGAAAGATAGAGCATTTATTTTATATGGAGAAAAATTGGCATATGATTTTTCAAATATAGCATCATTCATTAAAATAGCCCTTAGGCAAAGATATTAAAAGTTTGTTTTGTTTTCGGTATATAAACCTCAATGGGTCATTTAATGCCGACAACTTTTTTTTCCTGGTGATATTTTTGTTTTGTCAAAATCTATTTCTGGTAATATTTATCCTCAAAAATTTAGCAAGAGGTAATATATTTTTTAAAAACGTTTTGCTCAAACATTATTTTTTTTTTTTTTTCACGCTATTAAAAAAAAGTTTACAGGTCATTAATTGCTTTATTGCAGGTTTTTTGACCTGGGTATTTTATTTTTAATTTTTCAAATCTTTTTGGCAAATAATAATTTTCATTTGAGTTAAAAAATATTAAAAATTATTTTTAGGTTTATTTTTGATGGACATACTTTTAAAAAAAAAATTATTACCAGAAATAAATTTTTAGAAAGAAAATTTTCAATCAAAATATTTTTCCGTTTTGTTGACGAATTTCATAATGAAGACGTGGAGCTAAAGATTTCATATCTATGCCAGAATCTTTTGAGGGTTTGGAATATTATTTAATTAAGAAAAAGATATTTTTCCCTTGCCTGAATATTTTAAAGACATAATTTTCCATAGTGTTAAAAATCATTCTGATAATTATGTTTATATAAAATATTGATATAAATATATTGTTTTATTTTTTATATTACAAATATATTAAATATATATTTTTTGTTTTTTATTTAAATTGTTTTACTTAACCTGGATAGATATTTTGAAAAACATATTTATTTTGTTGGAATAAGAATTGTAATTTAACATTTTAAAGCAAAACATATAAAACATTAAAAGTTAAATATAAAAAAATATTTTTTAACTAAACTGTTCTGAACATTCTTTCAATTTTTGGTTATTCTGTTTTCGTATTTACATGCATATTGTACAAACTGAACTCTATTCATTTCTTTTATTTTAAACAGGTCTGATATATAAAAAAGGATTATTTCTTTCATAACCAAAATTCTCATCCAAATACCTGACTGTTTTCATGCCTGTAAAAAAATATGATTACTTTTATATATATATAAATTATGCCAAATATATTTGTATATCTCGATCCTTCTTTACAATTAAACAAATTAAGATTATTTTTTTATTATAAAACAAAAACAAACATAATTAAATTTTTCGAAATATCCAAAAAAAAAACAAATGATTATATATAAATATATATAGCAATAAAAATTTTTAGCCATAAGTTCTTTTAAATTTTTTATGAATTAATTGAATAACTTTTAGGCCAGTTTTTTATACAATTTTTTTTGAAATTCACTATTTAGTGTTGGACATTCAATAGCTCAATTATGTCTAGTTAAAAATAGAAGACCTACCAGACACTATATTCATTTTTGTCTTGTTGACAACACTAATATAATAGCATCATCTCCACAAAAAAAAGGCTAAAAATAATGGAAAGTTTTATTAATAAAACAAAAAAATTTGGTTTTAACAATTTTATATTTGAAATTAACACAATATCTTGAATTGTTTTGAAAAATAAAAACATTTTATAAAACATACATACAACAAACTATTTCTTATTTAACAGTTAAAATATTTAATCCTTGAAAATGGCTAAATGTATAGCAAAAAAGCGCTCGGATAAAAAGAACATTCGGACAGTTTTTATATAATTTATCATCCGAAAAAAAAATTATTAGATCGTATGAGAAATTGTATAAAAACTAAATAAAAGCACCTTGTCTAATCGTATTCAAAATGAAATGTGCATGAATATATATATATATATATATATATATATATATAGTAATATATATATATATATATATATTAATATCCATAATATTATGAACATTTATTTCCATTATATCGATAGAATAAAACAAATAAAAAATGTCATTCAAAATAGAGGAAAACTTTAATTTTTTGGACGATTATTAAAACTTGAATTCACTATTTAATCCATTAACTGGAATTTTGAAAATAAAAACGACAATACATCACGTGAAAAAAAAAATGGTTGCTTAATTTTATACATAAAAAAAAAATATCTATCATGTTTAAATGGAAATCCAATTAGATGAACCAAATTTTTCATGATAAATTTCCAAAGGGCTTTGTTCAGTCGTCACACTCAAATTTTTATATACCTAATATTTTATGTTATGTGTTTGTAAATATATTGATATATATATAAAAAAAAAATATATATGTATATTATTTGGTTATTTTATGACCAAATATATATATATATATATATATATATATAAATAAAAATAGTAGACTCGATTCAACAATTTTTGTTTCGATGATTTGCAATTTTAATCAAAAGTAGATTTTCTGATGCTCTTGAAATGCGCATATTGATTGAAAAGAAAATTTTTTCTGTAACATGTAAGAAAAATCCATATTTATATATATATATAAATATATATACCCTATGTATATCTATATTCAAAACTGAGAAGAAAGTGCTGCAATACACATACTGTTTTCATTATTATTAATTTTTTTTCCTCTAGTTTTAAAACTGTTTCTTTTGATTTGAAATATCTTTTGAAAGGATTTATATTTACTATTAAAACTAAATATTTGGAAAGAGGAAAAGCATTTTATTGAAAAAAACAAAAATCTAAATTTTTTTAGTGCCAAAAAATTTTTTATTATAGAAATTTTTATGTTCACATATAAAGTAAAAAAAAAAATTTGGAGGATCTTCTAAATTTACAGCCTAATGGTTTAAAAATCTGACCCAATGAAACAAAAAACAAAAAAATTGTTTGTTTATAAGTGTTTACAATATATTTGAATATTATCTTAGAATTAAGAAATCTATCATTTCAATTCTAATATTTATCTATCATACTTTTTTTAGTTTTCGATAAAATGAGAACCGTTGGCCATTTCTCATCTTTTTTTCTGTTTCTATTTTTTTTTAAAATTCAGGGGATTAATGAGAAATGGCATACAAATATATATATATATATATATATAAAAATATATATATATTTCAGAAAACTCATTACACCAATTCTTTTAATAATCTGAATAATTCATTCCATCACTAATTTTGAATCAATGTTAAACCTATTTTTTCTTTAATCCAATATTATTTTCATTAATTTTTTGTTCTCTTTGTTTTCAAAATACTTTTTTAAATTTAAACTCTTTAAACTTTCAATTATGATACCAATGTGTATTATATAATAATAATTCCTGGATTTTTAACATTTCAATTTCAATCTATTTTATATAATATATATATATAATTTTATTTATTTAAATATTCTTGTGCACACACAATTTTTCTTTCTTGAAAACGCATTTTCTGTTATACGATATATCTTTTAAATATTTCAAAAAATAAAAAATTTATATATATATTCAATAAATTCGATGAAATTTATGTACCAAGTATCTCATTGTAAAACCAACTTTTTCTTTGTTTTTCTTTTTAGATGTAAACATCAACCTTTAAAACATTAGAACCTTTTTGTTTCTTTACAAACAACTTTTTTTTTTTACATTTATAAATAATGGTTATACTTTATTCAAATAAAAGATTTTCTGGTTTCTAAATTGGCGTTCATTTATACCTTTCCATGCAATGGATATTTTTCGAACGTCCTTTCATTTTATACCACCAGGATTAATAAAATGTAAATAATAGTTATTTTTCTGGACACAGAAGAAAATTAAAAAATTTGTATTTAAAATACCTACCCTTTGCTTTCATGTCGAATTTGATCATTTTTCGTATGTTCAGCACTGAAAAATACGTTCAGTCTTTAGTACGTTCTTGTATAAATTCATTTTCAATGATTTTTTAATTGTTTGGTGGTTACTGCGGCCAGTTTTGTTTTCTGTGTTATATTCAAGCATTTTACTTTCAAATAAAAAACATTTGTGACAAACAATCATTCTTCAAAAACAGATCCTATTTTTTTCTGAATTTTTGTTTTGGAGTTTCATTCACACACCTAGGTCAAATTAACAAAAATATTATGTTGTTTCATCAAAGAAATATCACCAAATTCATCAGAAAAGAGAGACAATGAAACATTCTAACAAAAAAAATTTTTTTAATTGCATAAATGAATAGGAAAAAAATATCTCAAGTCCTTTAAAACAAAAAATTTTCTGAATTTTTCGTTTTCATTTTTGTCATTCGGCTGAATTCAATTTAGTTGAATGTCAAGCAAACATTCTTTTTTGGACTGTATCTAAAATTTTAAATTCGCGCATTCAAATATTAATAATTTTTCCGAAATTTTCAGGTTGTTTATATAAATACATCCGAATTTAAAAATCGTTTATAGTATATAAAGCCAATATATGGAACATATGCAACGTGAATGGGGTCTTTTGAAACAAATCATCTGTTTCTTGGGACTGAATTATAGTGACATTGCAATTAAAAAATAAGTTTGAGAAACATAATGAAAAAGACCGTGAACAACAGGGTATATAATGCAAAATTCCCTAAATAAAATATTTACCTTTATTCTTCAAATTAATACCAGTTATTTAAAGAAAGGTTTTAAAATTGATGCTTTAAGTTGAAGGACAAATAATTCAATTGAAATGCTGTAACCACACCGTTAAAATTTATTCTGAAAGACCATTGAACCAATAGCATATTTGACCCTATAAATATGCAAATAATTTATATATATATATATTCTATACGAAGAAAATATAAAACCTTATTCTGCGTCGCTGAAAATGTATAAATATAAATAAATATATATATTATATTTATTTCTTTATCTTACAAAAATATTCAATAGCAAAATTTCATGATCCCAGAAAATGTATGTTCCAGATTCGAAGAAAGGTAATAATATTAAAAAAAAGACTGAACTCTGTTGAACAAAGAAAAGTATGATCAAATTCTGTAACAATTCAGCTATGGTTAAAATACCATAGACGGGCATCATTGGAGACAATTTTTTTTTTAGAAAGAAGGATAGTCATATTGAATTAAACTAAATGGTTATGTGTCCGTTTATATAAATGAACAAGATTAGTTGAATATATTCAGCATATCTTTACTTTATTTGTCCTTTTCGCCTTTGGGCAGAGACAAAAAACAAGAACAATTTTTACCGAAATTCTTTGATCTCCTCATTGAAAATACTGTCTGATTTTTATTTTGTTTTCAGCGAAATTTAAGGGTCTAGATGTTAATTATCTTATATATCTATATATATTCATATTTTAGACGTTAATACTGGATTTTTAAAAGATTTAATAAATATTCCGTTTATAATAAAAAACAATATTGCCTACTTATCAAGAAATTTCCCCAGTCTTATGAACAGGATTAGAATTTAACCTGCATTCTGTCTAGGAACCGCCAGAAGTTCCTTCTAAAGTCATTTCCTTCTCTTTAGGCTTTTCTGGTTGCCTAACGTCTTGCTACATATTTATAAATTTCTTGGGATGGATGATCCAAAAAAAAAAAATGTTTATTTTCAACAGTTCAATCCCAAATGTTTGTATCTATATAAATAACGACTAAAACAATAAATTATTATAAATATATTAAACAATTTTTGACTTTGTCCATTTCATAATATATATATACAC
>CAHIKZ030001591.1:0-200000 GCA_903632075.3 Acanthosepion pharaonis
ACGTGATCCCATCTAGCCAATGACGTCTTTAGTCGGGCGTGGACAATCCGTGGCTTTGTTCTGGGGGAAGAAACACCTTGCTTAAAAAAAATGAAAATTTAAATTGCCCTTATTATGAGCGACTGCGATGACACCTTCGGTTTTTTTAACACGAGGTATTTGTCAAGCAGTTTATCGCTAATTGGACACGACCTAAGAAAAGGGATTTCTCAGACTGGGTGGCGTTTTCGTGAACGAATAAAAATATTTCACTTTTTCTTTCCCTCGAAGCTTGATAACAAAAATCTTCATTATCTCAAAAAAATATTTTCAGCCAACATCATCTTGTGTGGCTTTATTTTCAATTCTGGAATTTCCTGTGTTTTCGTATTAATGGTTTGTCTTCATATCCTTAGATACACTTCCCAACCGTTACCTAATCATATTTTTTTCCATTGTCCCTAAACGTTGTTTCTTCAACCATTTGATAACAAACTTTAATTTTTCGTGGACATGGAGTATGAAACCGTAAAAAACAAATCATATATTTATGAATATTTCTTTTCAGCTTGCTAAGTATGCATGGTGCCATGACAGGAATATAACACTGAATGATGCACTAGATTTATCATCAAGGCGCTTCTAATTAACTGTTGGTTATGCGGCGAAAATATAGTAATCATTCACATCGGTTTTGTCGGAATCATATTTATCATTAGAGATCAGTTTTTCTATGGAATATGTACAGTTTGCATCAAGTAACTGTTGAGGTTATGAAATTATGATGCAAGTATAGGAATATAACACTGAATGATGCAGTAGATTTATCATCAAGGCGCTTCTAATTAACTGTTGGTTATGCGGCGAAAATATAGTAATCATTCACATCGGTTTTGCCGGAATCATATTTATCATTAGACATCAATATTTTTCTATGGAATATGAACAGTTTGTAACAAGTAACATTTGATGAAATTATGATGCAAGTATAGGAATATAACATTGAATGATGGACTCGATTCATCATCTAGCCGCTTCTAATTAACTGTTGGTTATGCTGCGAAAATATAGCAATCATTCACATCGGTTTATCCGGAATCATATTTATCATTAGAGATCAGTTTTTCTATGGAATACATACAGTTTGCATCAAGTAACATTTGAGGTTATGAAATTATGATGCAAGTATAGGAATATAACACTGAATGATGCAGTAGATTTATCATCAAGGCGCTTCTAATTAACTGTTGGTTATGCGGCGAAAATATAGTAATCATTCACATCGGTTTTGATCGGAATCATATTTATCATTAGAGATTCAGTTTTTTCTATGGAATATATACAGTTTGCATCAAGTAACATTTGAGGTTATGAAATTTATGATGCAAGTATAGGAATATAACATTGAATGATGCAGTAGATTTATCATCAAGGCGCTTCTAATTAACTGTTGGTTATGAAAAAATATAGTAATCATTCACATCGGTTTTGATCGAATCATATTTATCATTAGATTCAGTTTTTCCATGGAATATATACAGTTTGCATCAAGTAACATTTGAGGTTATGAAATTATGATGTAGGTATAGGAATAAAACATTGAATGATGCAGTAGATTTTTCATCAAGGCGCTTCTAATTAACTGTTGGTTATGCGGTTAAAATATAGCAATCATTCACATCGGTTTTGCCGGAATCATATTTATCATTAGAGTTCATATTTTCCATGGAATATATACAGTTTCATTAAGTAACATTTGAGGTTATGAAATTCCGATGCATGCATAAGAATATAACATTGAATAATGCAGTAGAGTCATCATCAAGACGCTTCTAATTAACTGTTGATTATGCGGCGAAAAATCATTAGTAATCATTCACATCGTTTTTTTTGAATCGAATCATATTTATCATTAGAGATTTTCAGTTTTTTCTATGGAATATATCATTACAGTTTGCACAAAGTAATTTTTGAGAATGATATGAAATTCAATGAATTAAAGTATAGGAATAATAACATTGAATGATGCGAATAGATTTATCATCAAGTTCGTTTTCTGGAAATTAACTGTTGGTTATGCGGCGAAAATATAGTAATCATTCACATCGGTTTTGATCGTATCATATTTATCATTAGAGTTTAGATATTCCTAGGGAATATGTACAGTTTACATCAGGTAACATTTCAAGTTATGAAATTATGATGCAAGTATAGGAATATAACATTGAATGATGCAGTATATTTATCATCAAGTCGCTTCTAATTAACTGTTGGTTATGCGGCGAAAATATAGTAATCATTCACATCGGTTTTGCCGGAATCATATTTATCATTAGAGATCAGTTTTTCAATGGAATATATACAGTTTGCATCAAGTAACATTTGAGGTTATGAAATTATGATGCAATATAGGAATAAAACATTGAATGATGCATTAGATTTATCATCAAGTCGCTTCTAATTAACTGTTGGTTATGCGGCGAAAATATAGTAATCATTCTCATCGGTTTTGCCGGAATCATATATATCATTATTAGTTCAGTTTTTTCTATGGAATATATACAGTTTGCATCAAGTAACATTTGAGGTTATGAAAATTATGATGCAAGTATAGGAATATAACATTGAATGATGCAGTAGATTTATCATCAAGACGCTTCTAATTAACTGTTGGTTATGCGGCGAAAAATATAGTAATCATTCACATCAGTTTTGCTGGAATCATATTTATCATTATAGGTCAGTTTTTCTATGGAATATATACAGTTTGCATCAAGTAACTTTTGAGGTTATGAAATTATGATGCAAGTATAGGAATATAACATTGAATGATGCAGTAGATTTATCATCAAGGCGCTTCTAATTAACTGTTGGTTATGCGGCGAAAATATGGAATAGTAGTTTGCATCATTCACATCGGTTTTGATCGGAATCATATTTATCATTATCATTACATCGGTTTCAATCATTTTTAGAGTTCAGTTTTTCCCTAATGGAATATACAGTTTGCATCAAGTAACTTTTTGAGGTTATGAAAATTATGATGCAAGTATAGGAATATAACATTGAATGATGCAGTAGATTTATCATCAAGACGCTTCTAATTAACTGTTGGTTATGCGGCGAAAATAATAGTAATCATTCACATCGGTTTTGCCGGAATCATATTTATCATTAGAGATCAGTTTTTCTATGGAATATGTCAGTTTGCATTTAACATTTGAGTTATATGAAATTTGATGCAATCAAGGAATATAACATGAATGATGCAGTAGATTTATCATCAAGGCGCTTCTAATTAACTGATGTTATGCGGCGAAAAATATAGTAATCATTCACATCGGTTTTGCCGGAATCATATTTATCATTAGAGATCAGTTTTTCATGGAATATATACAGTTTGCATAATTAACATTTGAGTTATTATTGGTTATGATGCAAGTATATAAATATAACATTGAATGATCATTCATCAATCGCTTTTGTTGGGAAATATATAATCATTTATCGGAATCATATTTATCATTAGAGATTTTTTCTATGGAATATATACAGTTTGCATCAAGTAACTTTTTGAGTTTATGAAATTATGATGCAAGTATAGGAATATAACACTGAATGATGCAGTAGATTTATCATCAAGGCGCTTCTAATTAACTGTTGGTTATGCGGCGAAAATAAGTAAAATATAGTAATCATTCACATCGGTTTTGATCGGAATCATATTTATCATTAGAGTTCAAATTTTGCAAGTATAGGAAATGGAATGAATGATACAGTTTTCATCATCAAGTAACTTTTGAGCGAAAAAATGAAATTATGATGCAATTTATATAGGAATATAACATTGAATGATGCATATTTTAGATTTATCATCAAGGCGCTTCTAATTAAGATTTGTTGGTTATGCGGCGAAAATATAGTAATCATTCACATCGGTTTTGCCGGAATCATATTTATCATTAGAGATCAGTTTTCTATGGAATATATACAGTTTGCATCAAGTAACTTTTTGAGGTTATGAAATTATGATTCACGTATAGGAATATAACACTGAATGATGCAGTAGATTTAACATCAAGGCGCTTCTAATTAACTTATGTTTATGCGGCGAAAATATAGTCATAATTCATATCGGTTTTGCCGGAATCATATTTAACATTGGAGATCAGTTTTTCCATGGAATATGTACAGTTCGCATCAAGTAAATTTTGAGTTTATGAAATAATGGTGCAAATATAGGAATATAACACTGAATGATGCAGTAGATTTATCATCAAGGCGCTTCTAATTAACTGTTGGTTATGCGGCGAAAATATAGTAATCATTCACATCGGTTTTGCCGGAATCATATTTATCATTAGAGATCAGTTTTTCTATGGAATATGTACAGTTTGCATCAAGTAACATTTGAGGTTATGAAATTATGATGCAAGTATAGGAATATAACATTGAATGATGCACTAGATTTATCATCAAGGCGCTTCTAATTAACTGTTGGTTATGCGGCGAAAATATAGTAATCATTCACATCGGTTTTGCCGGAATCATATTTATCATTAGAGATCAGTTTTTCTATGGAATATGTACAGTTTGCATCTAATAACTTTTGAGGCTATGAAATTATGATGCAAGTATAAAAATATGACACCAAACGATGCAGTAGTTTTATCATCAAGGCGCTTCATATTAATTAACTGGAATATATACAGTTTTGGTTATGCGGTATAGGAATATAACACTGAAAAATAGATTTATCATCAAGGCGCTTCTAATTTTGCGGCGAAAATAATAATCATTTCATCGGTTTTGCCGGAATCATATTTATCATTAGGATCAGTTTTTCTATGGAATATAGTTTGCATCATTTGAGGTTATGAAATTATGATGCAAGTATAGGAATATAACACTGAATGATGCAGTAGATTTATCATCAAGGCGCTTCTAATTAACTGTTGGTTATGCGGCGAAAATATATTAATCATTCACATCGTTTTTGCCGGAATCATATTTATCATTAGAGATCAGTTTTTCTATGGAATATGTACAGTTTGCATCAAGTATCTTTTGAGGTTATGAAATTATGATGCAAGTATAGGAATATAACACTGAATGATGCAGTAGTTTTATCATCAAGGCGCTTCTAATTAACTGTTGGTTATGCGGCGAAAATATAGTAATCATTCACATCGGTTTTGCCGGAATCATATTTATCATTAGAGATCAGATTTTCTATGGAATATGAACAGTTTGCATCAAGTAAATTTTTCATTTTATAAAATTATGATGCAAGTATAGGAATATAACACTGAATGATGCAGTAGATTTGTCATCAAGGCGCTTCTAATTAACTGTTGGTTATGCGGCGAAAATATATAGTAATCATTCACATCGGTTTTGCAGGAATCATATTTATCATTAGAGATCAGTTTTTTCTATGGAATATGTACAGTTTGCATCAAGTAACTTTTGAGGTTATGAAATTATGATGCAAGTATAGGAATATAACACTGAATGATGCAGTAGATTTATCATCAAGGCGCTTCTAATTAACTGTTGGTTATGCGGCGAAAATATAGTAATCATTCACATCGGTTTTGCCGGAATCATATTTATCATTAGAGATCAGTTTTTCTATGGAATATGTACAGTTTGCATCAAGTAACTTTTGAGGTTATGAAATTATGATGCAAGTATAGGAATATAACACTGAATGATGCAGTAGATTTATCATCAAGGCGCTTCTAATTAACTGTTGGTTATGCGGCGAAAATATAGTAACCATTCACATCGGTTTTGCCGGAATCATATTTATCATTAGAGATCAGTTTTTCTATGGAATATGTACAGTTTGCATCAAGTAACTTTTGAGGTTATGAAATTATGATGCAAGTATATGAATATAACAATGAATGATGCAGTAGATTTATCATCAAGGCGCTTCAAATTAAGTGTTGGTTATGCGGCGAAAATTTTGTAATCATACACATCGGTATTGCCGGAATCATATTTATCATTAGAGATCAGTTTTTCAATGGAATATATATAGTTTGCATTAAATAACTTTTGAGTTTATGAAATTATGATGCATGTATAGGAATATAACTCTGAATGATGCACTAGTTTTATCATCAAAGGCGCTTCAAATTAACTATTGGTTATGCCGCGAAAAAATAGTAATCATTGACATCGTTTTTGCCGGAATCATATTTATCATTAGAGATCAGTTTTTCTATGGAATATGTACAGTTTGCATCAAGTAACTTTTGAGGTTATGAAATTATGATGCAAGTATAGGAATATAACACTGAATGATGCAGTAGATTTATCATCAAGGCGCTTCTAATTAACTGTTGGTTATGCGGCGAAAATATAGTAATCATTCACATCGGTTTTGCCGGAATCATATTTATCATTAGAGATCAGTTTTTCTATGGAATATGTACAGTTTGCATCAAGTAACTTTTGAGGTTATGAAATTATGATGCAAGTATAGGAATATAACACTGAATGATGCACTAGATTTATCATCAAGGCGCTTCTAATTAACTGTTGGTTATGCGGCGAAAATATAGTAATCATTCACATCGGTTTGCCGGAATCATATTTATCATTAGAGATCAGTTTTTCTATGGAATATGTACAGTCTGCATCAAGTATATTTTGAGGTTATGAAATTCTGATGCAAGTATAGGAATATAAAACTGAATGATGTAGTAGTTATATCACCAAGGCGCTTCTAATTAACTGTTGGTTATGCGGCGAATATATAGTAATCATTCATCATCGGGTTTTTGCCGGAATCATATTTATCATTAGAGAGTTTTTCAGTTTTCTATGGAATATGATATAGGAATAGTTTGCATCAAGTAAATTTTTGAGGTTATGAAAAAATTATTGATGCAGGAATCATATTTATCATTAGGAATATAACACTGAATGATGCACTAGATTTATCATCAAGGAGCTTCTAAATAACTGTTGTTTACGCGGCAAAAATATACTAATCATTCACATCTGTTCTGCCGGAATAATATTTATATTTAGAGATCAGTTTTTCTATGGAATATGTACAGTTTGCATCAAGCAACCTTTGATGTTATAAAAATTATGATGCAAGTATAGGAATATAACACTGAATGATGCACTAGAATTATCATAAGGGCTTTTCTATTTAACTGTTGGTTATGCGGCGAAAATATAGTAATCATTTACATCGGTTTTGCCGGAATCATATTTATCATTAGAGATCAGTTTTTTCTAGATGGAATATGTACAGTTTGCCTCAAGTATCTTTTGAGGGTAAGAAATTATGATGCAAGTATAGGAATATAACTCTGAAGGAGGCACTAGATTTATCATCAAGGCGCTTTTAATTAACTGTTGGTTATGCGGCGAAAATATAGTAATCATTCACATCGGTTTTGGTGGAATCATATTTATCATTAGAGATCAGTTTTTCTATGGAATATGTACACTTTGCATCAAGTAATTTTTGAGTTATGAAATTATGATCAAGTATAGGAATATAACACTGAATGATGCACTAGATTTATCATCAAATTCTAATATTTATCATCAAAAATATAGTAATCATTCAATTTTCATATTTATGGCTATGGAAATATAGTAATCATTCACATCGGTTTTTGCGGAATCATATTTATCATTTTGAGGTTATGAAATTTGATGCAATTATAGGAATATAACGTTTGAATGATGCACTAATTTTTTTATGGAAATTATGTTTGCATGCCGGAACAATTTATGAAGTTTTTCTATGGAATGCAAGAATCAGGAACTTTTGAGGTTGAAATTATGATGCAAGTATATAAAATGAATGAAAATGATAGTAATCATTCACATCGGTTTTGCCGGAATCATTTATCATCAAGGCGCTTCTAATTAACTTTTGTTGGTTATTATGATGCGTATAAATAATGAATGATAGTAGATTTAATCATTCTAATTAACATCGGTTTGCGGCCGGAATCATATCGGTTTTGCCGGAATCATATTTATCATTAGAGATATTTTCTATGGAATATGTACAGTTTGCATCAAGTAACTTTTGAGGTTATGAAATTATGATGCAAGTATAGGAATATAACACTGAATGATGCAGTAGTTTTATCATCAAGGCGCTTCTAATTAACTGTTGGTTATGCGGCGAAAATATAGTAATCATTCACATCGGTTTTGCCGGAATCATATTTATCATTAGAGATCAGTTTTTCTATGGAATATGTACAGTTTGCACAAGGTAACTTCTTAGGTTATGAAATTATGATGCAAGTATATGAATATAACACTGAATGATGCAGTAGATTTATCATCAAGGCGCTTCTAATTAACTGTTGGTTATGCGGCGAAAATATAGTAATCATTCACATCGGTTTTGCCGGAATCATATTTATCATTAGAGATCAGTTTTTCTATGGAATATGTACAGTTTGCATCAAGTAACTTTTGAGGTTATGAAATTATGATGCAAGTATAGGAATATAACACTGAATGATGCACTAGATTTTTCATCAAGGCGCTTGTAATTAACTGTTGGTTATGTGGCGAAAATATAGTAATCATTCACATCGGTTTTGCCGGAATAATATTTATCATTACAGACGAGTTTTTCTATGGAATATGTACAGTTTGCATCAAGTAACTTTTGAGCTTATGAAATTATGATGCAAGTATAGGAATATAACACTGCATGATGCACTAGTTTTATTATCAAAGCGCTTCTAATTAACTGTTGGTTATGCGGCGAAAATATAGCAATCATTCACATCGGTTTTGCCGGTATCATATTTATCATTAGTGATCAGTTTTTCTATGGAATATGTACAGTTTGCATCAAGTAACTTTTGAGGTTATGAAATTATAATGCAAGTATAGGAATATAACACTGAATGATGCAGTAGATTTATGATCATGGCGCTTCTAATTAACTGTTGGTTATGCGGCGAAAATATAGTAATCATTCACATCGGTTTTGCCGGAATCATATTTATCATTAGAGATCAGTTTTTCTATGGAATATGTACAGTTTGCATCAAGTAACTTTTGAGGTTATGAAATTATGATGCAAGTATAGGAATATAACACTGAATGATGCAGTAGATTTATCATCAAGGCGCTTCTAATTAACTGTTGGTTATGCGGCGAAAATATAGTAATCATTCACATCGGTTTTGCCGTAATCATATTTATCATTAGAGATCAGTTTTTCTATGGAATATGAACAGTTTGCATCAAGTAATTTTTTGAGTTCATGAAATTACGATTCAAGTATAGGAAGAAAACACTGAATGATGCAGTAGATTTATCATCAAGGCGATTCTAATTAACTGTTGGCTATGCGGCGAAAATATAGTAATCATTCATATCGGTTTTGCCGGAATCATATTTATCATTAGAGATCATTTTTTTTCTATGGAATATGTACAGTTTGCATCAAAGTAACTTTTTGAGGTTATGAAATTATGATGCAAGTATAGGAATATAACACTGAATGATGCACTAGATTTATCATCAAGGCGCTTCTAATTAACTGTTGGTTATGCGGCGAAAAAATATAGTAATCATTCACATCGGTTTTGCCGGAATCATATTTATTATTAGAGATCAGTTTTTTTTTTATGGAATATGAACAGATTGATTCAATTAACTTTTGAGGTGATGAAATTATGATGCAAGTATAGGAATATAACACTGAATGATGCAGTAGATTTATCATCAAGGCGCTTCTAATTAACTGTTGGTTATGCGGCGAAAATATAGTAATCATTCACATCGGTTCTGCCGGAATCATATTTATCATTAGAGATCAGTTTTTCTATGGATTATGTACAGTTTGCATCAAGTAACTTTTGAGGTTATGAAATTATGATGCAAGTATAGGAATATAACACTGAATGATGTTCTAGATTTATCATCAAGGCGCTTCTAATTAACTGTTGGTTATGCGGCGAAAATATAGCAATCATTCACATCGGTTTTGCCGGAATCATGTTTATCATTAGAGATCAGTTTTTTCTATGGAATATGTACAGTTTGCATCAAGTAACTTTTGAGGTTATGAAATTATGATGCAAGTATAGGAATATAACACTGAATGATGCACTAGATTTATCATCAAGGCGCTTCTAATTAACTGTTGGTTATGCGGCGAAAATATAGTAATCATTCACATCGGTTTTGCCGGAATCATATTTATCATTAGAGATCAGTTTTCTATGGAATATGTACAGTTTGCATCAAGTAACTTTTGAGGTTATGAAATTATGATGCAAGTATAGGAATATAACACTGAATGATGCAGTAGGTTTATCATCAAGTCGCTTCTAATTAACTGTTGGTTATGCGGTGAAAATATTGTAATCATTCACATCGTTTTTGCCGGAATCATATTTATCATTAAATATCTTTTTTTCCATGGAATATGTTCAGTTTGCATCAAGTATCTTTTGATGTTATGAAATTATGATGCAAGTATAGGAATATAACACTGAATGATGCACTAGATTTAACATCAAGGCGCTTCTGAATAACTTTTGGTTATGCGGCGAAAATATAGTAATCATTCACATCGGTCTTTCCGGAATCATATTAATCAATAGACATCAGTTTTTCTATGGAATATGTACAGTTTGCATCAAGTAACTTTTGAGGTTATGAAATTATGATGCAAGTATAGGAATATAACACTGAATGATGCTCTAGATTAATCATCAAGGCGCTACTAATTAACTGTTTGTTATGCGGCCAAAATATAGTAATCATTCTCATAGGTTTTGCCGGAATCATATTTATCATTAGAGATCAGTTTTTTTTTCTTTTATGGAATATGTACAGTTTGCATCAAGTAATTAACTGTTGGTTTTGAGGTTATGAAATTATGATGAATATGTACAGTTTGCAAGTATAGGAATATAACACTGAATGATAACACTGAATGATGCACTAGATTAATCATCAAGGCGCTTCTAATTAACTGTTGGTTATGCGGCGAAAATATAGTAATCATTCACATCGGTTTTGCCGGAATCATATTTATCATTAGAGATCAGTTTTTCTATGGAATATGTACAGTTTGCATCAAGTAACTTTTGAGGTTATGAAATTATGATGCAAGTATAGGAATATAACACTGAATGATGCACTAGATTTATCATCAAGGCGCTTCTAATTAACTGTTGGTTATGCGGCGAAAATATAGTAATCATTCACATCGGTTTTGCCGGAATCATATTTATCATTAGAGATCAGTTTTTCTATGGAATATGTACAGTTTGCATCAAGTAATTTTTGAGGTTATGAAATTATGATGCAAGTATAGGAATATAACACTGAATGATGCAGTAGATTTATCATCAAGGCGCTTCTAATTAACTGTTGGTTATGCGGCGAAAATATAGTAATCATTCACATCGGTTTTGCCGGAATCATATTTATCATTAGAGATCAGTTTTTCTATGGAATATGTACAGTTTGCATCAAGTAACTTTTGAGTTATGTTATGAAATTATGATGGAATAGGAATATGAATGATGATGCACTAGATTTATCATCAAGGCGCTTCTAATTAACTGTTGGTTATGCGGCGAAAATATAATAATCATTCACATCGGTTTTGCCGGAATCATATTTATCATTAGAGTAATCATTTTTTTTTATGGAATATGATTATGTACAGTTTGCATCAAGTAACTTTTGAGGTTATGAAATTATGATGCAAGTATAGGAATATAACACTGAATGATGCACTAGATTTATCATCAAGCCGCTTCTAATTAACTGTTGGTTATGCGGCGAAAATATAGTAATCATTCACATCGGTTTTGCCGGAATCATATTTATCATTAGAGATCAGATTTTTCTATGGAATATGTACAGTTTGCATCAAGTATATTTTGAGGTTATGAAATTATGATGCAAGTATAGGAATATAACACTGAATGATGCAGTAGATTTATCATCAAGGCGCTTCTAATTAACTGTTGGTTATGCGGCGAAAATATAGTAATCATTCACATCGGTTTTGCCGGAATCATATTTATCATTAGAGATCATTTTTTCTATGGAATATGTACAGTTTGCATCAAGTAACTTTTGAGGTTATGAAATTATGATGCAAGTATAGGAATATAACACTGAATGATGCACTAGATTTATCATCAAGGCGCTTCTAATTAACTGTTGGTTATGCGGCGAAAATATAGTAAACATTCACATCGTTTCCGCCGGAATCATATTTATGATTAGAGAGAATTTTTAACATGGAATATGTACAGTTTGCATCAACTAACTTTTGAAGTTATGAAATTATGATGACAATATAGGAAAATGACAATGAATGATGCACTAGATTTATCATCAAGACGCTTCTAATTAACTGTTGGTTATGCGGCGAAAATATAGTAATCATTTACATCGGTTTTGCCGGAATCATATTTATCATTAGAATATTCAGTTTTTCAGATTTTCATTTTTATGAAATTAATGTTTATGCGTGGAATATATACAGTTTGCATCATTTATCATCAAGGCGCTTCTAATTAACTGTTGGTTATGCGGCGAAAAATAGTAATCATTCACATCGGTTTTGCCGGAATCATATTTTATCATTAGAGATCAGTTTTTTCTATGGAATATGTACAGTTTGCATCAAGTAACTTTTGAGGTTATGAAATTATGATGCAAGTATAGGAATATAACACTGAATGATGCAGTAGATTTATCATCAAGGCGCTTCTAATTAACTGTTGGTTATGCGGCGAAAATATAGTAATCATTCACATCGGTTTTGCCGGAATCATATTTATCATTAGAGATCAGTTTTTCTATGGAATATGTACAGTTTGCATCAAGTAACTTTTGAGGTTATGAAATTATGATGCAAGTATAGGAATATAACAGTGAATGATGCAGCAGATTTATCATCAAGACGCTTTTATTTCACTCTTGGTTATGCGGCGAAAAATATAGTAATCATTCACATCGTTTTTTGCCGGAATCATATTTATCATTAGAGATCAGTTTTTTCTATGGAATATGTACAGTTTGCATCAAGTAATTTTTGAGGTTATGAAATTATGATGCAAATATAGGAATATAACACTGAATGATGCAGTAGATTTATCATCAAGGCGCTTCTAATTAACTGTTGGTTATGCGGCGAAAATATAGTAATCATTCACATCGGTTTTGCGGAATCATATTTATCATTAGAGAGATCAGTTTTTCTATGGAATATGTACAGTTTTGCATCAAGTAATAATTTTGAGGTTATGAAATTATGATGCAATAGGAATATAACTGAATGAATGATGCAGTAGATTTATCATCAAGGCGCTTCTAATTAACTGTTGGTTATGCGGCGAAAATATAGTAATCATTCACATCGGTTTTGCCGGAATCATATTTATCATCAGAGATCAGCTTTTCTTTGGAATATGTACAGTTGGCATCAAGTATCTTTTGAGGTTATGAAATTATGATGCAAGTATAGGAATATAACAATGAATGATGCACTAGATTTATCATCAAGGCGCTTCTAATTAACTGTTGGTTATGCGGCGAAAATATAGTAATCATTCACATCGTTTTTGCCGGAATCATATTTATCATTAGAGATCAGTTTTTCTATGGAATATGTACAGTTTGCATCAAGTAACTTTTGAGGTTATGAAATTATGATGCAAGTATAGGAATATAACACTGAATGATGCACTAGATTTATCATCAAAACGCTTTGAATTAACTGTTGGTTATGTGGCGAAAATATAGTAATCATTCACCTCGGTTTTGCCGGAATCATATTTATCATTAGTGTTCAGTTTATTTATGGAATATGAACAGTTTGCATCAAGTAACTTTTGAGGTTATGAAATTATGATGCAAGGTTAGGAATATAACACTGAATGATGCACTAGATTTATCATCAAGGCGCTTCTAATTAACTGTTGGTTATGCGGCGCTTAATAATTAACGGTTTTGGTTGGAATATGTACAGTTTGCATCAAGTAACTTTTGAGGTTATGAAAATATAACACTGAATGATGCACTAGATTTATCATCATAATTAACATCATTCACATCGGTTTTGCCGGAATCATATTTATCATTAGAGATCAGTTTTTCTATGGAATATGTACAGTTTGCATCAAGTAAATTTTGAGGTTATGAAATTATGATGCAAGTATAGGAATATAACACTGAATGATGCACTAGATTTATCATCAAGGCGCTTCTAATTAACTGTTGGTTATGCGGCGAAAATATAGTAAACATTCACATCGGTTTTGCCGGAATCATATTTATCATTAGAGATCAGACATTCTATGGAAAATGTACAGTTTGCATCAAGTTTCTTTTGATTTTATGAAATTATGATCTAAGTATAGGAATATAACACTGAATGATGCAGTAGATTTATCATCAAGGCGCTTCTAATTAACTGTTGGTTATGCGGCGAAAATATAGTAATCATTCACATCGGTTTTGCCGGAATAATATTTATCATTAGAGATCAGTTTTTTCTATGGAATATGTACAGTTTGCATCAAGTAACTTTTTTTGAGGTTATGAAATTATGATGCAAGTATAGGAATATAACACTGAATGATGAATAGATTTATCATCAAGGCGCTTCTAATTAACTGTTGGTTATGATAAAAAAAATATAGTAATCATTCACATCGTTTTTGCCGGAATCATATTTATCATTAGAGATCAGTTTTTTCTATGGAATATGTACAGTTTGCATCAAGTAAATTTTTGAGGTTATGAAATTATGATGCAAGTATAGGAATATAACAATGAATGATGCAGTAGATTTATCATCAAGGCGCTTCTAATTAACTGTTGGTTATGCGGCGAAAATATAGTAAAACATTTTGTCGGAATCATTTATCATTAGGTTTTTTCTATGGAATCATATTTATCTTTTGAGGTTAGAAATTATGATCAAATAGAATATTTTTGCAGTAGATTTATGGCGCTTCTAATTAACTGTTGGTTATGAAAATATATATAATAATCATACATCGGTTTTGCCGGAATCATATTTATCATTAGAATCAGTTTTTCTATTTTACAGTTTGCATCAAGTAAAAATTTGAAATGATGCAAGTATAGGAATATAACACTGAATGATGCAGTAGATTTATCATCAAGGCGCTTCTAATTAACTGTTGGTTATGCGGCGAAAATATAGTAATCATTCACATCGGTTTTGCCGGAATCATATTTATCATTAGAGATCAGTTTTTTCTATGGAATATATACAGTTTGCATCAAGTAACTTTTGAGGTTATGAAATTATGATGCAAGTATAGGAATATAACACTTGAATGATGCAGTAGATTTATCATCAAGGCGCTTCTAATTAACTGTTGGTTATGCGGCGAAAAAATATAGTAATCATTCACATCGGTTTTGATGGAATCATATATTTATCATTAGTTTTTCATTTTTTTCTATGGATATGTACAGTTTGCATCAAGTAACTTTTGAGGTTATGAAATTATGATGCAAGTATAGGAATATAACATGAATGATGCACTAGATTTATCATCAAGGCGCTTCTAATTAACTGTTGGTTATGCGGCGAAAATATAGTAATCATTCACATCGGTTTTGCCGGAATCATATTTATCATTAGAGATCAGTTTTTCTATGGAATATGTACAGTTTGCATCAAGTAACTTATTTGAGGTTATGAAATTATGATGCAAGTATAGGAATATAACACTGAATGATGCAGTAGATTTATCATCAAGGCGCTTCTAATTAACTGTTGGTTATGCGGCGAAAATATAGTAAACATTCACATTGGTTTTGCCGGAATCATATTTATCATTAGTGGTCAGTTTCTGTATGGAATATGAACAGTGTGCATCAAGTAATTTTTGAGGTTATGATATTATGAAGATAAGTATTGGAATATGACACTGAATGATGCAGTAGATATATCGTCAAGGCACTTCTAATTAACTGTTGGTTATGCGGCGAAAATATAGTAAACATTCACATCGGTTTTGCCGGAATCATATTTATCATTAGAGATCAGTTTTTCTATGGAATATATACAGTTTGCATCAAGTAAGTTTTGAGGTTATGAAATTATGATGCAACTATAGGAATATAACATTGAATGATCATATAGATTTATCATCAAGGCGCTTTAATTTTGGTTATGCGGCGAAAATATAATACAGTTTGCCGGAATCATATTTATCATTATTTATCATTAGATTCAGTTTTTTCTATGGAATATGTACAGTTTGCATCAAGTAAATTTGAGGTTATGAAATTATGATGCAGTATATAGGAATATAACACTGAATGATGCAGTAGATTTATCATCAAGGCGCTTCTAATTAACTGTTGGTTATGCGGCGAAAAAATATAGTAATCATTCACATCGGTTTTGCCGGAATCATATTTATCATTAGAGATCAGATTTTTTCTATGGAATATATACAGTTTGCATCAAGTAACTTTTGAGGTTATGAATTTATGATGCAAGTATAGGAATATAACATTGAATGATGATGATAGTAGATTTATCATCAAGGCGCTTCTAATTAACTGTTGGTTATGCGGCGAAAATATAGTAATCATTCACATCGGTTTTGCCGGAATCATATTTATCATTAGAGATCAGATTTTCTATGGAATATGTACAGTTTTAATCAAGTAACTTTTGTGTTAAGAATTTATGATTCAAGTATAGGAATATAACAGTGAATGATGCAGTAGTTTTATCATCAAGGCGCTTCTAATTAACGGTTGGTTATTTGGCGAAAATATAGTTATCATTCACATCGGTTTTGCCGGAATCATATTTATCATTAGAGATCAGTTTTTCTATGGAATATATACAGTTTGCATCAAGTATTTGAGGTTTTTTGAGGTTATGAAATTATGATGCAAGTATAGGAATATAACAATGAATGATATTTATCATTAGATTTATCATCAAGGCGCTTCTAATTAACTGTTGGTTATGCGGCGAAAATATAGTAATCATTCATCATCGGTTTTGCCGGAATCATATTTATCATTAGAGATCAGTTTTTCTATGGAATATATACAGTTTGCATCAAGTAACATTTTGAGGTTATGAAATTATGATGCAAGTATAGGAATATAACATTGAATGATGCAGTAGATTTATCATCAAGGCGCTTCTAATTAACTTTTGGTTATGCGGCGAAAATATAGTAATCATTCACATCGGTTTTGCCGGAATCATATTTATCATTAGATCAGTTTTCATATTTTTTTTCTATGGAATATGTACAGTTTGCATCAAGTAACTTTTGAGGTTATGAAATTATGATGCAAGTATAGGAATATAACATTGAATGATGCAGTAGATTTATCATCAAGGCGCTTCTAATTAACTGTTGGTTATGCGGCGAAAAATATAGTAATCATTCACATCGGTTTTGCCGGAATCATATTTATCATTAGAGATCAGTTTTTTCTATGGAATATA
Organism: Acanthosepion pharaonis; assembly: GCA_903632075.3. NCBI lineage: Eukaryota > Metazoa > Mollusca > Cephalopoda > Sepiida > Sepiidae > Acanthosepion > Acanthosepion pharaonis. The sequence goes on from CAHIKZ030001591.1 coordinate 17,489, forward strand.
TACAGTTTGCATCAAGTAACTTTTGAGGTTATGAAATTATGATGCAAGTATAGGAATATAACACTGAATGATGCAGTAGATTTATCATCAAGGCGCTTCTAATTAACTGTGGTTATGCGGCGAAAATATAGTAATCATTCACATCGGTTTTGCCGGAATCATATTTATCATTAGAGATCAGTTTTTTTCTATGGAATATGTACAGTTTGCATCAAAGTAACTTTTGAGGTTATGAAATTATGATGCAAGTATAGGAATATAACACTGAATGATGCAGTAGATTTATCATCAAGGCGCTTCTAATTAACTGTTGGTTATGCGCGAAAAAAATATAGTAATCATTCACATCGGTTTTGATCGGAATCATATTTATCATTAGAGATCAGTTTTTCTATGGAATATATACAGTTTGCATCAAGTTGGTTTTTGAGGTTATGAAATTATGATGCAAGTATAGGAATATAACACTGAATGATGCAGTAGATTTATCATCAAGGCGCTTCTAATTAACTGTTGGTTATGCGGCGAAAATATAGTAATCATTCACATCGGTTTTTGCGGAAATCATATTTATCATTAGAGATCAGTTTTTCTATGGAATATACAGTTTGCATCAAGTAACTTTTGAGGTTATGAAATTATGATGCAAGTATAGGAATATAACATTGAATGATGCAGTAGATTTATCATCAAGGCGCTTCTAATTAACTGTTGGTTATGCGGCGAAAAATATAGTAATCATTCACATCGGTTTTGATCGGAATCATATTTATCATTAGAGATCAGTTTTTTTCTATGGAATATGTACAGTTTGCATCAAGTAACTTTTGAGGTTATGAAATTATGATGCAAGTATAGGAATATAACAATGAATGAATGATGCACTAGATTTATCATCAAGGCGCTTCTAATTAACTGTTGGTTATGCGGCGAAAAATATAGTAATCATTCACATCGGTTTTGATCGGAATCATATTTATCATTAGAGATCAGTTTTCTATGGAATATATACAGTTTGCATCAAGTAACTGTTTTTGAGGTTATGAAATTATGATGCAAGTATAGGAATATAACATTGAATGATGCAGTAGATTTATCATCAAGCCGCTTCTAATTAACTGTTGATTATGCGGCGAAAATATAGTAATCATTCACATCGGTTTTGCCGGAATCATATTTATCATTAGAGATCAGTTTTTCTATGGAATATGTACAGTTTGCATCAAGTAACTTTTGAGGTTATGAAATTATGATGCAAGTATAGGAATATAACATTGAATGATGCAGTAGATTTATCATCAAGGCGCTTCTAATTAACTGTTGGTTATGCGGCGAAAATATAGTAATCATTCACATCGGTTTTGCCGGAATCATATTTATCATTAGAAATCAGTTTTTCTATGGAATATGTACAGTTTGCATCAAGTAACATTTTGAGGTTTGAAATTTGATGCAAATGAAATTATAACATTGAATGATGCATAGGTTATCATCATAACGCTTCTAATTAACTGTTGGTTATGCGGCGAAATGTTATGCATTCACATCGGTTTTGATCGAAATTTATCATTAGAGTTCAGCTTCATAATTAATTTGTTGGTTATGCGGCGAAAAAATATTAAATATGCAGTAGATTTATCATCAATTCTTCTAATTAATCGGTTTTGCGAAATGGAATCATATTTGATCGAATCATATTTATCATTAGATCAGTTTTTGGAATATGGAATATGTACAGTATAGGAAAATTTGCATCAAGTAACATTTGAGGTTATGAAATTATGATGCAAGTATAGGAAATAACATGAATGATGCAGAAATTAGATTTATCATCAAGGCGCTTCTAATTAACTGTTGGTTATGCGGCGAAAATATAGTAAATCATTCATCGGTTTTGATCGAATCATATTTATCATTAGAGAATCATATTTATCAGTTTTTTTATGGAATATATACAGTTTGCATCAAGTAACATTTGAGGTTATGAAATTATGATGCAAGTATAGGAATATAACACTGAATGATGCAGTAGATTTATCATCAAAGCGCTTCTAATTAACTGTTGGTTATGCGGAGAAAATATAGTAATCATTCACATCGGTTTTGCCGGAATCATATTTATCATTAGAGATCAGTTTTTCTATGGAATATGTACAGTTTGCATCAAGTAACTTTTGAGGTTATGAAATTATGATGCAAGTATAGGAATATAACATTGAATGATGCAGTAGATTTAGATTTATCATTAAGGCGCTTCTAATTAACTGTTGGTTATGCGGCGAAAATATAGTAATCATTCACATCGGTTTTGCCGGAATCATATTTATCATTAGAGATCAGTTTTTCACATGTTTATGGAATATGTACAGTTTGCATCAAGTAACTTTTTGAGGTTATGAAATTATGATGCAAGTATAGGAATATAACATTGAATGATGCAGTAGATTTATCATCAAGGCGCTTCTAATTAACTGTTGGTTATGCGGCGAAAAATATAGTAATCATTCACATCGGTTTTGCCGGAATCATTTTTATCATTAGAGATTCAGTTTTTCTATGGAATATGTACAGTTTGCATCAAGTAACTTTTTGAGGTTATGAAATTATGATGCATAAATATTATAGGAATATAATTTTTACATCAAATGATGCATAGATTTATCATTGAAAAGGCGCTTCTAATTAACTGTTGGTTATGCGGCGAAAATATAGTAATCATTCACATCGGTTTTGCCGGAATCATATTTATCATTAGAGATCAGTTTTTCTATGGAATATGTACAGTTTGCATCAAGTACAATGTATGTAACTTTTGAGGTTATGAAATTATGATGCAAGTATATAGGAATATAACACTGAATGATGCATTAGATTTATCATCAAATGGCTTCTAATTAACTGTTGGTTATGCGAAAAAATAGTAATCATTCACATCGGTTTTGCCGGAATCATATTTATCATTAGCTGATTCAGTTTTCTATGGAATATATACAGTTTGCATCAAGTTTTAACGGTTTTTGATGTTGTGAAAATGAAATGAAGCTGTTTTGGAATCAGTACGCGGTCATTTCAAAGGGACATCATCGCAGAGGGAAAAAACCTGGGGAAATTGTTGTTTGATTGGATTGAATGTTCCTTTTTGAGATTTACGAATTTATCATCAAGGCGCTTTCTAATTACTTTGGTTATGCGAAAATATATTAATCAATTCACAGATTGGTTTTCACCGGAATCTTTATTTATCATTAGAGATCAGTTTTTTGAGCTTTTTGAATACTCCATTTAGTGTTAGTTTGCATACCTCGCCTAAAAGTAATTTTGAGGCAAGGTTATGAAATTTTGATGCAATTTTCTCAAATTTTGAATTTATAAGGTCGGCTTGTTTAATTTATCCATTTACGCCAGTTTTGAAAATTAATAAAATTTAATTGAAAATATCCGGAAAATCCTTAAATAATAAGGTCATTGTTTCAATTTTTGAATTTTGCCATGAAGTAACTTTTTAAAATTTTGGATATGGAATTTTTGGAATTTAATGGAATTTCTTTGGCGAAATTAAATTTCTCTTAAACGGGTTTTTCCTATCGACATTGTCAGATTTTTGCCTAATTTGTATTTTTGGGGTTTTTTTTTTATGTTCTGTTGGCATGTATAGAAATTAATGTATGCCCATTTTTTATGCCAATTTTTTGCAATTTTTGTTTTAATGGACGAAATTTCATCCAATGCCATTCACAATGGTAACATTTTTGCCCCGGTTTCTTTAAACTATTTGGGTTTTGGTTTTTCTATGGAATTTTTGGACATGAGATTTGGTTTGAAATTTTTTTGAGGGGAATAGGAGGTAGACTTTCTTCTGATTTTATTAATCTGAGCCACACCTGATTCCTCGATAGTGTTTGAGTAACTTTACAGATATCACTCTTTGACAGTCCTCTGTTTTTTTGGAGAGTCAATCCTTGTTCGTTCTCAAGTTTTGGTCAGTACCCGTCGTCTGACTTCGGCGTCTTTGCTGATACTAGACCTTGTGCGAAAATTTTTTTTGAAATCATCGGCAGTCAGTTCGGCTAGTTTAAAATCATTACAGAGCTTGTTTACCGATGCTGCAAACGTTAGAAAATCTTGCTGGTTGTCTTTGACTGTGTTCAGGCATTTCCAACGTTTGTGGAACAAGGTTGTGTGTTAGGTCCGAATAGTTCCGATAGGGGCTTAATAGTCTCTGAAAAATCCAAGTCAGTGGCCTTCTTGGGTAGTATGAAGTCTACGAACCTACTATGTTCTGTAGTTCGGAATCATTTCTCAATAGAAGACGTTTTACCTTCTTTTACTTTTTTTTTTTAAGTAATTGTCAGTTATACGGCGAAAAGGTCGAAAATTTTCAATCGCTCTAAGAAAATTATATTAATGAATACATTATTATTAATATCAGCAGCGAGGTTCTGAAAGTAACAGTCGTTTATACGGTGAAAAAATTTCAAAACTTTCGCATCGCTTTTGATCAAATCATATTTATCATTATTAGAATTCAGTTTTTCTCGTGGATTATTTTACATTTTGCATCAACTAACAGTTGAGGTTATGAAATTCTGATACAAGTATGTAGGAAAATAACATTAATGAATGCATTATTATTAATATCAGGACGCTGCTAAATAACTGTCGGTTATACGGCGAAAAGATCGAAAATTTTCACATCGCTTTTTGTCACAAGATATTTATCATTAGAATTCAGTTTTTTTCTCGTGGATTATTTTCCATTTTCCCTCAAGAATCATTTGAGGTTATGAAATTTCTGATACAACTCTAGTAATGAATAACATTTATAAATGCATTGTTATTAATATAAGGAGGCTTCTAACTAACTCTCGGTTATACGGCGAAAAGTTCGAAAACTTTCACATCGCTATTGATCACATCATAGTTATCATTAGAATTACATTTTTTCCCGAGGATTATTTTGCATTACACTTGTGGATATGAAATTTTGATACAACTGTAGATCATTTTACATTTTGCATCAACTAACTATTCAGTTTAAGAAATTGTGATACAACTTTTGTAGGAAAATAACATAAATTATTATTCATATATGGAGGCTTCTAAGTAACTGTTTGTAATACGGCGAAAAAGTTCGAAAATTTTTTCACATTGCTTTTTGATCACATATTTTTCATTAGAATACAGTTTTTTTCTCGTGGAATATTTTACAATTTATATCAACTATCACTTGATGTTATGTAATTCTGATACAACGTCAAAGAAATTAACATTAATGAATGCATTATTATTAATATCAGGAGGCTTCTTAATAACTGGCGGTTATACGGTGAAAAGTTCGAAATCTTTCACATCACTTTTTTGATTACATCATATTTTTCACTAGTATTCAGTTTTTGTCGCAGATTTTTTTTTAAATTTTGCATCAACTATCACTTGAGGCCATGAAATTCTGATAGATCTGTAAAAAAAAAAAACATTAATGAATGCATTATTATTAATATCAGGATGCTTCAAACCTGGTAAATTTTTTTTTATTCGAGATTTTGGATTGAGCGCGTGGGGATCACTTACATGTGCCACACCTCCATTTCCTTCAATATCATTGGTTCGTAAAAATATGATACTTATCATATCACAATTTTGCCATCGCAGGTAGTTTGAAATTTTTTAAATTTGTTTTAAATTAAAATAACGGATTGGTCCATTTCCTGACCAATCGTGTATTTCAAAAAATGTTTTTTTATATTTTAAGCGCCAAGCTTAACAGATGATAAAATGGGTTTTACTATTTTTTCTATTCTTACCCAGCGTTATATAAAGACTCTCGCTGTTTGCCAACAGCCAGTAGCAGTTCAATTCTTGGAAAATAAGGCACGGCGCTATATTGACATTTTAATTTTAATTATCTCAATCGAGTAATCATACTAATTTCTATTGATATCACTTTTCATGAACATTACATTTTTCTACACTGATAAAACACTGTGGAACTATTGGATTTTATTTAGCTAAGACTTCAATTGAACTTTTGTAGTTAAATAACATTCAAGTATTTCAACATTAGCTAAACTTTACCCTTTTTATTACGGAAGAATGAGCAGAAGGGGAACTTTCTTTTATACTATTGTTGATATTACAAACAAATATCGTTGGTAATACAATATTTTATTAATGTTCACTGAGCTTGATTTTTTTTCTCGTGTTTCTTTGTGCATTATTTCATGGGGTGTTGTTTTACAAGAACACAGTCTTCATTCTTTATTATGCTCATCCATGGTGACCTGGGAGCCAACAATATTTACTTTGTAATTTACATTTGGTAACCACGACGTACCTACTTACCATTTGGTAACCCCAGGACGTACCAACTTTGTTTGATGACCCATGACCTTGGAACGTAGGAACTACAATTGGTAAACCTGACGTTGGAATTAAATTCTGCACTAAAATTGATGAACCTGACGTACAAGAATGAAATATTGTTTTTTGTAAACAAAGCCAGGAGTCTGGTCATAATATTATTATTTATTGTAGCTGAGATCAGGATTTAAAAAAAAATTTGATTACAATTGTAGAATTCTAATTCTACAATATTACAAATAGCTAAAAATAACTTGTTCAATTTTTGTGCAAAAAGTGGATCACACCTAAGTTTCCTTAATTCTGTCATTGAACAACGTCCTGATTGGACAATAAATATTAAAATTAGTTCTCAATCAGCATAACTAAACATATCAGGTTCCAGACTGAGTTTTTGCAAAGACTCTTTCTGATTGTACATTATTTACATTATTCGGACTATTGTGCTCATCTTTGTCGCCATATTTATTACAATGTTTCGGCTGTTGTACGCTCCGGCCTTGTTCAGGTGGTTGGCATGTCAAACTTTATTTCGCTCACTGAGGTAGACTATTTATGTCTTTAGTGTTCTTCAAACCAGAAATTGAGATATTAGAACATCCAGGAATGTTGATCTTTCAATTTTCATAGCATGTGTACTGCTATGAAAACCACAACAAGTGGTTTGAAGAACACTAAAGACATGAATAGATATGGAGAAGCCCAGGAGGAGAAATGAAAACCCAGTCAACTATATAACTATCAATAACAGATTCAGGAATTCAGTTTTACACTGCAAATTATAGCCAACTAATGACTGTGGGAGCAACCACCTTCCTTACTTTCAGTGAAACTACAGAAATTGAAGATGGCAAAGGCAGCATGAAAATTGCAATATGACAGATTCCTGAATAACTCAATTTGAAAGAGAAATATATGAACAATGTTAGAAGCTAATACAATAGACAAAATAAGAATGGAACTCAAAGTGCGACAGATTAAGAGAATCTTTAGTAACATCAACAACTGAGATCATCCCAATGAAAACTATGCAAAGAATAGATGATAGATGAAATTCTTAACATGGTGAAAAAGAGACAAGAAACAATCCCAGCAAACAGCATGGAATATAGGACCCTGCACAAAGAAATTAGGAACAAATGCAAGCAGGCTAAAGAGGAATGACTCAATGAAATATGTGCAGAAATAGAAAGAATGAGTATTGCAGATATGCATAAAAATAAGTAACAGGACAAAAGACATGATCATCAAGATGCATAAAATTCAAGGATGGAATACTGATATTAAAGAAAGAAAAAATACTTCAGAGATGAAATGAATACATTGGAGATCTCTTCCATGATGAACAAGGACAACAAGCAATATACAAAAAATATTAAAATCCTAGAAATATTAAAATCTGAAGTGAAATCTACATTGGCCAATTTAAAGAGAAACAAAACAGCAGGACCAGACAGGATGATAATAGTTGATTTTGGAACTGTCGTTATTGCACTCAATTTGAAAGTTGGGGTTTGACATGATTAATGACAGAATATATATTTTGGCGGGGAAATTAGATATATAATTAAGTTTAGGTTCAAAATTGGATGATTGGAATTTCATTCTAGTGATCAGTGAAAGTTTTAAGACTGTCAAAAAATTCTGTATCCTTATTGAAAACAAATGTGTAAATGTCATTTAATAAATTTTTTCCAATTGCAACATTAACCTCATTCTCAATAAATCAAAGAAAAACAAATATAAAATACTCAATTTATAGAGGCAAAATTGATATTAAATACAATGTATTTAGGTTGTGGTCAGCAATGAAAAGCAATTCCTTTTTTTCTCATATGGAATGTAGGTTTTGTTATTTTTTCAGTGAAATAAAATTAGACTAATTCTCAAAAAAAAAAAACACACTATAAAATCTTATTTTAATCAACAGTAGTAAAATAATTAGTTTTTGAATCTTGCCCCAGAATTTTTTTCATTGAGTATTATCAAAGTTTTAACCATTATAAACATTTGCTGTTATTTTTTATTACATTCGATATTGAAATTTCAACCACTTCATTTGCAACGTAAACTTAATTAGTTATTTTGCATTTTTATACAACAGACTCAATTATTTGAAAAAGAAATTAAACATTTTGTATTTTCAAACTGACATTTCTTAAAAACATTGTGTGAGTTTCTTTCATTGAAATAAACAATTTCCATTTAGGTAAGTAATACTATTTCTTTCATCTCTTTTTTTAAAATTTCAAATTTAACTTTGAAATTTTATTAAAATAGGGTAATGTTTGTATTTGTCTTGTTAATTTTATCCTTTTTTCTTTTTTTATTTTATCTCCTGTTTTTCAAAATTTAAATTAATTAAAAAATATAAACTTACTTCTGGTAAATAATAATGTGATATTTTCCTTCATGTTTACCATGTATGCTAGATCTGTTCCTAAACTTATACACATTTTGAAATTTCAGGTTCCATTGAAGAAAGGGAATAATTAAAAGCTCAGGGAGAGATAGAGAAAACAGGATCAAAAGGCAGTTTCCATCTTGGAATTATTGACAAAGATTCTGTCAAAAATATCAAAGTACTGCAGAAGTGCAGAGAGATTAGACAGGATGATTGAAAGATAGCAACAACAGGATTTTACACACATTGCCTCTACAACTAATATTTTTCCACCAATGTCTTCTAGTGAAGAAACAACTGGATGGTTGTTTTGTTTTACAGCTTAGCAACCCCTCATGGGTAAATTAAAGTTGAGACATCCTTATATTTCATAAAATTTAATTTTTGTTTCAATCATATGGTATCATATTTATTTACTTATTTATTTGTTAATGCAATCTTATGATTTCAGTTATTTATCTTTCACAATCCTACGGTAACAACTACTTTGATTGCTTTAGATATCAGTTTTTTTTGTATGAACCCATTCTTTGGAGAAGTGATATTTTGTCCATCTTTGCTTTTTCAAAGAGCTCCTTTATGTTGGTCATATTGAAGTAGCTTTTCTTAGATGGAGCAAGAGTCAAAAGTTGTTTTATAGTGTATGCAGTTTGGCATATAAGTGTATAATTCTTGTATGGCCAATGCACAAGTGGACCAATATTACCTATTTTTGGAATTTTCTGTATCCTGGCTTCCATTCTCCAAGTACTGGCTTGATTTGCAGCAATTCATTTGGTGCACTTTTACTCCAATGTTGCTGCCATTTTTGTTTAATCATGTTTATTTGGCGCTTCAGGTCTGTAATAGATTTTAAAGTTCAGATCAATTTCTATATTTTGACATGTTTAGCAGCTGCATCAGCTTTGTCATTTCCAATTATTCCAGTGTGACTTGGGATCCAACACATCACAATATCTATTGAAACTGATATTAAATGGAGTTTATTTAACAACTCGACTATTAATGGGTTGCTAAGTTTTTTGTTTAGTGTTGTTAAAATTGATAGTGAATCAGAAAAGATTATAATTTTTTTTGTTTATGCTGAAATAATGCTGAGCACTAGATCTATAAGACTGGCTTTAGCCTTGAAGATAGAGGTTTCGTCTGGGAGATGTTGACTGCTTACTTTCTTCTGGATATTTCTGCACAACATGTTATATTTCTGTGTTTGGACCCATCTGAAAATCTTTATATTTTAGCATTTTTTTTGGCATAAAAAACATTATTTTGGAAATTCTTGCAAGGATTTAGTCACAAATGAATGAAATTATATTTTAACTTTTTTTTTTACATCTCTTACCCCGATTTACTTAATTTTATGAAATTTTGAGAAATTAAAATTTCAGCCTCTTCATATTTAAATCATCAATTTGTTTTTTGATCAAATATTTTATTTATTGTCTCTTAAGAAAATAGGTAGTATCCTTTTTTAATGTGTATCAAGTATGGAATAAGTGGGCTTTTAGCTGTATTCTTTAAAAGGTCCTTTGCCAAGGTGTCTTTTTTTTTTTTTAACGGCAAAAAAAAATTCTTTCTAATTCTGAACAACCCGAAAATCTTTAAATTTACAAATAGAAGAAAATGCTGTAAGAATTTTTTGCCGTTAACAATAAATTTTTAAAAAATCCAGACGACATGCATTCAACGGATGTCAGTTCTCATTGAAAAATACATCCCTACCCCTTACCAAAATGTAGCTAATAACTGATACAATGATACAGACATAAGGAAAACCCAGACACCCCTTGTCCAGTTGAAGTAGATTTATCTGTAACCATGGAAACGTGATTTTAGCTGTGTCTTTAGAATCCAGTAATTTTAAAAGTTACTCCAAAATTCGCTTGAGGATGAAATGGAACTAATGTCTTTAATTTAATTGCAAAATTAAATTCGTGGCTTTTTTCCATTTTTGAAACATGGTTAGAACTGTGTAGCGAAAAAAAATATTTTAAATCAATTAATTTATAATATATATATATATATATATATATATATATATATATATATATATATACAGTAAAAGAGTAAAAAAGAAATCATTTGTTGAACGACACAAGGGGCGACAATCAATTCTGAACGAATGATAAAGTTCTCACGCCTTTACAACTAAGCAACTAGCAGTCTGAAATTTTCTGCAAAGATTCTATTAATAATCAATACACTTATTCCATGATAAAACCAATCAATTGCAATAATATATTTAAAGAAGTTAACAGTGGACCTATTAGTATAAAATCGTGAACGGATCACTCTTATAGCTACTTACTAAAGTCAAAATCTCCCGTGGATTTGAACCCGTATAGAAAGAATGGCAGTTTGACACCTTACCAATGAGCCAACAATGGCCGCCTAAGTAAATTGTCAGTTTATGCACTTGAAACCTACTGATCATTGCAACGACTTAAATGAAAACTGGAGTTAGTTAGTTATTGACCGACATGATATAAGTGGCGACAGTCAATGCTGGAAGAATGAGTTCATGGTGAAGTGGTAAGTTGTTTAACAACCACGGTTTCGATGCGAGTTCGAGCAACGAAAGAAGCTGTGTTTTTCAATTATATGTTAGTAATGGCTTACTGGGAATGGATACGTTTGCGGAGTTGTTCCGACTTTCAGGTGAACATTTTCTTGGAATATATTATATGTTCCTAGTTATTGACATGATTACCATGGCGATGTCGGGAATTAGTGAGTTCGCTCTTTGGTCGTTGAAGCATCGTAATAAACGGATTAGTGACTACTTTCCTTCCATCTGACGACATGAAGTTCAGAAGCTGGTGCATTTCTCCCCCCTGAACTGAAAATTTATGCGCTATTTATATGTTTAAGACGGCTGTCGATGACGTAGGGTGCGGACGTAGTTGTAAGCTAAAATTCGCACCTACTTGAGATAACTGCTCGCGGCGAGGAAAATAAGTGGAGAGAAAAAAACCTTTTTTTCCCCCTGACCAATCATTTTTAAGGTACACGCACTGAAAGGGAGATCCGGACTGCAAATTGCTGTATAAGTTTCAAATTATTCGAAACCTGGTTTGTTTCTAAGTTTACCAAATCCTGATTGCTTATATGTGCACATCACGATACCTTTCCTAAGAGTTGAACTTCTTTGGTGAAGTGGAAAGTTCTTTGGTAACCACGGTTTCGATGCGTGTTCGAGCACTATATATGCGTGTTCGAGCTGTATATTTTTCAATTATAACTCAGTAATGGCTTACCAGGTATATTTTCAGAAATAAGAGGTATGATTTAAACTCAGAATAATTTGCTTGCAAAGTTGTTCCGAATTTTACGTGAACTTTTTCTTGGAATATATTATACTAAGAAATGTAAGATTTATAACATCATAACAGCGGCTAGCAATTAGTCGGTTTAGGGTAGTGATAAGATTGCCAACCGTAATTCTAGGATTCTTGTGTTTAAGTTCAGCAAGAATCCATTAACGAATATTTGACTCCGTGTAGGAAATGTGTTAATGTTTTATTCGTGGATAATAAATTCAGAATGTTTTTAGATCAAAACTGAACATTAAGTCACGAGGAGAGTCCCCGGCAACATTCGAGCTTGTAATCTGTACCGTGCACAGGAATTGGTGCGTTATTATATCCCGATCACTTTGCCGTTACACAGATAAATTCTGCTGACCTCACCGTTGACGCTAAGCAAACCTCCATACCGTCTGCGCCACGAAGCCGCCACTAACGTTCTTATCATTTTTTGACATAACAATTATAATAATTCTGAAATTAAGTAAAAAGTCAGTCAGTTGTTGAACGAGACAATACTATGGGCGACAATCAATTCTGAACGAATGATAATGTTCTCTTCACGCCATTACTACTTAGCAACTAGTTGTCTGAAATTTTATGCAAAGATTCTGTTAAATAATCAATACACTTATATCCCATGATAAACCCAATAAATTGTAATAATTTATTGAAAGAATTTAACAACGGATTTGAACCTATTACTATAAAAATGTAAACCTATTGCCCATGTACCAACTTATTAAAGTCAAAACCTTCAGTGAAGTTGGACTCGTATAGAAAGAATGATAGTTCGACACCTTGCCAATGAATCACCAATGGATGTCTAAACAGGAAGCGTCATTTTATGTTTTACTGATCATTGCAAATCTTTTTGACTATGGATTTGAACTTGAACCGCAATTCAATACCAAATAATTTCCAGGTGTAGGATCTACAAAAGTTGTCATATTTACTGATTAATGCAATAATTTAGTAATTTAGTTAATTCAAAATCACACCGAAATATTGGTAGTCCAAATATTTACTATTTAAAAATCCTCGGTTGTTCTCGGAAAATATTTTACAAACCTACTGATTATTGTAAAAATGAAAACTAACAGTAAATATGAGACTTTAACAAAACACTTGTAATCCAATATCTTACCACCTAACTTACATGTTAAGAAAGGGAACATTGAGTTATGAAATAGTTTTGAAATCTATCGGGGTCACTTAATGTAAAAAGAAAGACTCAGGGTTCAATTAAAAGGCAGTTAGGTAATAATGTCTAGTTTTGTCAGGTGCTAGTTAACGAACATAAAAAAGTTTCGGTAGAAACATTACATCTGATCTAACATTAAGCTTTGTTTATGCCGCCGCGTGCTTTACAAATGTGGCAAAATCAATATATCAAATTTAGATAAGTCTTAGTAGAATATTTACCTACTGTATTTGCCAATTCCTAACATGCAATGTTTACAAGCCTGTAATTCATATTGAATTTAGAAAAGATTTTTAGTAGGAAGACTACTGTGGACTCATCCAATATCCTCACCTTTTCTAACCTAAAAAAGGTACAGTCCACATCGTACGCCTACGTACTAAAAAACCTCAACCAATAGAAATGGCGAAAATCGAAGCAAGCAATTCCATTGGTCAATCGTTTACAGAAACAGAAATTGCGCCAAAACGAGTTGAGCCACCCGGTGGATATATAAAGGAAAAGCAGACAGCCCCATTCAGTGGAAGCGGAGCAGCAGAGTAGCTGTAATTACCAACCTTCAAGATGTAACATTTCACCGACTCCGTCTTAGTCATCGCTGACCAGACGATAAAGAAAATTACCAACTTCATTCAGTCAGTCTAGCTAACTCACCGAGCAATTGCCTAAATACTCCACGACGTTTCGAACCATAATTTTGCCGCGCTTTTCAAAGAACATTCACTGACTCACTTCGAACATTCGACGAACGACTCTTGAAACTTTTCACTTAATTTCTTATGCATATTGATTTATAATCATTACAAAAATAAGAAATACGAAAGCGAATACAAATACAAAAATACGATTAAGGGTAGACTACTTTGACAAACTCATTTTGCAAAAAACTCTTAATTTTATTATTACAATCTTTGATACAAACAAGAAAATAGCAAACATTACGATACAAGAGACATTAACCATTTCAGCATACACATACAATTTACGCACGCAACTCATACAAATATTATTCCAGTTTGTAAATGTTTAATTGTATATAAATGTTGTATTGTTTTGATCTATATATGTCTCGTTTTTTCCTTGTTTGAAATATCACGATTGTTTGTATATTTGTTTGGGACGCGGTCAAACACGCAACCATTAATAACAAATCCTTCTGATAAATTAAATGACCCTAAAGTCCCAACACTACCACTGGTTTTACGCCGTGTAAGACGCATGCTTTATTAAAATCAGACATTAAGAAATATAATATTTATTATTAAGATAAGCCTTAAAGGAAATATTATGTTGTATTTAAAAAAGTATGATATAAAGTATCGAGCGGGACATTCTATTTCTTCTGTTGCTATTGATCGATTAAATTGGAATTGTTATAGGATTTTTTCATAAAGTAAAAAACCCTACGAAAAAAAGGGGTATCGTAGTACAAACAAATGTTTGAGGTAACGTTGATATAAGGCCAAAGCACACGACACAAGCCGAAATTAAAAAAGAGAAAGGCGTTGTTTATTGAACATATGAAAGGAATTACACAAATTAATTGCTTTGTGTGTCAATAATGGCTAATAACATGTATATACAAATAGAAAACATATAAAGCAAATAAAAGTATATAGTGCAAAAAATGTGCCTATTTTACAATAAAGCATAAGTTATATCTTTTACAATAAAGGATATACTAAAAACAAAGTCTGCTGTCTTACAATAAAAATATAAAATATTTATCCATGAAGTCCCCAAACATCAAATGACATTATAACAAATATAAAAAAAGTGAACGGTAGTACTTCTTTGAACGCTTTTCAAGAAGTAGGTACAATGATATGTGCCAAAATAAATCATACGCCGCTATCAATAGTCAATCAATAGTCAATCAATAGTTTTAAGCCAGACCCTAAAACAGTGTCTGTTTTCTTTTAAAAAAGCAGACGATATATGCTCAATCAGCTTAAATTTCTTATATTGTCGATCTATGCCTATGGTAACAACAGATGGTGCACCAAAACGGGATACTCATCCAAAAATAAAAGTTTTTGCCATAGTATTTGCGGATATATAGGCCAAGAAGAAAAAATGTTAGCAAATATATGTATCCTTTACAGAGGGAGTAAGGGTCCCGTAATTTCGAAGTGCACATTAAGTGACGGAAAATAAACCTCCAAGCTGCATAAGCGTGTCTTCCAACTTTAACTTTTTAACATCGAACACGGGTCTTTGTTCAAAGCCAAAATTCTGATTTCATGCATAGTCAAAGCAATCTGTCCGAGACGAGCTTGATGAGGCGTTAACACTAGAATGAAACAATTTACGAAGTAAGAAGAAAAACTACTTTTTTCTACTTAATCAGCAGCTATCTAAAGAGAGGACCAGGCGCTGAATTTAAATTATATTTTGAATTATGTATTTGCAAAGGAAAAAGTGCATGGCATTTTCCAACAGTTAATAATACATTAAGATATCGTTAGTTTTAGTATAAAAGAAAACCTACCTTTGAAATCTTGGTAAATTTTTTTGTTGTTAACTTTGAGAAAGTAGATTTTTCCAACTTTAACTGCATAAGAAAAAGATAATATTTGCATTATTTACATTATTCGGACTGTTGTCCTCATCTCTATTGCCATATTCACGACGTTTCGGCCTCAAGGAAACATAGTCCAGTGGATAATAGAATTGGTTGGACCCAGTGACTTGAATTGTGAATTCAATACCTGATTATTGCAGTGGTGAACAAAAACTTGGAGAGTTGAGTTAAAAAGAAATAAATGAAACACCCGGAAGAGGCATGGCACGTGGAACTGGAACAATCTACCCAGGTGGGCGAAATAAAGGGTTCAGTTCGAAATTTCAATCACCTGAAGAAGGCTGAAGTGTACTAACCCCTGTCGAAACAAATTGAAATTAAAATAAATGACAAATGTATATGCGAGTAACACAGCAGTTATTAACGTGGAAAGTGGAATCAATAAGCCAAGTTCAAGTTCAGCTCTAGTCTGTTGCGTTCATTTTCGTATAAATTCACTTGCGAAAGCATGAATCCATATCTTGCTTGCGGCCATGGCTGGAGAGTTTAGGGTTAGGTGAACTAAGCGCTCTATCATTGTAAGGGAGATAACTTCGATTATATTCTTATCAGCGTTTACTTGCTAAGAACATAGGTGGAGTTACACCCACACAACCACTTTCATTTAACTTTTGGGGTGGGAGGGTTATAGTTGTATAAATTCCAATTCCAAATTATTTATGCACAAATCTTGCTAAATTTGAGAATTGAAGATCTTACAATTTATCTAAATGAATAAAGAAATGAGTTTTGCAATCTAAAAAATAACAAAATAAAATAATAATCAGCAGAACAGACACGTAATTCATTTAAAGACATATTTTAGAATTAGCTGTAAGTAATTTAGTGGCTTATTAAAAAACATGTTTTACAAGACTGAAAAACACTCCTAGTCATATTAAATTAATATAAACCTCAAAAGTAATATTTACTATTAATTTAACAGTTGAATATGATGCATTATTTACAAGATTCAGAAATACTGCAAATCATATTGAATAAAGTAAAGAGAATTTGTACAACTAACATTTACTGAATAGGGAGAAAAAATAAAATCCATAATTTATTGCTGTATAAGACTCATTGAGGAATCGGAGAGCCGAGTTCAAATTTTCTGCTAAAAAAGCATGCAATGATAACACCAAAAATTGCAGTATGAGCACTGGTAAAAATGGTTGCTGAAGGCATTAGGTTTATAAGTCCCAGAAATTCATACCTCAAGGTGTTATACTGGAACACACCTATTCTATTGTTAATAGACTCTCCCACCTATAATAAGTAGGAGTAGTAGCAGTCGCTAAGTGGCTCAGTGAGTTGGTCTGAGTTCAGTCTGAAGTCGGACGACCAGCTGACCGGTTGAACTCTCTGCCTTTGGGCGGGGAGGAACCCGAACGAGGCTATGCCGAAGGGCGGATTCTCTTTCGGGGAGATAAACCGACTCTGAACCCGTTTATACGTATTCAATGGGCATATTTTTGGCCGAGCCCACGGGCTTGGAGATCCCACGTTAAACCGGCCTTGTGCCACATGATGCCCTCGTGGGCGGGGCTGACTAAATGTCCTCAGGGAATTGGTCAGTCAGTCGATGTCGGACGACCGTTAGTCGGATATTAAAGTATCAGCCACCACAACTAGATTGCTGCGTCATTAACTATTATATCAAGTTCCTAACGTTTTGCACGTCAAACCTTTTTAGGACCGACTTATTGAAATACAAGCCTCCACTGTGAAACTTCTCTATAACACAAGGACACATGGCACAGTGGATAAAGGCGTTAGTTAGATCCAGTGTTGAATACCTTGTGAAGGTGGTGGAGAACTTGGAGAGGGGAATTAACAGGAGATAACTGACATTCATTAGACATGGCATGTGGAACTAGAACAGTCTACCCCAGTGAATGAAATAAAGGGTTCAGTTCAACATTTCAACCAACTGAAGAAACATTGTGATAAATATGGCAACAAAGATGAGGACGACAGTCCGAACAATGTATGAGGTATTATGTACACAAATAGTGTACATAATACCTCATCTCAGGAATATAGACAGATACTGAATGAACATTGAATTCACTATAATAATGAATTAGTCTATACAATTTGTACATTACATGATAAGGTTTTAGAAACACCAAACTTGTATTTGGAGCAGTGATTTGCTTAGAGTTCCTGTTTTTGTCACTGCTTGAAGTCAGTTATTGAGTTACAGGTTTATGACTATGGCCAAAAACAGGATGCAATTTAGGTTTAGGTTTCAGTTAATTTTATTGTTGTATATTCAAAGCTAAAAGACATGGGTTAGGGTTGTGTGTTAGAAATAATACATTGAGTAATTGCATAACTGTTAAAATTCTGATCAGAATTAATAAAAATAAAATGGATATGTTTATGAAATGTAAAGCTTGATTTAAAAATTTAAGGTAATTAAGTTCATGTTAGAATTTAATATTATGGTTAGATGGTCAAGATAGGCTATATGGAAGGATAATGTAAATATTGATATAGACAGATCAAGTTTGAATGAGAAAATCTGAAGTCAAGCCAAGACAGGCCTTGTGACTTCTGCAGCAATGTTTTTAAATAGCCCTTTGAGCTGGGCCTTGAAGGTTAGGGACTCTGAAAGAGAAAAGTGAAAAATAACAGGCCTTGAAGGTAGAGGCCACTGTAAAGGAACAGTGGAAAAGAGACTGGATAGGTTAGTGCTATGAGTCCTGGGACTTTCGGTTATACTTTGCTGATTACTTCCATTGTTGTTACTACTGAATCAAGCAAAGTAAGGAAACTCCCACATAGTCAACAAGTAAGATAGTTTCTATCATATTTACAATTCAAACAAAATACTTCATTTTTTTTGTTTTACAACCAAAAAAGGTGTTAAAAAAGATCAACAATCATGAAAATATAATTCATTTTTTGTAGAGATTTTAGAAGACACTGAGTTTTCATCTTCGTAGGTTTCATGGCATCATTACTGAAAGTTTTTTTTTTTTTTTGCATAGCAAGCACATAGGCATTGTTTCATGAGTAAATGAAGGTACATATCCAAATTTTAAGTACTCTTGTGAATACTGTCCACATTTCTTCTTAACATTAGTTGCCACCATTGTAGAAATGGGCAAATTTATACAGTACATGCACAGCTATCAGTTCACTAACACCACTCTGATAACTACGGATGTTGAGAAAACACTGGCTGACTATCTACTAGTTGGCACCAATGGCCATTTGATGGTGACTCTGGCCAGCAAGCATGTGCTATGGATTGGGTGCTGAGCTGATCTATCGCAACAGCAAGTTGACCAAGCTGAGAATTGGATGTGACTCATATGTCTCTCCCTCTCTCTCTCTCTCTGTGTGTAGTAGTTGTAATTTTTCTATGTGTTTGTATGTTCACCCTCCAGCATTCTACCCTCAGTTGGATTCTGTCTCTGTAGTGTTTAATGATGCCATAAATAAAAGAATTGCTGTTGCTACTTCTGTGTGATTGTAAGTCTGTATGTGCATGAAGTATGTTGGATGGTCAGCAATATATCTATCAGCAAGTTGTATTTTATATATTTTTAAATCTTATATGAATTTCAACATTCAGCCCCCAAAGTTCAATTGATACCATTGGCATTTCTTGACCCTCTTCCAACCACTAGGCATTTATCAATCCATTGAATAGTCCCATCAACCTTAAGGAGTTCATATCAACCACTTTGGAAACCCCTGTACTAGAACATTGTTGGCAGAATTTATTAATCCAACAGAATCAAAGGTAGTAATCAAGTCTAGAGGTTTATTTCCAAGCTGTCCTTGCTGTCTCCTGATTGCCATGATGCCATTGATGAAAACACCAGGAATGGATTCAGATTTATATTACTCAATCATGGCATTTATAAAATTGCAAATGTTGCTAGAGTTTTTAGTTGAACTAGAAATCTTTCTCTTAATTGTTGTTTATACATTGTGAAAAAATTCCAAGCAAAAATGCAATTCTTTGATTTAATTTATATTATCTTCAGGGTCTCATCATATTTTTCCATCTGCCTCTACCTCACGGCCAGCTCTCTTTTTCATTTTCCATTTCAGTGGCCTTTACATTCAAAGTCTACTTACAGGATATAAACTCCTATATTTTACGACCAATAAGTGAAGCACAAACAATTTAATGACGCCTACAAATAAATCTTACTAAATTCAGTAGATACGAAGAAACTTTATTACAATTCTGTACAAAACACGGCTATAAAAAAAATAAGTGGTTTCTGGAATTTGATTGGATATGACAACTCACGTGATGTGCTCTCTACTACGTCTGCGCGGTTGAACATCAAATCACCTGGAAATAGGTCAGGGCTCGAGTTACAGAGTACATTCCTGCACAAAACTCAGGATTCGTGAGCCGAGCACCAGCTGTCAAATAGCTATAAAAACGGCTTGTCAGCAACAGTCTGCGATCAGATCTGCAATGAGGTAGCAAAGAACGGTCGGCGAAAGACAGTCAGCGAACCAAACCAGGCCTCGATCAGCAACATAAACATACGTACCATGACAACGCACCAGTCAGCGAAGATTTTTATATATAAAACGCCACAACGAAAGTAACTTGTCGACCCTCTCTTTGATCACTGTGTTTTAAAATTACTGCTATCACACGCAATCAGTCAGCAATCACACACGTTTCATTAGCGTGTGCTTTACATACACACATACATACACACACACATACATTGTCGTACCATACAACTTTATTTCTTAACTTGTGACAAAACACTCCAAAACTTTTCAGACTCACTTGCGACAATTCATTTCGAACAATCAAACTTTTTTAAATATGTAAATACATGTATCTATCTCTTTAAATGTTATTGTTATATTTAACTTGGTCTTCTTCCTTTTCTGCGAATATCATTTCTTCGCGTTGTTGATAATTATGTGTTATAGACATGACATTCGGATTTTATTTTTCCACCAAAAATCAGGATAGACTGGCCCCACACGCTCTTTTCCACTTCTTTTACAGAGGTCACAACTTTCAAGTCCAGCTCGAAGGGCTACACATACAACCCTTACTGTAGAAGACGCCCTGGTAGCTTAACGTCATATTTCTTGCTCCTCCTGTGGGTACTGGCAGAGAAATCTCTTTTCGAGATACCTTCCAAAGGAAGAACTACATTCAACCCTTGCTGCAGAAGACGAGTCCTGTCCTGGCGGCTTCACACTGTGATTTCTCGTTCCTCCGTAGTAACTCTCTCAAAAAACGACTACTCAAAAATTTTGTTAACTGGGAAACCCCGCTTTTTTCCTGCAAAATACTTCTATTTTGCACTCTCTTTCAATCTGAAATAAAAGCTGTTGAACAGTTGTTTCAACCCTTGGGTTTTGTTGATTACACTCTCACTGCTCAAAACTGATCACTGCATTTAAGTATTGAATTAATGTTTTAAAAGTTCAACGATAATTCTTCTGCTGCCACTTAATTTAAAGACGATTTGATGTACGTAGATCCCTATTTTCCGTACGAACAATTATTTTTATTTCATGGGTGACAGAACAGGGTACAATTTATAAGATAAAATTAATATACTGTAAAGATGGGGAAATAGAAATTAGAATTAGTTATGCATTCAACATTTGAAAGGTAAGAGAAATATAATAGCTAATTAAGTAGAACCTATATTTTGGAATCTATATGAATAAATGCGAAATTGGAGCTCAATTCTCCCACGAATTCTGAGATTAAAAGGACCTAAAAGATCTACTTTATAGTAATTTGGTATTTACTCGACCCCCCCCCCAACGCCCAACGAAGTCGCGTTGTGGCACCAGGTCGGTTTAATGTGGAGAGCTCGAGCTATATTTAAATGGATTTCTCTTGGAAGATACTTGTAGATACATGCAGTAGCGGTCACTTCAATTGTCTTATAAAACTCAAAACATTACGATAAAAATCCTCTCCGTTCGAATTAGGCGGAGCGAACTAGGACGAATTCAAAATCCAATATTCTGAAAAATTATTTGAAGGAAAAAGCATCACGGACTTAAAACATTTCACAGAAATCCCCATGTCTATAGCTAAAAATGCATTCCAAAATTCACCACCAAACAAACGCAACAAACATTGGTTTAATAATAAATCTAAGGAAGCCCTCAGAACGGTCGGCGAAAGACAGTCAGCGTAGAAGAGCAGTTCTGAGAGAATTCAACAAACAACTTCTAATTTGCTGAAATTTAACTTACTCCGAGCAAATGCACGGGAAATAATTGAAGAAACCAGAAAAGAATGCTAACAAAACTATGTCAACAGACTTAATTCAGCCACAGAAACAAGATCTGTCTGCAATATGATAACGAAAATAGCAGGCAAATACCAAACAAACACTGTAAAACACATCTCGATAAATAACTCTAAAATAACCATTAAAAAGGATATTGCTGACCAACCAGCCAAAACCACCTCAAAAATGCATCTGTAAAGAATGGTAGCCAACAATTTCTAAAGTTCAAAAAGCAGAAAAACAAAAACTAAATTTTAAATCAAATAATGATGATAGCTATAAACTGCCATTTACTCTAGAGGAACTAAATGAATCTTTAAAGAAAGCCCACAATACAGCTGTAGACCCAGATGATATTAACTATGTGTTGTGGTAGGATCCACCTAATTTGCATAGTGGAGTACCGACCATATAATATGGTTGGTACCGGGAAGAGAGGGAGGAATCAAGAGATTCAACCAGAGACTCTGCCCGACTGCAACTCAGTCAACACATTCTCCAGGAACGGTCTTACCATGAATATACAAAAGACTATATGTAAATATTGTGTACACTTTTCTTGTTTCAATACATTTTGTTCTAAGTACATTTTGTGTTGCATTATTATTCCATGCATTAGTCAAGTTTCAACACTATGAATGCATAAAACAGTTACCCAACAAATCATTAGAAATGTTATTAAAAATGTATAACAACATATGGACAAATGGCAACTTCCCATAAATATAGATACAGTCATTCATCATCATTATTCCAAAACCTGGAAAGGATGACACAGACTTGAAAACCGACAGCATTAACCAGTTGCCTATGTAAAACAATACGGCGAATAATGGTCAACAACATGTTGACTTGATACCCGGAAACTAAAGGGTTAATCATCGACTTCCAGGCGCTTTCAGGAAAAAAGAAGCACCATGGACCACTTAATCCGCATATAAATCTTTATAAGGGAAGCCTTCATTAAGAAGGAACACCTCACGGTAGACTTTTTTAACTTACAAAAGGCATACGACACGACATGGAAATTTGGTGTCTTGAAAGACCTGAAATAATTGAGCCTAAAGAAAGCATTTTTTCGGTGAGCCAATTCTGCATAAAAATCAACTCCATAGTCCTAGCCCCAGGAGTGAGATGCTCCCTAAACGTCGACGACTTTCTAATAATGTGCAGATATTGACATATATATATATACCATACAACAACTGCAACAATGTCTCAATAAAATGCATAAATAGGCCGCTCAAACTGGTTTTACCTTTTCTAAAATAAAAAAATAAATGCTTACATTTCTACCAATTAAGATATTTGCACAGTGACCCCTGCTCAAAATTAAACGGAGTAGAAATCCCAATAGTGGAACAACACAAGTTTTTAGGCATCATCTTTGATAAAAAAAAAATTAACATCCATTCCCCATCCAAAATATTTAAAAATAAAATGTAGCAAAGTCCTCCAATTTCTGCATGTAGATTCCCATATTGAATTGGGGGGGGGGGAGATCAATAAACATTAATAAAATTATTCAGATCATTACTTCACTCAAAACTGGATTATGCTAGTTTATTATACGGTCAGAAAATCATACCTAAAAATACTTAACGCAACCTATCATCAAGGCTTCAGACTACGTGGGGCTTTTAGGACATAACCAGTGGAGAGCTTATACACAGAAGCTAATGAAACATTTCCACATTTAAGGCGCACTAAACTGGTACTAAAGTACTATGTAAAAAATAAAATCATGCCCAAATAATCCAACTTACAGCAGTACTTTTAAAACTAATTACTGTGATCTATTAAAAAAATGTGAATACAATACAACCCTTTGGACTCAGGATGAAATTCATTGCTAAAGAGTTAGGGACTACACTTTCAAACATACAAGAAACGACTGTAGCCAGTATTCCACCATGGACAATGAAACAACCCGAAGTCACTCTCGAAAATAAGTAAACTCTCTAAACAAAAAAAAAAAACAAAAAAAAACGCACCCACTCACATTCCAGGATAAGTTTCAGAAAAGGGAAGCTCTATTTTCACTGCGGAGGCATATGCAATAGAGCTAGATCTCAACATCACCACACAGAGGAAACAAAAAAATGAAAATGGTTATGAAGAAAAAACTCCAACAACTCACTCAGTAATGAACACTACTTGCAAAGATAAAGACATCATACTATGCTGGATTCCTAGCCACATCGGAGTTGAAGCTAACAATAAAGCAGATCTGGCATCAAATCAGCATTAGATATGGATATAGACACAAGGACCAAAATCCCATACACCGAGTTTAAGGAGGTAATTAACAAGTATATTCAAAAGGAATGGAAACGGTGCTGGGAGGATAAGTGTTATACTGGAACATACCTATTCTATTGTTAATAGACTCTCCCACATATAATAAGTAGTAGTAGTAGCAGTCACTAAGGGGCTCAGTGAGTTGGTGAGTTAGTCCATGTCGGACATTAAAGTATCAACCACCTCAACTAGATTGCTGCGTCATTAACTATTATAACAAGTTCCTAAAGTTTTGTACGGCGAACCTTTTTAGGACCGACTTAGTGAAATACAAGCCTCCACTGTGAAACTACTCTAAAACAATAAGACATACAACAAACTCTTTGCAATTCAGCCAAAACTAGGAGAATGGAAGTCGGCTTTCAGAAAATCTCGAATGCAAGTAGTAGTACTGGGGCGCTTACGCATTGCCCACACGTGAATAACCCACTCGTACTTGCTAAATAAGGAAGATCAATTAGTATGTCAAGCATGTAAAACGACATACACTATTAAACACATATTAACCGAGCGTTTAGACATTGCTCTCTCAAAACAAAAATGCTACATAAACATGTACGAGCTCTTCGAATAAGAAAAAAATGGAGGAGAATATTATTTCTTAAAACAGTTGGCATTTACCAAAAAAATATAAACCAAATAAAAATGTCAATAAAACCAACTCCTCTACAAATTGTATATCTGAAAGAGTACATCAGCGAAAACAAACTCTCTACAAACCCTTCTTGCAGGAAGACATCAATGAAACCTGATCTCCTACAAACTGATTTCTTACAAAGAATACATATTCTAGTCATATGAATCTATTCTAAAAATCTTGTCGGCATTAAATAACCAATTGAGTTTGATATACAGTAAAACAAAATAAACCAAATAAACTAATCGCAACTTATAGATCGTTATTCTACGATCGTAGAAAGTAATAAATGCAGATCGGTAAACCTCTTCTTTTCATTTCTGATCAACACCGCTTAATTCAGAATGGCAGAATAACGATTTGGGTGTTCCGATAATAACAAAAATATGATTAAATAAATGGGCAATAATTAAGAATACATCGTTCTTTGCGGTTTTACAAGTCATTTTTATTAAATTTATTTTCTTCTACTTTTCAAGTGTTGTGAAGCAGGGGCTAGTAAGAGAAGCGTTGGAAGTTTAACGCAATACACACTTCTTAACCTTTCACTTGGCCTTGTGCCGTACTACACAAAGGTAAGTAAATAGATCTGGAACTACAAAGAAAATGATTTAATACTCATTGCCAAAATTTATCTGTACAAACGAAGAATGGGTTTTCGAAATCAATATCTCTCCACATTGGGAAAACACAAAACAGTATCTTATGATAAAAACAATGATAATAAGAATTGACTGATCTTTGTATTTCTCAAGTCGAAAGTTAGAAAATAGAACATGTTTTTGTCAGTTATTTTTTGAGGATTTTTTTCCGTTTGTTAATCTCTTGTTCCGCTATCATAATGTCTTTTTGTATAAGTTTTTCAAAGTGTAATTTTTTACTTTTAAAATCAGTTTTGGACATCGTTAGTTTGTATTCCTTGTCTATTAATTCCTGGTCTAATTCTTCAGAGCCACAACTGCACCTACTATTAGGGCTCTTCGATTTTCTACTACTGAAACAGCATGCATCATCAATGCTCTCAAAACTCTGTACCCTTTTACTTAAACCTGAATCTTGAATTTGTTTTGCCTCGGTCGTCGTGTTTTCTCCGTCCTTTTCCTCTTGCTTCTTTGTCGTTTTACGGATTCTGTGTTCGAAATTGGCGATTATTTGGTCCACGTGATTTTGTGCCATTTGCTCAGGAGACTGCTCCACTTGCGGATTAACGTCCTGAATAAATGATCTTGGGGAATGCATCACCATTTGTTTGTTATATATTTGCTCATCCAATTGCTTTATATGTTCGAGTTGGTCCATGAGTTGTAAACAACGCTTCCTGTTGTCAGCTTCACATTTTAAAAGCTCCTGTTCCAGCCGAGAATTGATGCTTATTCTCTCTTCAGTGATACAATTTTCGTGTTCATTGCATTCCGCCATATTGAACCTAATTTCTGAAAAAACACCAATTCAAGAATCCGTTTGAACAAAATTGATTTCTCGTTTTTATTCTGTTTCTTCGTTTTCTTCGTTTCTATGGTTATATATTAAAATGTAATGAAGTCATAAACGTGATTACGTTTTGTTATATTCTCAAAATATATTTCATTCGAAAAAACGACTCAGATTCATTCGTCCCCCCCTTATAGACTACAAGGAAGTCATTTAATGCACCCACGCACCAGCATTCAATCGCATTCGTGAATTAGTGTTGTTAGGCAATATCTTTCCTTCGGAAGAGGGTTAGAGGCGTCCTGAAACGTCACCCAAAATGGGAAGTGCCGAGGGATCTTGAGCAATGTTTGTCCCTGGTCCATATACGTGTGTGCTCATGTGACAAGGTAATACTTTGTGAACTAGGCTGAAAGGGTGTTTTTCACGTTGCTCATTGTAGATAGAATGTTGGCATGCAGATTGACATTGCATTTAAATTTTTGAAGATTGTAAGTGGCAGGGAAGTAAGAAATCAGAAGGCAGATACAATATGGTAGAAGTATTCAATGCAAGGATGAATGGTAGATTTATAAATCTATGTCAGTGGTAAAGATGAACCCAATCTATAGAATGTTGTTCTCCTGGAGTATAGTCAGATGTCAGGCAGAAAAGGTTCTCTGTGGTGAGTAAATGAAAGTAGTTTTGTTTTGGAGGTATTAAAATTTACAAGCCATTCCTTGCCCCATTTAACCTCTTTTCAAGAGCAGTTGCCAGTTTGGATCTGTCAGATTTGCTACTAAGACAGGAGTTATCATCTGCATAGATATCTGTTTGGGAATTAATGACATCAAGAAAGTTGTAGATGAAGATCAGAAATAGTGTAGGTCTGAGGATAGAGCCCTGGGGAACCCTGCATTAATATGAAATGAACTTGAAATTCAACACAAGCTTCATTACACAATTTATTTGGAACAATTGGATTAGGTTAAATATTTGTCCAGTGGCACCATAGTCATTGAACGTATGGAGAAGAACAGCATGCCAAACCCTGTTGAATGCGTTTGAGATATCTAGGGCCACAGCCTGGGCTTCACTGTTATTATTTAAAGCTTGACAGACAAATTTAGTGATGGCTGTTAACACATTGGTAGTAGACCTGGAAAAATCGAAGCCATATTGTTTATCTAAAAGGAAGTTGTGTGAAGTAAGATGCTTAACCAATTCAGTGTTGATCAAAGTTTCTAATATTTTGCCAAAAAGACGTAGGAATCTAATAGTGTAATAATTTGAGGGGTCAAATGGTTCCCCAGGAACTACGGAGGAGGACTTTCAACAAGCTTTTTTAAGTACTTCTAATATTTAATTTTTTTTTTGTTTTTAATAATGATATGGGCAGTGAAATGGTTGTAAAGGTCTTATTCAGAATGGAACTCCTAAAAAGAGTTGCAGTCCAGAAAAAAATTATGTAAAAAAAAAAAAAAGAGTTAAAATGAATTACCAAGAATCAAAAAGGAAACAAACAGGAAATAATAATGGACACTAGGACAAGAAGTAAGAATGTTCATATAAATCAGTGCTTCTTAAATTTTTTCAGCCCATGGACCATTTTTGTCTACAAAAAATTCTGATGGACCACTCCTACTTTTAATTTCAAGCTGTTCAATTTTCGTACTAAAATACTCAATGAAAACACAAAGTAGTCTATTTACCCTTTAAAATGTATTTTAATAAACAAGGTTAAACACAGGATATGGAAATCAATTTTGATGATGTCATTCAGTCATAATCTATTCAGCTAGTGACTACTGTGGCACCTTGCATTATTAGAAATATTCATAGAAATATGATTTAATTTTTTTTTTTTACTCGGTTTATTAAACAGGTTGTTGATTTTTTTTTTTAAACGGAAAATAATTGAGTTGAAAATAATTCACTAAAGTTGTACTTAGACGATCCTAAGGAAAGAAGAAGGAAGGGGAAAGAAAAGAGGAAGAAAGGAAAAAAAAGGAAAGAGAGATGGATGATGCATGACCCGGTCATAAGCGAAGATAGGTGTCAGAAAGATATCTTGGCCTGCGTGTTGGCCGAATTTTAAAAGAGAATAGAGAATTGTTATTTGAAATGAAAAATCATTTAGAGGGAGAAAAGAACCAGGCTTGATGACAGTGTATTTGGATTGATAAGAATATCGGTCAAAGCACCTAGCCTACTTTTGCGTGGAAAGACTCATTGTCAAATTGGAGAAAAGGAATTTCTTTTTAGAACAATAGAAACGAAATTTTTTAATCGGAGAAAAAGTGTCTTTTGGGTTGAGGGGAGTGACCGGTGGAACTGTATACAGATTCTGACCTATTAAGAATTGGAAACCCACGATAATAAAGTGGGGACATTTTCAATGTAGATAATTAAGATTTTCTGACTGTCGGGTCTGACAAAAAACAAGAGGTGAAAAACGATTGTCTCAGCTCACAGATGGCGCCAATATTCTTTCCTGAAGTCACATCTAATTAGCGGCAGGCTGTTTTGACAGAGCCCAGGTGAGAAAAAAGCCAAGATTGTCATTTTTTCGTACGTGCGAAAAGGGCAAAATTGGATTTTGTTTTTTTAAAACAAGAACGATGTAAACCACGCCCAAAAAGAGGAGAAAGGA
Source organism: Acanthosepion pharaonis (assembly GCA_903632075.3). Taxonomy (NCBI): domain Eukaryota; kingdom Metazoa; phylum Mollusca; class Cephalopoda; order Sepiida; family Sepiidae; genus Acanthosepion; species Acanthosepion pharaonis. The sequence goes on from CAHIKZ030001591.1 coordinate 46,589, forward strand.
TGCTCGATCAATAACAATGGGTCGGAAACGGTCATGTGGCATACGGGAGAGAGGAGGAGAAATGCTCGATCAGGAATCATTGGTCGAGAGCGGTCACCTGACATACGAGGGACCGGGAAAGATGGGTGTGCGCCTCCCCACCAAAGGCACTGTGAGGAAGTAGGGGTGAAAACAATAGCGATAATGGGAAGACAGAAATAATGCGGCTATTGGAATTATCGAGAAACCCCTGACGCCGACAAACCCACCCCGTTTTGTTCGGCGTCAATAAAGCAGGACCCCAGTCGACAGAAATCAGTTGCAGCTGGACCGCGGGCAGGGATAGAGCCTGAACGCGGGCATCAGGCCCGATTCACTCGCCCCTTTGCGGGCAAGAGAATCCCTCAGACAAGAAATCCTTCCAGCCCAAATCGAAGAAGAAGAAGATTGCTCAAAGCCCAGAGAAGTTACAGCCAAGTCGAAGATAAGAAGAAGAGCTGCAGGCCAGACAGGCCGAAGAATTGCAGGCAGACAAGAAGAAGAATTGCAGGCCAGACAGGCAGCAAGAGTTGTGGCAGAGTTACGGCAGAGTTACGGCACAGTTCAGCCCCGGACGGCAGTGAGAAGAGATCACCTCGGACGACAGAGAGTAGCGGCTGAGTTGCGGCAAGAAATCCTTCCACCCAAGTCGAAACAAGAAATCTTTCCACCCAAGTCGAAGACAAGAGAAGTTCTATCTAAGTCGACGAAGAAGAAGAAATACAACTCAAGTCGAAGAGAAGAATCAACTGCGAATGATCGATAGAAATTAGCCCCAGTGTTGAACTAAACCACACTCCGACATACACAATTCTAAAGAGTAGGCAATTCGAAATCTTTAGGTTGTGTGATAGAAGCTTGTGCCATAGTCCACAGAGCGGGTCGGGAAATGAGAACAATTTTGTTTTTATGTAACGGACATTAGATATAAAGGTTGTTACCCTTTTTTTTTTTTATCAGCAATCTTTTTGTCTCGTGAGTTTTTTTTTTTTTTTACTTGTGTTTTGCCACCCCGTCGGACTCAAATTTGTCGGCCCCAATCCCTGCTGGTCCCGTCTGTCTAAGATCTAAACACAACGTGGGTAGACAGACCGGAGATCAGTACAGTTGCTTCAGTAACCAGGTATTGGGCGAGTTGGGAAAGGCGAGGCTGGTGATCATCCAACCAAGGGGTTGGAGCGGCACGCTTAGAACCAGGAGGAGTGACCAGGAGGAGCGACGTCACAGTTGGCGCCGTAACCAAGGGATTCGACCCTGGGCCAGGTGTGTAAACGTCACACTACCTTGATCTTGGTGTTTCTCACACAAGATATCAAAATCAATTTTTATGATGTCATTCAGTCTTAGTCCATTCAGTTAGTGACTACCTTGATCTTGGTGTTTCTCACACAAGATATCAAAATCAATTTTTATGATGTCATTCAGTCTTAGTTCATTCAGTTAGTGACTACCTTGATCTTGGTGTTTCTCACACAAGATATCATAATCAATTTTGATGATGTCATTCAGTCTTAGTTCATTCAGTTAGTGACTACTTTGATCTTGGTGTTTCTCACACAAGATATCAAAATCAATTTTGATGATGTCATTCAGTCTTAGTTCATTCAGTTAGTGACTACCTTGATCTTGGTGTTTCTCACACAAGATATCAAAATCAATTTTTATGATGTCATTCAGTCTTAGTTCATTCAGTTAGTGACTACCTTGATCTTGGTGTTTCTCACACAAGATATCAAAATCAATTTTTATGATGTCATTCAGTCTTAGTCCATTCAGTTAGTGACTCACCTTGATCTTGGTGTTTCTCACACAAGATATCAAAATCAATTTTATGATGTCATTCAGTCTTAGTCCATTCAGTTAGTGACTACCTTGATCTTGGTGTTTCTCACACAAGATATCAAAATCAATTTTTATGATGTCATTCAGTCTTAGTTCATTCAGTTAGTGACTACCTTGATCTTGGTGTTTCTCACACAAGATATCAAAATCAATTTTTATGATGTCATTCAGTCTTAGTCCATTCAGTTAGTGACTACCTTGATTTTGGTGTTTCTCACACAAGATATCAAAATCAATTTTTATGATGTCATTCAGTCTTAGTCCATTCAGTTAGTGACTACCTTGATTTTGGTGTTTCTCACACAAGATATCAAAATCAATTTTTATGATGTCATTCAGTCTTAGTCTGAATTGTTCCTCTGCTGTTGAGATCTAATTTATTTCTTTTTCTATTGAAAACATTCACAACAGCTAAAAATCCAGATTCCACCATCCATGTAGTAGAGAAAGAAATGATCCTTGCTTCTACATGTTGAAAAATATTTTGGTGTGAGTAAATATGTAAATAAATATGTAGGCAAAGACACCTTCTTTGTCAACTCTTCTCAGTTTCGCATTCTCTTTCAAGTCCAGCAACATTTCAGCCAACTCAACATTTTCATCTCCTGGCTCATAATTTCTCTCTTGACCACGAGAAATGATATGTGGACCACTAGTGGTCCACCTGGACTACATTGAGAGTCACTGATCTAAATAGGTGGAATATACCTCACACATGGAAGAATTTACACGGCAGATGAGACAGTGTATCCACTTAATAAATGGTTGCAGTCTTATCAAGAAAAGTATAGTGTCTCTCTTTGTGGTTGATAGAAAATTGATATTTTGTCAAGGAAAGACTTAAAATCACTATTGTGTTTAGGGTCCAAGGTATGACAAATCATCACAAGCAGGACCTTTTCCATGTAGAACATTCTGCTGATTACATCTGAAGACTGTTTGGCCCTAACAAGAAAGAATCTGAAAACAAGTGAATTCTGATAGATTATCAAAGCCAAAAAAGGACTAGGTTTGCAGTATCTGAGGTTCCCTGCTTTGTGTTAGGTGCTCACTTGACTGCATTTTTTTTTTTAGTATGGGAAGATTATGACTGTAAATCCTATCTGGATGTCAAATGTGCCAGAAGGTGTCAATCAGTGTTCCTGGCAGACAACTGGCTCCTTGGTATTGCAAAGAGATTGGTTACCTCTCTGCAGGTTTCCGGGGTAAGAAACATTGTGATTCCTTGCCATCCATGTCAATCGCTGAAAAGAAGGCTGTAAAATCTTGCCCGCTGCCTCTGACCAGATTTTGGGACACACTTTCACCTCCCTCTCCCCAGATTTTATATTTATCAAAATGTCGAAGCCTCTTCTCTGTGATGGAGAATGGCAGGTAGTGGATAGAGGTGACAGGAGGGTCCTGGAAGCAGGGAAACTTTTAAGGGTTGATGCATGGTCCCTAAAGGGAGACCCCCATGGTTGTAAGAATCATCCCTCAAAATATGTAGTAGCCGTGTAAGTCTAAGCAAAGCGAAACTAAAACTTTTAATCCTGATGAAGAAAGCCCAACTCATGGAAGGAAAAGTCAGTAGACTGCTTTTACCCAATATTCTAAAACAATTCCTGTTACTTCTATTAATACTGCTACTACTTCATTCGGTCAACTCCAAATATACTCTAAGTAATGTTCTTTTACTCCCACACCATTATTTCTATCAACCCCTTACAAAATCTCTTCACTTCCCCATTCTCCAACAACTAAAAAAACCATAAAAGACATCTCAGTTCCTCTAAAAACAACTTTCAAAAATAAGACACTTGCTAACCCAAACATTCTAGAGCAAAAAGAATTGCTGGTCTCAACAGCTTAAAGACTTGAAATTCCTCCATAACTGTGGAAAGATAGAAAAAGTATGGATGACCCCCCAAATTTCTCTAGTGACCCCCAAAATTTCTCTAGTGATTCCTAAATGTAACAAGAGTTGGTCCAGACAAATGGTAAATTTCAGGTATGTTGGAGGAAGTCAACCAAATTATAAAAATGTTGCTTTTGTTGGCTGATTTTTACAATGAAACCATCAAACTTCATGATGGAGTACTGTTTCTCTTCTAAAAGGTGATAAAATTAACTTTCTCTAGGAACATTGGGGATTGTCCCAGGATGGTACTATGATCCATGGATAGAGGTGGCAGGAGGGTCCTGGAAGCAGGGACACTTTTAAGATCCATGAGATAAGCCATTGCGTACTTACTTTAGGGATATATTTCTCACTAACCTGATTATGACATTCTGGCTAATTAGTCTAAATATCTGAGGACTGAAATCAAAGTTTAAAAGGGTTATATTCATTTGGCACTTTCAGTACCTCAGTATGGATATACATCATGTACAAAAGACTCATTGAGATTATGAAGATATTTTGTTGAAGATGTTTCATCTTTTCTTGGCATATTTTGATATTCAATTGTGAGCTGTATCTTGACTGGCAAACTGCTATTTCAGGGCAACCTCATTTTTCATCATAGATCTGGCAGGTAGACTGTGAGTACTGGATGTTAAGAGAAAGCATTTTGCTTCATCAGGGAATATGTGCCCACTGATAAGGATTTGTTTGGTTTTATTGCTGGAATGACCACTTTCTGATATTGTTGAGGTGGCTAGTTTTAGCTGGTAACTGGAATGATCTTGATCCCGATTTAGACTGATAGGATTATAGGATGAGCACTCATATTCACCCATGTGTAAAAAAAAATTCATTAATTTTTTGCTGAATTTAATTTGGTGGATAAATTCTGAAGTGGGTAGAACAGACTTGGACAGATAAATGCAGCTTGAATTCAGTGCAGTGTTGTGATAACATTAACCAAGTTTTATTTAAGTTGACTTAGGACTTTAACTTGTCAGTCTTCACAGTATAATTTATTAGAACCATAAGCTAGAGACCAGAATATATTTACATACACCTTAGCCTAGAAAGCTTGGATAATGGAAATTTAACACATATGTGTTGGATGTAAGAGATTTCTGGGAAAGGATAATACTAACACTAAAGCAGGAATTGACAAGGACTATGTTTGAGAGACCAGTTAAATTGTAGTATTAGGTCTTTTGTTACCAAATAGAAATACTAATTTGACCTGGATAGATTACCAGCACAATCTAAAGTAGACTGGTGTTAAATTGGAAGATGTAAGTAAAGTAGGTATAGTTAAGGTAGAGATGACCTCCTTGCTTAACAAGTAGTACTAGGTTATGGCAATTAGAACTAAATTAAAAAGAATGTCTGTTAATTCAATGAATAAATCCATAGAATTGCATGCAGAATTCCAGAATGCCACTGATCAATATATCCCCAGTGTCACGTCACTGGATGGATGACTGCAAATGAAAGCTTTTATGAGGAATTTCATCACTACTACCAGAATCTTCATTTATCAGAAAGTATAGTCTGGGTTCATCTTAGTAATGCCTCTTAACTATTTATATGACAATAGAAGGCATTACTTTCAGAGTGTTATGTCATATGATATATATATATATATATATATATATATATATATATATATATATATATATATATATATATATGAAAAGTGTGTGTATATAAATATATATATATATATAATTATAAATTAATTGATTTAAAATATGTTTTTTTTTCCACTATACAGTTCTAACCATGTTTCAAAAATGGAAGCTAAAAGCCACGAATTTAATTTTGCAATTAAATTAAAGACATTAGTTCCATTTCATCCTCAAGCGAATGAAAAAAAAAAAAAATATTGTATAATAAAAATTAAAAATGAGAATATTTCAAATCGTGGTTAAATAAAGAGTATTCTCATCTGAACACCCCTGAAAATCTTTAAATTTACAAATAAGAAAAAAATGCCATAAGAATTTTTTTGCCGTTAACAATAAATTTTTAAAAAATCCAGACGACAACGGATGTCAGTTCACATTGAAAAATACATCCCTACCCCTTACCAAAATGTAGCTAATAACCGATACAATGATACAGACATAAGGAAAACCCAGACAACCCTTGTCCAACTGAAGTAGATTTATCTGTAACCATGGAAACGTGATTTTAGCTGTGTCTTTAGAACCCAGTAATTTTAAAAGTTACTCCAAAATTCGCTTGAGGTGAAATGGAACTAATGTCTTTAATTTAATTGCAAAATTAAATTTGTGGCTTTTATAATATTAATGCGCTGTAAATTTACATTGAGCACTATTTTGTAAAAATAAAAATATCTATAAGAACACCGGATATATCTTACTGTTCTTTCTTTTTATTTATATATATATATATAATTATTTATATATTATATGCGCAGTACTTATTAGAAAGCGCTCAATATCAGAGATAGAGCTAACATATTTGGTTGGATTGATGTGAGTTTGTGACCCTGGGTTTCACGCTTTTGCAATCGTCAGACAGAGTTTGTTTGATGATCACAAAAGTTTGAAACCCAGGGTCACAAACTCACATCAATCCAACCAAATATATATATATATATATATATATATATTTATATATTTATATGTGTGTGTGTGTGTGTATATATATATACTAATTAATACATATCTTTGTTCTGTATAACCGCATTGTGCATTATTATATATATATATATAGTTGTAGAGTGGATAAATGAAACGGCCAAATATAAGCAAGCGTGTACATGTGTGCATATGCAGGCAAGCCAATAAATAATTGTTAAATTTATGTATGAGGTGTAAACATAATAGTCCTCAATGCAGTTATACAGAGAAAAGATATGTATTAATTAGTACATATGCATGTATCTACATTTTTGGCATGTGGCTATAGTTTCAATGGGTTGTGTTACAGCGAAGAAAACGGCGACTTACCTTGTCAAACCAAGTGACAGCACGTCGCGTGTATCCTATGACAGAAAAGAAAATTACTTACCAAAAAAAAAAAAAAGAAGGGCATGTATTCTGCATGACATGCTGAAGACGGAATATTTAGATTAAAAACAAGTCCGTCTCAGAAGTCTCTCTAAAAGTATTTTGTTATGCAAAATACTTGGCGTCCTCTCCCAGTTGTCAACGAATTAAAAACTGCTTGGCTGATAAAAGCAGTTAGTGTTCTTGAATTGAGAGGAAAAACTGATGTATTTTGGCTACCGCATTGGTTCGTTGAGTTATTTTTCTAACTGCTTACGTGCACTGGAATTTGTGAGATAGTACCTGCGAATCAAGTTTTCAGCATTTCTTTCTGCCCCCGATATTCAAGTCTGAACTTACAGTGATTTGTTCTCTGTGTTGTGGAATTAATCTGCAACAAACATTTCCTTTGCTTTCAGAATGCTTACAGGTGTTCCCAGTTCATTGGGCACGGGGTCTGATGAACTGGGAACACCACCCAGCAAAACTATAGTTGCATGCCTAAAATGTAGGTACATGCATATATATATATATATATATATATATATATATATATATATATATATATATAACACTGTGTGTGTGTGTATGTGTAAATAGATCTTTAATAAACTGAGTTTAGTCAAGTACAATCCCAAATAAGAAAAACTGGGAGTTGAAAGATTGCGTTGTACCAAACCTTTAAGTGGATGTGATCTATCACTCCTACAAATTAACAACTGTAATCCTTGGGCCAGTGAAAATTACTAACTTCTTGCAGCCACCAAGCTAATTTGTTTGAAATGAGTTTAATAGACAAATTTTGTTTGTTTATTATAGTCTGAATTCTTCTTGTCATGAACACAGAAGCTCAAAAGTGAACATAAACAGCCTTAGCCAAAACTTTAACTGTGTGATGATTCAATTCTCTATGCTGATAACCCTTACATCTTTCTGCACATTTGTCTAACATGAAGTCAGGTTTAAAGTGGAGACCCACACTTGTAGGTTGTATTAGAAATTGTCTAATAACTCAGTATTTTTTGACACACCACATGCATCAAAGAATCCTTTGACCCTAGCAATCTTAGTGTAAGAGTGATTCTTCTGCAACTAGACAGTAAGCTGTTATGATTCATAGTTTCTTCTTAAAAATGAGACTGTATATAAATTAAATATGTTTTAATATTTTGGGGTTAATGGCATTAGTGTCTGTGAAACATTCATCTATGTGTGTGTGTTTGTGGTTTTAAATATACTTATGTATAGTACACATCTGGAAGCTGAATATTTGAGTTCTCTATTTCCACAGAAAAAAACATCTGGAATGATGAAATCCCAGGAAATCAAGGTATACTTTGGTAGATAACTCTGCTCCAGAAATATTAACACCAGCTACAAAATGATTAGATTCATTTTTAATATATGTTTATTTAAAATACCATTAGAATTCAAAATCTGTCCAAAATCCAAAACAACATACACCTCATTTTGATGAATGGCAACAGAAATCTTCTATAATGTTCATCTTGGAAAACAACATTGCAGTTCAGACAAAATGGAAGTTTAACAGCAGAAGCCATAGAATCAGCATAAGTTGAGGATTTCTGTTGCTGAATAATAACCATTGGATCCAGTGGAATATCTTTGAGATAAATGAAGTTCTTTCACATTGTAGAGACCAAAATCATAATTACCAAATTTCTGAAAAGAAAAAAAGAAATTAATTTTGGTGAGACAAAATACCTCCAAAAAGTAAGATAAAAACAATAACATCTTCATTTACAATACATTTACAATGGTAGAAATCAGAATAGTTATTCTGAATGCTCGTATTCAAAAATAAATTTCAGGATTTCAAGTCATATTAAATTTATTATACTTTTACTAAATTATTAATATTATCAGGAAACTAATATTTTATGAATTTTTCCACAGGCATCAGTTGTATAGCTAATCCTATAAAAATTTAAGTTATGCTAAGTTTAAAATTTGAAAACATTGAAAATCAAAATTTAAATGTAAATGTTGAGTATCTATGTATCTTTAATGTTCTGATGTAAACTGTAGATGGTATTTATTGTATTTTCCCCTGTATATAGGATTAATTCCATAAAAAAATGTTTTGTATAAAGATATTTGTAGCATAAGAGAAAATGGCTTACCTCCTGGCAGAAAACAGATTTGAAAATATGTCTCATGTGTAAAGTATCCCAAAAAGAAAATGGCAACTTTACGAGTCGTATATTTAAACAACAATAGATCCCAGAGTCAGATACTTTCACAAGACTCATTTTTGCACCTATGCAAATTTGACCTGTCACTCAAGCTACAAAAAGTGCTTGATGAGATGACAGAGCAGCACAACTGTGGTAGTGAACAGGAGACATGTGTTGAATTGTTTGACTTACGCTATGCTGTTTGAAGGAAAAGAAGCAGGTTAGGGAACTTTATTCCAAGCATGAAGAAACTGACTACAAGCTATTTCAGCACTTAACATTCATGGACTGATCTGACTTGAAGTTGATACCAGAATTTGATGGATTGTCCACTGGCCTATCTGGATGGAGAAGGCAGAGCTCATTTGCTGACTATACAAATTGAAAGAGCCAACAACAGTCATTACTTTGAGGCTGTTGGTGAGCAGCTATTTTGTATACCAGCAGTTTAAAGAGGAAGGAAAAACGACTTTTTGAGATAAAATGGGCTCTGTATATGGCCTTTGGAACAAACCTGTTTGTGGCATGCCAATAATATATTGGAAGCCAATTACTCCTTAATGAAACGATTGACGTCTACCTGGTGGATTTGCGGAAACTTTCTGTGCTGTTTAATGGCATGTATGCTGGTGTGTGCCTTTTTAGCAGGATTGTCGGATGATGTCAGTCGGCTTTTGTGAGCAACATCTAGAATAGATGAACTATGGACTGACCAGCTATTGGCTTGAGCCTGAGCCATTCACAAAGAAACAGAATCGGTGATAGCAGCAGAAGCAGCAAGAATTGGCAACAGAACAGTATCCAAACAAGAGAGACATATGCCAAGTGATTCCTCTGCCAATGATAATCACAATAATCCTGTATGTTGCAAATGTTGTGGTCCAAACCACTTTGCAAGAGAGTGGTGTGGGGAGAAGGAGTCACTGTAAGAAGCTGGGTCATGTGGTGAGGAATTGTTTGGGAAATGGACCCAGGAACAAGGTATTGTCGCCAACATTGTCCTCTGTAAGACAGTAAATGAACCATTACCTGTAGTCAGTATTCAGGTAGATGCTGTAGCATGTTCAGCACTCGTTGACACTGAATGTTCCCATTCAATAATTAGTGTGTATCGCTGTTTATTGTGGAGGAGGTAACATATAGACATTATACAATTTGGTTTGTTCATTATATTGTAAATAAATAAAGATGCTACGGGTAGTATTAGCTGTTTCCCTACTAGGAAACATTTGGTATTCATTGACCAAGCAGCCAGTACTATTTTCAGTTGAAGTTTATAAGATCTTTCTCTTAAAAAAATTTTTCAGGAAAATAAGTTTTTCAAGTCCAGTAGTTGTTATCTCCCTTTTCAGTATTCATTGGGGGGGGTGTCCTTTCTACCCTTTTATTTCAAGTAGCATAAAATGTCCACATATTGATTATATCATTATTTTCTCTTCAAGTTACATGTGTTATTCACTTTAGTTGTTGCTGCTGTTGGTAGTCATGTGATGTGGTTTCTGTTACTCTTTATATATAATATCAGGTTGGAACAAAAGTCCATAGCATTTTTTAAGTGAATTTCTAAAAAATATTCAGATATTTCTACATAGATTTATTCAACCACATATGTGCCATTTTGTTCCACTACCTCACATCATCTTTGAGGCAGCTTTATGATTATATCCTCCTAGAACTTGGCAACTTTCTGTGTGATAAACTGATCAAAGTGATTTTTAAAGGCTTCCATAGAATTTAAGTTCTTTTCATCAAGAGAAACTTGTAGTAAAGTAAGTGGTAATTCAAATGTGCAAGGTCAAGTGAGTATGGTAGGTGTAGTAGGAGTTTCCTGTCAAGTTGTACCAATTTCTGACAGATCTGCAAAGAGACATGAAGTCTGGTATTGTCTTGATAGAAGACAACACTTTTCTAATTGACCAATTCCAGAAAATGTCCTTCAATCATATCATATACACTGTATCACCTTTTTCAGAGGTAGACTGAATTTTGGAATGATTCACAGTAACTTGGTTTCTTCCAGGACTCTTTTTACTTCAAATTGTTGTAAATAATTTCTTTTACATCACTTGTGATCATTCTTTTGAAAAATTGGTAATTTTTGTTGTGGTTGAGCAGTGAATTGCTGATGGAAATACATCATACACAATCATCATAGCAATTTATGTACCTAAATGTTTTCAAATATCTTACAACAATTATAGGAGATATGTGGAGTCTCACTGTTTTGACCCATGTTATATAACCTGGATTATTTTTCATTAGTCTTTCAATTTGGCCATCATCAATAACTACAAGCTTGATGGAATGCTCATGGTTTTCCAGGTCAAGTGTCCACTTCTGAACCAAGTGAGCCACTTATAAAAAGTACCCTCAGCTATGGCACTATGTTTATAAACAGCACTCATCTTTTTTGCTGTTTGTACAGTATTTTTTCCTTTCAAGAAATAAGAGGATCAAATGATGAAAATGCATCTCTTTTCTCCATTTTCACTTTTATCATAATAACATAAAAATTCACAATCCACACACAAATCATCTACAAAGAGATGTTGAAATATCATGTTACAGAAAATGTATAAATGTCAGATTTCAGTCAAATGTGAAACAAAACCACATGTTCAAATGCCATCTATTGAAAAATGCTACAAACATCCTAATACAATAGTTTTTAATTTCAGATGTATAAAGATTGTCTTGAGTCATAAGAAAAATATAAACTTGTTAGAGAAACAAGACTTTGTAAATTTAATGAGTAAAAAATGCATAGCATTGTAAATTGTGAAAAAAATTGAACAGAGATCCTAGAATAATCTAAAAAGAAATTGAAAACACCAGAAAGATAAAAACAAGAGAAACTGGCTTTAAGAATATTACTAAAAAATATTTGAGAAATATTAAAAATAATAACCCATTAGACTACCTGCACCTCCTCTTTGGGATTAGTGTAGATATAAAAATGTAGATTAATATATAAATGGGATTCCACAGAGATATCTGAATTTGAGCAAACTTTTTAAAATTTTTTCTCAATCTGTGCAAAATTTTACTTAATATGGAGCATTGAATATTTCCAATATGTTAAGTTAAACTGGAAGCCATGAGATGATTAAAAGTGAAGGAAAGATGATATCTATTCTAACTTACCCTTAGTATCTGCCTTGCATCAAAGGATTCTCTGGGAGCACTTCTTTGACTTCCTTCACTCCTGCTGGTGTTTCGCACTTGACTTTGATATTGCTCAGAGGCACGAACTACCCCTGAGGGTTCTTTCCGGAATAAAGTATTCATTACTGTTGCATGTAATTTTACACGGTCATAGTCTTTCTGCATAAGTCCAGCAGACATAAATTTTTCTGCAAGTTGATTACAAATGATTTCCAACCTTTATAAGAAAAAAAAAAAAATAGATAAAAATTAAATTTACCTGTCTGGTTATTTTTTCTTTTCTTTTCTAAATCTGCTATACAAATTGCAAACTGTGGGGCGTCACCTGAGTCTGTTGGGTGGGGATACGTGTATAGCAACAATCATTTTGGAAAATGTCCCCAAATCACATACAGGTTCTAACTGATGAGTTTCAGTAACTTGATATCACCAGTCTTTCTGTATACAAGAACTATATTATTATATAGAAAAAATGCTTCAAACACATTTGTAGTGCCTTTAACAAAAGCCTTAATTAGATAATGTTCTAGAGGTGAGGCATGATGAAGTCCTGGTTGGGATATATATATATATATATATATATATATATATATATACACACATATATATATATATATATGCATATATGTATATATATATATATATATATATATATATATATATATATATATATATATATATATATATAGGCATTAAAAAACTAGAAATGTTGTATTGCAGGCCATGATAAGTTTAAAATAAAACACAGACAAGTCGACCGGTTTCGTCCCCTCTCGTCAGAACTGTTAACGGGGAATTTAGATTATGAGGAAAAGAAAAAAGTCTGTCATGGGTGACATGAATGAATGGACAGGGAAGGAAGGAAAAAAAAAAAAAAATAAAATAAAATAAAATTATACCAACCATTCTTTGGTTATTACTAAACCGGATAAGGGATCTGGTGTTGTCCTCATGGACCGCCATGACTACATTAACAAAATGTTAAGTATATTGAATGACCCTTCCAAGTTTCAACGTCTTGGTTCCATTGACACTCATGATTCTACATTGACTTCTGAAATTCGATTTCAGAAACGTCTTGTCAAATGGGTAAAAAGTGGTGTTCTTTCCTCTAAAATGGCGGAGGAATTGAGACCGTCTGGTTCTATTCGTCCCCGTCTATATGGATTACCTAAGATTCATAAAGAGGGTGTCCCGTTGAGACCCATATTATCGATGATTGGGTCTTCACAGCATAAAGTCGCAAAGTGGCTTGCTATAATGTTGCAACCAGTGTTGCAGCATTACAGTTCCTTTTGTATTAAAGATTCATTTTCTTTTTTCCAAATTCATTCAGAATTGTGATGCCACTAATGGATTTATGTGTTCCTTTGACATCTGTAGCCTCTTCACTTGTGTTCCTTTATCGGAGACTATTGATATTTGCAGCGATATGTTATATCGCAGTGATTTGACTCTCCGAATATACCTGAAGAAGTGTTCGTTGAACTCATGAAATTTGCCACTATGTTTGTCGATTTTAGTTTCGACAATATCATGTATCGTCAGATCGATGGTGTAGTGATGGGTTCCCCTTTTGGGTCCTGTTTTGGCAAATATTTTGTGGGTTTTTATGAAGAAAGCCTTTTGTTAAGTTCTGCCTGACCAAGGTTTACCTTTGTATGTTGATGACACTTTTTTGTGTGTTCAGCCATGAATCGGAAGTGGATCAATTTTTTTCCCTACTCAATGGTGTTCATCCTGACCTTAAATTTACATTAGATAAGGAGGTCAATGGTTCATTGCCCTTTTTAGATGTTCTTGTTCAAAGAACTCCTTCCTTGTTTATTACCTCTGTGTACAGGAAGTCTACTTTTTACAGGACTATATACACGTTGGGACTCCTTTTGTCCTAAAACAACAAAAGATTAATTTGATTAGGACCCTGACACATAGGGCGTTAATGATCTGTCTGGATGACACCTTGAAACATGAAATCAGTTGTTTAACTGAGATCTTTTGTGAACAATGGTTATCCGCTGAACATTGTTCAATCGGTTATTCGAGATGAGACCGCCAGGTTCAACAAAATCAAACCTGCTTCAGTCGGTAAATGTCCGGGTATCATTCGTTTACCGTGGTTGGGTAGGATTAGTGAATCCTTTCGCCAAGCGTATTTCATGTAGTTCACGTGAGTGTTATTTTGCAGCTTAACGTTCAGGTTGTCTTTCAAACTAGGTCTGTACTTCCAACTATGTGTAAAGATGTTCTACCCCCACCATATTAACTCTGTTATTTACTATTTCAAATGTAGTTGTGGATGCGACTACACAGGTAGAACGACACAGCGGTTGGACGTGAGAATTAAACAACACGCACTCTGCGATAATACTAAACAAAAATTTTCTTCGGGCGATACCATTCGTAACACGTATGGGTCTTCCATTGCGGATCATTTTATAAAGAATCCAACTTGTGCGATGGATTTCAGTGTGAACTGGTTTTCCGCCTTGGCCAGTTCGCACTCACTTTTCCATCTTAAGGTGTTGGAGTCGCTTTTACATCAGGTCCAGGCAGTTTTCTCTTTGCAAACAAAGAGATTGTTTGCTTGGACTTGCTGTTCTGCGCTTCTAGCAGCTTGGTTGGTATAATTTTATTTTTTTTTTTTTCCTTCCTTCCCTGTCCATTCATTCATGTCACCCATGACAGACTTTTTTCTTTTTCCTCATAATCTAAATTCTGCTAACAGTTCTGACGAGAGGGACGAAACCGGTCGACTGTGTGTGTTTTATTTTAAACTTATCATGGCCTGCAATACAACATTTCTAGTTTTTAATGCCTTAATACGCTTTTTGTACCGTTTCAAACCTATTTAAATATATATATATATATATATATATATATATATATATATATATATATATATATATATATATATATATATATATATATATATATATATATATATATATATATATATATATATATATATATATATATATATATATATATATATATAT
The DNA here is from genome assembly GCA_903632075.3 of Acanthosepion pharaonis. Taxonomy (NCBI): domain Eukaryota; kingdom Metazoa; phylum Mollusca; class Cephalopoda; order Sepiida; family Sepiidae; genus Acanthosepion; species Acanthosepion pharaonis. Next base: position 61,707 of record CAHIKZ030001591.1, read on the forward strand.
ATATATATATGTATATATATATATATATATATATATATATATATATATATATATATATATATATATATATATATATATATATATATATATATATATATATATATATATATATATATATATATATATATATATATATATATATATGTGTATATATATATATATATGTGTGTATATATATATATATATGTGTATATATATATATATATATATATATATATATATATATATATATATATGCATGTATGCACACACACACACTTATTTTTTTCTAGCACACACCATTCATTTCTAATCTCTAACAATCTGATAAAGTAAAAGGAGATTTTTGTTCCTAATCAGCAGACTATTGCAAATAGTCAAATGCTACACTTGATTTTTGAGGGGAAGTTAAAAATAGTCATTACTACTAATTTACAGTACTCCAGCAATACTTTATAAGAGTACCAATCTTTGTTGGTTTTTCATCCCATTTTAAGACATATAGTTTTGAGAATTATACAGATGCAGTTTTTTCCCAATTGTGGCGTTGCTTTATATAGTTTCTCTTTTCTGTTGTTTAAACTTTAAGTCACAGGTGTGGTACCAAAGTAGAGTTAGTGATGAGAGTAAAGAAGGGACAGATCAAGATCTAAAGAATGTAAAACACAGTGAGAAGTACTAACTACATTAAAATAAATCAGAATTTACATACACATCATTGTCATCAGGAAATGTAACCTTGATATAGAGAACGTCTACTGCACCAGGATCATCATTCATATATTCAAGACCAACAAAATGGCATCGAATTGGCTGATCTCGGAGAAGAGGCCTGAAAGAAAAAAAAAAAAAATTATACATATTTGTATCAATTCCTTTAGACATGTATATTTTACTTTGTGGAATATATGACTTCTGAAAAGAAAAATAACTCAAATATTATTTGACTTCTGGATATGAAGTACAGGATGCCTCGTTAGGTTGATTTATGCCAACTGATAATAATATCAGTTTGAAATTTGTTCACATTTTCAAAAAATTAAAATAAAAAATTATCAATGTGGGTGTAATTTATATTTTCATTATTAGTAGGTTTAATTTTAATCAATCAAAAGAGAGTTAAAGTGAGCATTTAAAATGTGATCTTTCTAGTTTGTTTACATGCCATTTTATGTGAATAATTCATATATAAAATATAGAGAAATTTATTTACTGAAAAAAAAGTTTGAACAAAGTAACTATAAATAATTTGTTTTTCTATTCTCTGTCAGCTGCAATGATGGAGGAAGCATTACCTTATTATTCATATATTATTCTTTATTTTTAACTGATATATGTTATATTATAATAAGAAGTGGAGATTTACTTATTAGATGTGTTACATACTTCAAATGATATTTTGTGATTTAATAGTAATTATAAACAGTATTCATTTCCTTACTATTTAAATATGTTTACTGTTCAAATGGTATTAATATTTTCAGGTTATGTAGAAATAATAAGAATAAAACTACAGGTATGTTAGAGAAAATTAGTGAATAATGATAATTAATAATAGAAGTATGAATGACATACACAAAATGTCCTTGCTGAATCAGAGTTCTATTAAATTTCAAAAGAGAAAAAAAAAGTCTGTTTTGGATGTAGGGAAAAATAGCACAAAAATTATATATAATGTTCAGCTCAGCAAAATTTGTTTTAATTGTCAAAACAAGCATCAATTTTCAAGACAGTGCAAAAACAAACAACAGGCAAAGCAGTCATACTACATGCAAAAACAAAACACACTAGATATATCATTATATAGGATTAATTCCAATGCACCTGAACTGTATATGTGTAAACTTGAGTTAGATAGGATCAGTTGTGAAATGGAAATTGATACCAGGTGTTCATCTTCTCTGTTAAGTGTGGAGCAATCCAAGAAACTACCTAATGCAGTGTTGTCTAAAAAGAGTTTAATACAAAAATTGTGTACGTATTCAGGACGTTTCATTGAGCCTAGGGGAGTTGCCAACATGACAGTAAAACACCAAAGGAGAACCAATAATTTAAGACTGCTGCTTGTACCTGGATTGGAACCCAATCTTCTTGGATTGGATCGGTTGTAAAGTTTACCAGTTGATCTACTGGTTACTTGCAACCAAATTACATAAACTGACTTGGAGTGTGAATTTTCTGAGCTTTTTAAATCAAGCTTGGGCTCTTTGAAAGATGCAACAGTGAAGCTACATATCTGAAGTGTGTAACTCAACAATTCAACTGGTGATAGCAGGTAGGTACAAAGAAAACCGGTCGCATACGTCAACCTTCTCACGAGGCGAAAGCCTCTCGTTTGAAACAGCAGAAATGAGCTTGCTTTATACAGCTGCGGACCGACCACGATTTGCATGCGAATCACGAGGCAACGAGATTTCACGTTAACTGACCGAGACTACCGGCATAAAACGCTGGCGCCGCCATTTTGGTTTCTTTTTTACAGTTGGAAGGACCAGTGTTTACATACCGCCCAGATTGAACGCGTTTCCGAGGTAGGCCATTTTCACAATTTTCCCCCACTCCCCCTGATCTCATGATCACAAACAGGGCAGGGAGGTGGCGATCGTCGCCGTCGAGTCCCTCTCCGAAGGGGGGGATAACACAAGCTTCATCCTCGTGCGTGTTTCGTCTGTGGTTTGAGTGTCGGTAAACACTGTGTCCGCGGGGAGGCTGCTGTTATCAGAATCGCTGCCCTGCAGGTCTAACTCAAGGCAGATTGAACGCCACTACTCCCAGACTCGAATCGCTTTCATCGCCGGTAGCGGTAGTGATTGCGCCACCGTCGTAAGTTTTTAATGTGACGAGGCACCCCATCAACTCTCACAGATTGCGGGCTGATAACCTCCGTGAATACGCCCAGTGCCGTATTTTGTCGTTAATTTGCCGTGACAAGACAGAAGCGCTGGCCTTTGAAAATAACCGCTTGAAATGGCCACAGCGCTCGTCGATGTGAATCTGAAGATATGCGCCCGCAGATCCAGAAGCGACACATTGATGGTGCCGCCGCCACGCTTTCAACTTATGCGCGCATTACACTTCTGCATCGGCAGTGAAAGCATCCACAAAGTCGCTCAATTCGCGGGTAATCGAGTACCGGACGCACCTTCTGTTTCTGCTCCCTGCACGACCGCCATCAAGGGAATCAGACCCTTTGGGGGTCCCAGTCTTTCCTGGGGTATGGAATCAGCCAGCCGCTCACAATCCACTGCTGAAGCTCTTTTCGTATTTTCCTCTGATGCTGTCTGGAACTTTGTACTCAGCGACCTTGTTGCGGGTTGAACTGGCGGGTCTTTTGGGCCCATTTCACCTGGCGGTCCACACTCTCTCGCCGGAATTGAAGGAGACGCCGAACCGCTCACTAACGCAGCGGGCTGCACACACCTTTCTTCTTTCACCCAGTTCCACATTTCCGCTGGCGTGATCATCATGCCTCCTAACGCCGGATCGCATCAATCCCAAGTAGCAGGTCATACCCGAGGGGCCTTTGACGCGCCACCAAGACGTCGACTTTGGCATGACTCCCTCCGTCTGTTAGGACTGACACAGTCCCGACACCACAACAGGCCGGGACACCCCGTCAATCGTCCGAATCTCGATTTGTTGACTGTTCCATGTCACGACGATCCGCGCTAACGACGATCGGGAACATCCAGTGTCAACGAGCGCCGAACATCGCTTACCCTCAACGACACGTTGATAACAGGCAATGCCGCATTTACTGACCGAGAGGGGCAAGGGTTGCGACAGCACCTTGTCCCCGGACTCGCTTTCCCGAGCAATCCTGTGCTACATGGCCTAACTCTTTGCAGCGATAGCAGCGTAGTCGTGCACGGGTTCCGCCTGCCGCTCCCTCCCACGTCACGGCCCCGCAGTCCCTAGAGAAATGGTTGGGTCCACCGCGACTTGTGCCCTCGGTGTCTCAGGCGTTTTCATGGCTGCCGCGATCTGTTCCCGTCCTTCAAGATGTTTCGGGCCCTGGCTAGCAATTCGTCAATTCCCAGTGTGTCCAATCTTGAAGACGCCGCAGGAGCCGACTGCGTCGTCTGGAAGCCCTGCCAGGAAGGCGCACCCCAGTATGCGGGTCCGTTGTTCCGTAAACGGTACTGCCAGCCTTCAGAATCAAATCAGCCAGGTAAACATCCACGGTCTCACCTAGCTCGAGTTGCCGTCCCATTTAACTGTTTCCAAGCGGATGAATGGATCTATTCCAAAGGCATTATACAGGGCGTCCTTTTTGATCTCTTCTAGGTCAGCATCGCCCCCGAAGTTGTTGATATACCGCGAGGCTCCTCCCGTGAGTCTCAGTGGGATGACTAGTGCAGGTTCCTTTATTTTGGACACCCTGCAAACACGTTCGGCCTTTTCAAACCATTCAACGATAGTCGGGCCCGTGGGGGAGCCGTCAATTCTGGGATCAACTTTAGATCGAACTTGTCCATTGCCGAAATAGCTTGAAGTGTGTAACTCAACAATTCAACTGGTGATAGCAGGTAGGTACAAAAGAAAACCGGGTCGCCCGTCAACCTTCTCACGAATAAAAAGCCTCTCGCTTGAAACAGCAGAAACGAGCTTGCTTTTATACAGCTGCGGACCGACCACGATTTGCATGCGAATCATGAGGCAACGAGATTTCACGTTAACTGACCGAGACTACTCGGCATAAAACGCGGGCGCCGCCATTTTGGTTTTCTTTTTTACAGTTGGAAGGACCAGTGTTTAACCTAACAGTACCCGTTTCATGAAAGCTCAACCAGTAACGGTTAACACACTGAGAAAAGGTTGTAGCCGAACTGGATGACATGATTACTACTTCTGTTATCAAACCAGTTCCTTTTTCTGAATGAGTCTCCTCCATTATTCATTAAAGAAAAATATTCAAGTTAGGATTTGTGATGATTTTAAACAGACAGTAAACCCTGCCTTACATATAGACAAGTACCCTATTCTAAATATAGACGACTTGTATTCCAAAGTCTTGGGTAAACATTATTTTATGAGATCAGATTTGAGTGATACATATTTACAGATTCCTTTGGAGGAAGAGTCACAAGAACTAACTACTATAGACACTCTTGAAGGCATTTTCAGGTACACCAGATTGTGTTTTGAAATTGCCTCTTCACCAGGAATTTTTCAATGCGCTATAGATCAGTTAATTCAAGTTATGCCAATGACTACTGCTTATATCAATGACATTTTAATCTTGGGCAAAAATATGGAATAACATAAACAAACTTTGCATCTAACATTAAAAAGATTATGAGATGTGGGCCTCCACCTTAGAAGTGAAAAATGTGAGTTTGGGAAGTCCTCAATAGTTTATCTAGGTCACAGGATTGATTCTAAAGGAATTCATCTAATCCAGAATAAGGTTAATGCTATTTAAAGAGCACTGACACCAAAAAAATATATAGGAACTGTGCAGTTATCTAGCTTTTGTTAATTATTACTGCTGGTATTTAAATAACATCAGCGCCGTTCTAGCTCCATTGCAAACATTATTACAAAAAGGAGCTTCCTGGAAATGGGGAATAGCTAAAAAATTTGCATTTGAACAATTAAAAAGTTTATTAATGTCAACTGATGTTTTAGTTCATTGCAACTTTAAATTTAAACTTATAATGACCATGGATGCATCCCCAGTTGGTATCAGGGCAGTTTTGTCACATATTATGGCAGATGGAAAGGAAAAACCAATTTATTTTGCCTCAAGAACATTATTATTAGAATTATGCACAGATAGAACATGAAGGACTAGCAGTAATTTTTGGAGTGAGCAAATATCATAAATACATTTACGGCCGGGAGGTTAGAAACTTTACAGATCATAAGCCCTTGTTTGGGCTTTTAAAAGAGGACTAAACAATATCACACACAGTAAATGCCAGAGTACAGTGTTGGTCATTGGTACTCTCAAATTACTACAATTAACTTCTGTACAAACCCAGTTCAAAGATTCCTGTTATAGACAAGCGTATGGTTGCAAGAAAGAAATACGACAACAGCAGAAATAGATTTACGTGGTTTATTTCAACAGGAACGTGAGGGTTTGGGACAGCTACCTTGCGGTAAAGTTCATAAGCCGACTTTCGGATCTGGTCGATCTCTCATAGTAGTTCACACATGTTGACGGTGGTTGGTGCTCTCCTGCTGACAGCTGCTGAACGTGACCGGTCTCCTTTGTGGCCATCTGTTGACTGCCTGTTGAACTTCCCTGTGACCCCTTATAGCATTTTTTTATGGCTTAACAGGCTTGAGAAACGAAGCGAGTATAATTAGGAGGGAAGCATTTTTATTGGATGAAAAATAGAGCACTTTAAATATTATTTTATTTTTCGACCGGAACACGTGTGTCGGAAACATTTGTGAAGAAAGATAATGGTCATTTTGTGACGAGGCTTTGTCCCGTTCACATCCGGTTCTCACTCTTGAGTATTTGCCTGTAAATCAGCCGATATATGTCTTATTTTATTTTATAACATTCCCAATGCAGATGGACTAAGTCAACTACTAGTGGAGGATTGTTTTACACCATTACCTTGTCCAGAGGAATTGGTACTCACTATGGCAGTTTTAGATTCAACTTGTCTCATAGTGAAAATTGTTATTTTGCATACATCCAGGGATCCCATGTTATATCAAGTGCATAAGTGGATCATACAGGGATGACTGTACATTGAATCTCAGGACTTTGAAACATAGACAAATTGGAAGCAGGAGTTATCAGTACAACTGGGTTGTGTTTTATGGAGATCACAGGTGGTTATACCCACAAGGTGTTGAGATACCTTGCTTAAAGAATTACATAAAGGTCACCCAGGTATTCCAGTGTTTGAAAAATGATATTTTATGGCAAAGATGTACACGGTATCACATATACATAAAACTCTCAAGAAGACTGAAATTTAATCCAAGGAGGAAATTTGGATTCATCATAACCTCTCCTCAAAAATCAAGTGTAGCATTCTATTTGCAATAGTTTGCTGATTAGGAACAAAAATCTCCTTTTACTTTACCAGACTGTTACAGATTAGAAATGAATGGTGTATGCTAGAAAAAAACAAAACAAAAGTGTGTGTGTGTGTGTGTGTGTATGTGTATGTATATATATTGGTTCTCGAATGTATCACATGTCGAACAAATTGGTTTTTGAACAGAAAATTTGAGATGAAAATGCCTTGGTTATTGAACAAAATTTTGGTTCTCGAACAACATTGCTGAACTGAGTTAACCCAAACAGAGTCCTTTCTGAGTCGACTGCCATATTGTATACATTCTTTTGTTGCACTGTGCTTTTCCAATTTTATTGTACTGTGACTTTTTTCTCTACATTAATTCCTATTGGAAAAATAGTTTCGGTTTACAAACATTTCAGGTTACGAACAGCCTTCAGGAATGAATTAAATTCGTGAACCAAGGTTCCACTGTACTTCAGTTGGCATATAAAAGGTAGTATCCAATAGGGGATACTGTGTCCAGAGGAAATCATCTCCACAGACATTTATTTTGAAGGAATGGAGCTTGTCAATGTGCAGCGGACCATGGTTTTTTTGTGCATTGTGATATGAACATGTGTGCTTTCCTGAAATAAACTCCACTACAAAGATGGCAAACTCAAGATGAGTCCACCCAAAAGAAATGTAAAAGAAAACAACCAAGAACCAATATATATATATGTACAAACAGGTATATGTATAAAACAACAAAAAGAGTTTATAAAAGACAAAAACATTAATGTGTGTGTTCATGAATGTAAAGAGTTTGTGTTCAAAGTATGTTTGTATGTATGTGTGTGTGAGCATAAACATAAAGAGTTCATGTTTCAAAGTATGTACGTACATACATATGTGTGTGTGTGTGTGTGTGTGTGTGTGTGTGCATAATGTTCATGATGTTTTCCCATAAGTGGGAAAACACATATCTCCACAAGAGAGATCACATTTTTCAAGTGTGTCCTCTGAAAAGTGTAGATAGAGAGAGAGAGAGAGAGAGAGAGAGAGAGAACAAAGTATTCTCAAGTATTTATAGTTTAGGAATAGCGTCCTCTAGGAACAATTTGGACAATTAGGAAATTAAGGAGGAGTTAACTCCAACAAATGTTTCATTATGCTAGAAATGTGCAGGTTTCATGAATAGAATAAGGCAAGGCTTCAGTTATCAAAACAAACCCAAAAATCATAAAGATAAGAAGTTTTATAATATTCTCAATAATCATCTGTTATAGTAACAACTGAATTATCAACCAGAATATTTTCTCAGTGTCAGGAAATTCAGAAATAAGATATCAATACAGACGTTCCTGATTACTTTTCATGAAGAACCTGAAAGGTTTTTCAGCTGGGAATGAAAAACTTGTCTTTATGTTAGTCAATTGTAATTGCTAAATACACCAATTATGTCAGCAATTATTCAAATGTAATTTAATAAAATTTGCATGTTTTTATGCCTTTCTTGAAAATGCAATATTAGTTTCGAAACAATTTTACAAAGAAAGACAGAAAAGTTAAATAAACATACTTACTTGATGACATCCTCATGACATTGATGCAGCAGTTTCACTGCACTTTCTATTTCTAAGTCATTTAGTAATACTAATGTACCAATTGTCAAATGTAGTTTCAAAGGGTTTTGAAATATGCTGGGATCATGTCCACGGTCCTAAAAGAAGAAATTGACAAAATCCAACTTTTTTTTACAGTTGAAGAAAAAATACTCAAAAACCTTCATAATTACTGAATATTAATTAAATTTTGAAACCTCATCAAAGTTTTCTGGCTTGCAACAAAGACTAATTAGAATTTCTATTTCAAAAATACAATATTTAATTTTTTGAAACAGAAATGTTTCAAAAAATTAAAAAAAAAAAAAAAATTTATAGGTTAAGTTTTCTTTTTAGTTAGCACAATCATTGTTACATGCAATTTTTCAACCCTTACAAAAGACCACCTATATTTTAGTTTGCCTCATCATTAGAACTTGCTGCAGAATATTTATACTTTATTTTAGTAAATAAAATTAATTTTATTAAACCATGAAAAATAATGTTAATGTGTATACCTGTTACTGGCTATGTTTTTTCTCTATATGGTGCCAGGTGATGCTTTTATGTAACATGGTTGTTAAAAAAATAAAACAAAATGTGATCAAAACAAATTAGCAACTCCGTTTTGGGACACAATTTCAGATTGGGCATTTCTTCCTTCTACACTGGTTTCTCAGTATTTTTTGTTGTTCTCTTCCTTTGTTGTTCATTCCTCCTGTCACAACTGCACGTAGAGTACAATGTACCCTGACAGAGACATCACTCATCTTCACAATGGCCTACTTATAATGGGAAATCACCAATCACTCGCCTGGATGATAGACATACAAGACATATGGGCACCTCAGAATGGAGCACTAACACACCTGGATGTCCCTCCTCAATTCCATCCAAACATGCTAATATTATACACAGTTGCTAATGAACCAATTTCTTGTGGGACAACAAAGAAGAGTCTCTTTTGATAGAATGATTTGAATGTAAGAACATTGGTTATATCCATTATTACTGGCATCAGAGAAATGATTTAGCTCTATTTTTTTGATAGTGCCAATGTTTTCTGGAATGAAGCATAATGGGATTTTAAGATTTTTTCAAATCATGGAGCCATATTTCCCATCTTGGCCTTAATTCAGAAGGAAGGGTTTGTCACATCCACTGTCTCTTCTGCAAATCTCCTGTAACACTCTTTTTCCAGTTAGGATATAAGGTGAGAGAAATCCCAATGGGTTGTACACATTGGCAACTACTGATATGCTGAATGGAGAAGTAGTTCTTACCAGCATATCTGCCACATTATTGTTTTCAGCTTCAGCATATCTGATGAATTCTGCTTCAACTGTTTCCAGGTCTCTTTGAGCTTCCAGCATACTTAGCTTCTCTTTCTTAGTTAAATTGTTTTAATGGAATGTCCCACACTCCCTATCACCTATGTGGACTGACTATATCAGTAGATATATATAGTGAGCACAGGATATATCTGGTGGACTTGCTTTGAGAATTAGTCTAAGTTGGAGATTCATCTCCAGCTATGCTGGTCAAACTCTCTGCCTCGGGGCAGAGAGGATACCCAGATGAAGCTATGTTGAAGGGCAGACTTATCTCAGGAAACATCTACCCAACCCCATTTTATACGGGGAATTTTTGGCTGAGCCTATGGGCTTGGGTATCCTACATTAAATTCAGCCTTGTGCCACATCTGACTGTGTGGGATGGTTGGTAGATACCCTTGCTTTGGGAATTACTAGCCTGCTAACCAATTCACTGTCTTTCAGTAGTGTATTCTTTTTTTACAATAAACCTCTCTTTCTTTCATCTACAACTGTGTTGCTGTTCCTTCCACTCAAGTACCACCTTTGTTTGTAACCTTCTTTAAGGATACAACATAAATTTTTGCCTGTTTTGAAGTTAAACATGCAGCTACCTCAGCCTTCCTTGCAGATATGTGGGATCTCTGATAGCTACTTCTTCCATCCCTTGAAACAGTTGACCCACAGATAGACCAAGCATCATCTCTTTTGAGTAGTTGAGAAAGGGAATTTTTTTATGGGAATTGGATTAAAATTGGAAAATTTTTATTTCAGGCAGTGTATTTCACTTCTTGGTGGCCATAAGGTTTTTCCTCTTAGGAAGCAGAAGTATTTCACTATAGCTGCTCTTGACCTTTCTTTTGGTAAGAATACAAAGTTCCGATTGTTGTAATGAAAAAATATATCTTTTTTATTTCTTAAAAACACCATGAAATACTGAAACAAAAGGGGTACATACAAAGTAATTAAATTTTCAATTACAAATTTTTCCAGTGTACAGCAAATTTTAAGACCATAAAAAAATAATGGAACAGGACAGAAAACATCATCAACAGGCTGCATAAAATCCAAGGACAGAACACTCATATTAGAGAAAGAAAAAATTCTTCACCACTGGAATGAATATATTGGAGAACTCTTCCATGACAAAAGAGAATGAGAGACCAGAAATACTAAAAACCAAAGTGGAAGCTGCACTGGCCAAATTGAACAGAAACAAAGTGGCAGAGCTAGACAGAATTGTAACAGAGATGCTGGCAGCCTTAGATGATTTAGGCATAAATAAGATTATAGAAATAATAAATGAAATCTACAACAGTGGTGATATACCGGAAGACCTAAGTAGATCTATTTTCATAGGACTGCCTAAGAAACCCAGTGCAGATGAATGTGAACTCCACCGAACAATCAGCCTAATGAGCCACATAACAAAACTCATCATCTGAATTCTGATGAATAGAGTGCACAGCAGAATCAGGCCAGAGATAGGACAGGAACAGTGCAGGTTTGTTAAAGACACTGGAACAAGGAATGTAATATTTATGCTCAGAATGTTATCAGAAAGAGCAATACAAATGCAGAAGAACATGCATCTGTGTTTTATAGACTATGCAAAGGCAGTCAACAAAGTATGCCACAAAGATCTGTTAGAGCTGCTAAGCAACCTTGACATATTTGGGAAAGATATCAGAATAATCAAAAATCTCTACTGGCAGCAAACCGCCTGCATACCAATAAAAAATGAGTTTAACAGATATACAAAAATAGAAAGGAATGTAAGGCAATGATGTGTTTTTTCACCAGACTTATTCAATGTATACAGCGAGGCAGTTCTGAGAGAACTGGAAATCCTACCAGGATTCATCATTGGTGGCCACAATCTTAATGACATAAGATATGCAGATGACACAATGCTGATAGCAGACACGAAAAGGAAACTACAAAACCTCTTACAGAAGATAGCAAAGGAGAGCGAGAAGAAAGGAATAAGGATAAACTACAAGACGACAGAATTCACAGTCATCAGCAAAAAGATGAGCCCAAAATGCAATTTACAGGTCAGGGACACTAAAACCAAGCAGGTACAGAAATTTAAATATCTGGGAAGTGTGCTAACAGAGGATGGAAAGTGCAACACTGAGATCCAAAGACATATTGAGGTGATCAAAGGCACATTCTAAAAGCTAAACAGAGTATTATAAGGCAGGAAAGTTTTGTTGGAAATAAAGAAAAGTGTACTGAATTGTTAGGTGATATCTGTTCTTCTGTATGGGAATGAATGCTGGACAATCTCCTCAAAGATAAAGAAGAGGCTTGAAGCAACAGAAATATGGTTCTACAAAAGGATGCTAAGTATACCATGGGCTTAACATGTGAGCAACGACAGAGTTTGGGAGAAATAACAAAAAGACAAAACTTATTAAGAGCTACGTGGGACAGTAGGAGATGAAGGGCCATGATTGCTTATGCCCTGAAGGGACATGGCACATAAAAGAAGAAGAAAGAGAAAAGAAAGAATTATTTGCACTGGCAACCATGTAAAACAAAAATACAGAGTGTAAATGTAAGGGGTTCATTTACTTTTGCATATCCTAATTTATCATTTTGAATTAATATTTTTATTCCAGCTTGGTTGTAATTCATTTAATAAAGGTTTTTCTTAATGAATATATAGTTTAATTAAGATTTGGTAATCATCTGGAAAAAAAGAGACAATTATTTTAAATATTATCTTAGGGGTTCATTTACTTTTGCACAACACTGTATATACACTGATCTTAAAAAAATAGCAAAAGGCTGCACTACACTTAGTTCCCATGTGCTGCTCAAATTCCCAAAACTTTTATGCAACACTTTGTATAATCATAAAAGGAAGTGAATTGACACTGTGCAACCATTTACTGTGACCTTGTGGGAGACTGCAAACATGTGGCTGCTTGACAGCAGAGAAATTTGTGTATTCTTTGCAAGCATCAGTGTTGAGCTCAGATGAAAGTGTAGTATGGCTAGTACAATATATTAATATAAATTTTTAACCTTGCATAATCTGGCAACCCTGAATCTGAGCTATAAATCATTGAAATTGGAGCGGAAGATGCATGCACAAACACATACACTGTACTTTATATATAAGATTACAGTCAGTCATGTAAAAGAATGACAAGAAGCTACGGAACACCATTAAGAACTACAGGCTAGTGGCCCAGTTGAAAATAAAATGGCTTTATTCTTCAATTTAAAGCATTTTAACAGCATCACAGTAATAAATAAAATGAGCTATGATGTGCTATTTTTTCTTCTATATGTGAACAAATATACAAAGATACAGATCATTATAATTGTACTATATACATGTTGAATTCCAAATATCTTTTTCAGGAAATTAGTTTTTACTTATTTGATAGAAGCTGGGAACAAAGGAAAGAAAAAGCCAATTTGAACTCACTCCAAAACATTCCCTCAGGACATCTGTTTTGAAATCATCAATTTTGACTTGGATATTTTCATCAGTAATAGGAATGGAGAGAAAATGAGTGAAGGGTTGTTTCTGTCGAGCTGAGATTACCAAAAGTTCCACACGTGTACGAGCTGAGTTGACTCCTTTTTTATCTCGACCCACAATCACTGAACAGAAGAAAAAAAAAGCAGAAAAAAATTTTTATTTTTTACTTTCATCTGTTCAGAATAAAATCAATAAATTTGTTTGGCATTGTAGTCATTTTTATCTAAAGTTGAAGCAGCCACAATTACCAACAATTGCTTGAGAAAGGAAATTTGAATCTAAATTATCTACAATTTGCTACAGCAGAATTTTGAAAGAATTCTTATAATGTTTATCTGTCTCATGTAAATTTACAAGCTTTTGAATAATTAGCATTGTCAGATTTTTTAATATTACATTATAACTGCAAGTCATAGGTATTTGACAATAGTCAGTAAGATATCATATGTTAAATATTTTTCATATACTCATACATGGAAAATATAGGTCTAAAATTGATTCCTTAGAAGGAATGGTACATCAGTTTCTTGAGTGAGAGTCAGGGATACTTATATTAACAAACTATATAATTATCTGTTAATATATTATTTAAAAATCACTCACTGGACAACTAACATAAAGTCATGATACTTTCTACAATTCAAACAAGGGATTTACTGTTAAAAGTTACCTTACTACCAACTGGTTTATTTTTTGAATTGATGAGGCTGAGAAAAACAATGCTTTTTATAAACTTAAAAAAAACTGCAATATGTACATTTTGCAAATGATATTTAGCTATGGAATAGCAGCATGGCCCGACGTTGCCCATGCTTGATTCAAAAATTGTACGACTCATACAGCAATCGCTATCACTTGACTTAAAATATTTTTGCCCTTCCTTGCCTTTAAATGAGTGCCCTTTGCCGTGCTGATGTTGCTACATGCCTTACTTCTTGCCTATCTCACACTGCAAATTTTTTCTAAGTTCTATACTAAACATTAAATCTGTTATGAAAAAAGAACTAAACAAAATGAACACAAAACGATCAGCTTTAAAAAAGGACTCGTAACTGGAAAAACCGAATGAAAAAAGAATGTTAACAACAAATACTTTTTCATACCCAACCCAGTTCTGCGGAATCAGAAGCAATGTTGAGTTTAAGCAAGCAAATAAGCCAATTGGAGTAAAGTGCCATGCAGATTTAAATTTTTCCCACTTGTGACGAATGCAGCTATCGATTTTTTTTTGCATGCTAGCATGCTAGTTAACATTCGTGTCAGTCAGCTGTTGGCTCTCACACTGGCCAATAGAATCTTCCTGCCTATTCATGGCAGCCAGCTATTGGCTCTCACTCTGGCCAGTACAAAATGGCCGCAAACTACATGAAAAGTGCCATAGAAGCATGAAAAAATCGATTATTTCCACTATCGATGGGAGTTGGGAAATGCAAAGTCGGTGTTGGCCTTCCTGGTAACTTGGAGCATGTACATGTAAATTTTGCTGCAAATCCGTCAAAAATTGCGGCCATGCATTCGTTACACACACACACACACACACACACCCTGCCTTTTATAGATAGAGTTAAGTTTGTGCTGATTTTTCATGGCTAGTACATTGCAAAATTTACTAAAGTAAGAGTTAAATAAGAAAGAATTGTCAGAAAAAAGTGGAAATTTTTTTCACAATATTATCTTTTAAGAATTCCTCAAAAAATAAGAACAAGATTTTTTTCAAAAACCATGTAATTTGTTTTTTTAAAGTATCATGATTTAAAACTGTCATTTACAAGTTTGTATTTTAAATTTATTTATCAGAATGTAAAGAATTAGAATATTTCTTTTTTTTTGCTTTTTTATATCAAAGAGCCAATAGTGCATGTCTCACAACTTTTGTAGTTAAACATTGTGGTTGAGTTTTCTCAAAATTTTCATCTTAAACTGATATGGATTTGTTCTTGTGCATTACATCACCACTGGCACATGCACTTTGTTTGGAATTTATTACTATGAATTTTTACAAAACCAATGAAGACGTAACACCATTCATAGTATAAACTTGTAGTTTTATCTGGATTAAAAAAGATGCTAAACTATCAGTTGCAGGAAAATTCTTTTTTTTTACCTCTATTTAATAACCCAAGTATACTGTGGCACAAGGTTACAACTTGAGAACACCCACTGAGGATCAAATTCACTACACAGTAGAAATAGTTTGCCAGGCTATTTCACTAGTGAAGGCAAGACTCACTGTAACAATTATAATATTGTATTTGTTTTGTGACAATTTAGACACAGCAGGAAAAATATTAAATTTATATTTCTTTAACAACATTATCAAACTTTCATTCCAAAATGTTTTCCTATTTTCCATATGTTTATCTAAGGACTGGGAAAATACAGGAAGTACATACGACTTTACATTCATAAAACAACAAATACCCTATTGTCTCAATAAACATGGTCATCAGTTTCATGAGAAATGAAGCCACTGAGGCACTGCGAAGATAGTAAGATGTGCTCAATATTAATTTGACTTATCCAAACTTATGAAATTTATCACAAGTATGGAGCACTCACTTATTACATTAGTAAATCAATGAGCATGCCAACCATTTTTTTTTATGGTCAGGTATAATTCTATTTTCAAACCTTAGCTTTGTGTGTCATAAAGCTACACAAAACTACTGTAGTTGGGTCCTGGTGTGAGATTATTACAGTAGATCACAGAAAAGGAATGTTTGAGCAATGTAGATTTTAATAGATACAATGACCTTGAAAAAGGCATGAAACCATCTTTTCTCTGCCAACAGAATAGACTGGACTCTCTTGCCATGAGAAAAAAATCTCATATTTCCAAACAGTAGAGGAAGCAACAGGAAATCACTCTGTTGTCATTTCGAAGATGATAAAGATATCTAGAGAGTCATAATTACTTACATCCTGAAGAGAATGAAAATAATGTCACAGAATATAAAATAAAATGATTTGATCAATATTCAAATAAAAGCCAAGTTTTTGAGGAAAAGATCAACTAAAACGGAATAAAAACAACAATGATAAAAAAAACACCTATCAGAATAAAATTTCTACAATAAGTTCAAGATTGAAAAGAACGTGAGAGGAAAATGAAGATTTTCATGAAGATTTCATAAAAACACTAGCATCTGAAATATTTTGCTAAAAATAACAAAGACAAAGATACTCATGTTTGGAATAATGAAAACATTCAATCACATAGCCAAAAGGGGGAGCATCAGTATAGAGTAATTGGATAATTGGGCAAACTATGACTATGACGTATATTTGATCCTCACTAGGTGCCTCATGTTTGTAGCTTTGTTCTAGACTAAGCTAAGTAAGTGTCCTTTTGTGGGCTAATAGCTAGTGAATTAATTTAGCATACCAATGTTAGTGGAAAGAGAGTTTGATCTTTCTTAAACTCATGACCTTGTGCCAGACTATGCTCAAGTTAGAAAATGTTGAAAGCACTTCACTGTGTATAATGATTAACAGGTTTCTTTATTAGTCTCTTTTGTCTTTACTGTCTGTTCACATCTGTGACCTAAAGTAAGCTTATTTAATAATCATTGGCGGTCCATTTCAACCTTGCCGTGCGTCTTGAAATGGACCTCCAATCGGTTGTTAACTGGGGCAAGAATTGGCTGGTCAACTTTAACGCCACAAAAACTAAATTACTCTCCATTAACCACCATAGAGATCCTTCCCTGCCCCCCATTAAAATGTCTGATAGTCAACTTCCTGAGAGCAACTCCCTGCGTCTGCTCGGTCTCACGCTGACTGCTGACCTGAGATGGAACAAATACATTGAGTCAATTGCTTCTTCCACCGCTGAGGAAAGTTGGCTCTCTGTGCCGCGCCAGGAAATTTTTCTCCCTGAATCGATACTTCAAATATACAAAAAACAACCATTTGCCCTTGCATGGAGTATTGCTGCCATATATGGGCTGGAGCACCTTCTGCTTACCTCGGAGTTCTTGACAAGATCCAGAGAAGGATATGTAATCTAATTGGCCCTGATCTAGCGTCTTGTTTGCAGTCACTCTCTCACAGACGCGCCGTCGCCTCTCTCTGTTTTTTCTACAAATACTTCCATGGTAACTGCTCTGATGAGCTGCTCTCTCTGGTTCCCAGACTCCATGAATTCAAGCGCCCACGAGGCTGGCATCCCGCCTCACCCTTACAATCAGAGAAACCTTCAAATGTAGCCGTCTCTTCTACTCCAATAGCTTCATACCTCGCACCTCTCGCCAGTGGAACACCCTCCCCAATTACTGTTTCCTGATAGCTATAATCTCCAACTATTCAAATGTAATGTCAATCGACATCTCCAATTACCTTGATCTACCCACTATCCTTCTCCTCTTCCTTTCTCTTATCACTCTTATCTGCTCTCGCTCCAAATCTTCCGCAACCCCCTGCATCCTAGTGGCTTCACGCCTTGCTTGGGGCACAATGCTTAAAAAAAAATCATACGGAGTGATTGGGGCATAAAGATTAGTGAGCTTGTCTAATAATCTCTTTAGGACTATTTAGTCAGTTTGATCTTCAATGTTTCACAGTAGTAATTTTCAGAAAGATAAATAAGAATATAAAAAAAATGGGGATATTGGATTAATTTGTTGAATAATTTTTCACCTATTTTTCCCTCTTGGCCACGTCTTGGAATTCGGATCTGTGTTCGAGTGTCCATCTCAATACGATTCCTTGTATCACCTTTTTTGCCAATGATGTACTTGAAGTATTCGCTGGCAACATCCAGGCTTGTCTCAAAACCAGTCTCTGTAGCCACAATGATGTTGTTGTCAATGTCATCATCATCATCCATATATTCTGAGTAATCTTCTACAATGACAAAATAAAAAGAAAAACTAGTTTAAGAATTTCAGAATAAGAAATACAAAACAATTATTTTGAATTTGAAGGAAACTTTGAAAATGAGAATTGTTTTTTGTGTTTGCTTATAATTCTGGCTTTAGAAAATAATTTATCTCATATTATTATTTGTTATTGTATATCTAATATGTTATTATGTATAATATATGTTATTGGATATTTTAAACACAGTCAAGTATTTATTATAATCATAGATAATATTATGAAATGGTCAATGTTATCAAAATCTTCAACCAAAGGGATCATAACACAAGTCAACAATAAAATTTGCCTATGAATGTTTAGAGTTGTTCTTAAATAATTTTATGGTTTGGTTTGGTTTGTTTTACAGCATACCAACCTCAATGGATTATTTAATGCCGACAAAATTTTTCATTGTTGGTAATATTTTTTTTCCAAAAATCTATTTCTGGTAAGAATTTTCCTTTGCGGGTAATATTTTATTATTGTTTTGTGGTGTTGAAATAAAATTAAGGTTCTGTAACTTTCCAGGGTCAAAAACAGATGGCTGATTTTGAAAGAGAAAAATCTAGACATGATAGGCAACTGGATTCATATATGTGATCTGCTATAAGCAACAAAGTGGTGGTCCTTCATGTGGTGTGGCATCCCACCAACCAATATTGCATATGTGCTGCTGATTTTAGTAACATGTCACAATTGATATTTAGATGTACATTGGCTATGTGTAACTTTCCCCCACATGCAGTCTTCTAGTACATCACTCACTCAGTATATGGTTCAGGTGGGTGTGTTGTATTAATCCTCTCTATAAGGACTTGCTAACAGTGAATCATAGTGGCAGGCATAGTCAGGGGTGATATGTTATTCTTTGGTGTCACATTGTGTTACTACATCTCCCTTATGAAGCAATGGTTTCCAGCAGCAATCATTTTTATGGCCATGTGACACATTTCTATGATCACATTTACTAATGCTATGTGCATACTCTGAAAGCACAATTTGATACAAAGACACTGAATACCTTACTGCAGAATGCAGTGGCTTTGTCAGTTAAGATCTCATGCAATGGGCCTGTTTCATAAAATGTGGATTCTGATTGCCTTATGACACTTGCAAAATCCTGCCACAGTAATGATCATCAGATTGAAAAATGTGTTGGGCTGTCAAGGCTGTAATGAGTAATGTCCATCCCAGCCTGTGTCATATGCCAAGTATTTCCAGTTTTCTCCTCTGCTAATGAACCAGTGTCACATCTAGAGTCATTAAGAACACTTCTGAACTACTGCCTTGACAGTTACCTTCAACTTAGAAGGGATGACTCTTTTCAAAAAGTAAGAGTGGACCTCACTTCAGGTTGACCAATATGCTGATGGACGATCATTAGTTCACAGGAACTTAGTTCTTTCATAGAAGCACCACACACAGGTTTAGCTTCTTTTTTAATGAATTGAGTCACCTTTACTAAGTCTGTCAGTTTGGTTTTGATCGGTTTCATGTTTATGGTCAAATTGTACTCATTAAGTGGTACCTGAAGCATTTCCCACTGTCTTTTCATGAGTATCTCACTTGCAGACTTTGTATTCAGTTGCCTGTTAGAGTATCTGAGATCCAGCAGTGAAAGCGTACAGAATTAGAGATTAGCCAAAATGGTAAGACTCTGCACATTAAACCGAACTAAACTCTGAGTTTTCATTACAATTTATTGAACATAATTATGGGAAAATACCTCAAACCAGAATGTCTTCGACTTGGACTCTGCAGACTCGTCTTCTACTGATGCCTGGTAGTATTGGAAACAATTCTTGCTTGCACTAGAAAACAGTTAATCCACTCCTGTTACTGATATGGATAGACTTAACCTGCTAATGTACCATGTTTCCCTATATGTATATACCAATATTTTTCACTTCAAAAATAACCAGAGTGCCATGGACGTTTTGGATGGAATTTTTGTGAAGAGATGAAACATAATCTTTGCCCGGCATGTATTAACAGTTACCTGCCAATCCCCCGAGGAGGGGTTAGAACAGTGTCTTCAGCACTTAAAAATCTTAAGTCAAGACTGAGACTTTCAAGTGATGACAGCAGATCAGGCAAAAGACAAATTTGTCAGAGACTTGTTTATAAATGGATTAGAATCGAACTATATCCGTCAAAGATTGCTGGAAAATAAACAACAAGATTTAGCTACTGCTCATGAGCAAGCACTTACCTTGGAGATGACAGAAAAGTAATCTTGTTCATTCCTACAAACAAGTATTACAGAGGCTGCACTAAGTACTCATACTCCTACTAGTCCACCAGATAAAACGACTCAAACAGGAGAAAAAAGACAGTCCTCTATGACAGACTTCCTCATTTCTGCCCCTGCCTCAGCCAGTTTAAAATCTTCTCTCTCAGGAACAAACTACTAGTGCTGCAGCCAGATGAAAATGTTATTTTTGTGATCTCAAACTACACATCAGATTGTGTTGTCCAGCTAGGGAAACCTAATGCCACAAGTGTGGGAAGAAGGGACATTTCTCTAAGGTTTGTCAATGAAGTTTTTTTTCACCTGGTTCAAATTCTCCTATTGCAAATAGTATCATATCAACTGCCAACCCTAAATGTCTTTCAAAAACAATATTAACAGTAAAAATAATCAAGGTAGAAATAAAAGCACTCGTTGACACAAGAAACTTATCAAATTATTGTTCTACTAGTCTTACCTCTTTTTGAAAAAGTATTAGAAGCTTTAATCAACTGCAAATTGGTTAAACATCTCACTTTACACAGCCTTCTCCCAGATAAACAATATGGCTTTTGCTTCTCTAGGTCAACAGATGATGTGTTATATCAGCTATTACTGAAAAAGTCTGTCAAACCTCAGATAAGAACAGTGAAGTTGTGACTTTAAGATATTTGACAGGCTTTGGCAGGTTAGTATTTTTTATAAGCTGAACAGCTATGGTATCTCAGGATGAATTTGTAATTTGATTCAATCTTTCTTAACAAATTGTAATGAAAGTTGTGTTGAATGGAGAGTAAGTTTTTTAATAGTCTTCATTTTTTTTCTGTTGTTTTGTTATCAACAACTCTTAAAACTGGCTAAAATTTTGGATTTCTGGTGATGTGGAGCATAAAAGATAATTTGTGTTTTTTTCAAGGTCACTAATGCAAACTGATTACAAGTTGCTTTGGCTGTAATGTGAAGTTTACTAATTCTTCTGTATTTTGTGTTGAGAGTCACTACACCACTCATCATTTTACAAACATTAAATACATTGAGTCACAAGGTGATTTTATAATAACATGTTTTGCTTTTAATCTTACCAGGAAGTTCATCATGGGCTACTTTTACCTCTCCAGGTGAACCAATTGGGTATTTGCGGTAACGCCTGTTCCCAATGCATATGATTGTTGGCTGTAAAACCTCCATGTTAAAAAGGCTCTGAAAAAAAAAAAATCCCCAAAAACACACATTACAGATTATTCATTAATTTTGTTTTAACTTAATGAAATATAACACTGTTCTGGAGAATGTAAAATTTATCCAAGATTCTGACTTTGAAATCTTTATCTATAAAGAATCAACAAACTCTAAATTCATTAATCATAGGTAATCAACATTGACCATTTTCACCACTTTAATTTAGCAAACTTGAAACCTTGTCAACAGAAATTAATCCTATTTAATGATGTTTCTAATAGTGTATAAAACAAAATGAATGTAAATGGTGATTTATTTTCCATAAAATTTATATAATAAATAAAAATTATTTGTTTGAACATGATTTTTAAGTTTATTTAAATAATTCATAAAATTCAAGAAGAAAATTATTAAATTTATGTCTAATTTTATGCTAAAATAAACAAAATCTCAAAGTTCTCTGATTCAATGTCAAACTGTAGGCAGTTTCTTCTTGCTTGTAATGAAGTTCCCTAATTTGTTTCTTTCGCTAAACATTGTAGTGCAAGTCAAATAATCCACCACGTCTTTTTTTTGCTATCACAGTCACACTGCTCTGTTGCCTTGTTAAGCACATTTTATAGATTGAGTGACAGGTTAAATTTGCATAGGTGGAAAAAAAAAGTCTCATGAAAGTATCCAACTTCGAGATCTATCATTTCTTAAAATATATGACTCGTAAAGATGACATTTTCTTTTTGGGATACTTTACACACGAGACACTTCTGAATCTGTTTTCTTAACCCATTTTCTCTTGTGTTAAACAAACCACAGTTATTTTTTTATACTTTTATAAACTTCTAAATTAAGTTTAGAACTAGTTTGAATTGAAAAATTTTACATATGGAAAGAGATTCAGAAAGTAATTTTCCTGGACAACAGAATACTTTATTAGAAAGAAATAATATATTCAAATTAAGTTAACAGATGAGATTAACAAGCTTGTGACAGGATTAGAATAAGAATTGGATATTTGCAACTATTACCAAATTCTTGTCTGAATTTCTGGGAGTTATCATTATTTACATTATTTTTAAGCAGACTATTAACCCATCATTGTTGTTATCACAATGTTTTGGCCATTGCCTTCATTAGATGATTGTCAATCCAGGTAACCTTCTGAGAATTTTAAACTGAAGCCTTCATTTAATCTATGAGATTGTTCTTGTTCCTCTGTCCATGTTGAGAGATATTTTATCTAGTTTATATTTAGTACTGCTCAGTTATTGCTCACCCGATTTACATGGAGTCCAAGTACACAATGCCTAGCCTAGGGTTTGAACTCACAATTACTATATTACAAAATTGATTACCAAATTGTCTGCAGAGTGTTCAACAATGTGTGGAATTCTAGCCTACAGTTCTGTTTTGCAGCAATATATGAACAATGAATAAGAGTTTCTTTTTTGTAATTGTTACAAAAGAATTATTGACTGTTTTGTGGTTAAAGTGGTTGCACACATTCCTTCAATGTTCAAACTCAGGATTTTCAAGGCAGACTAGCAGCTAAACCTTCCCTACTTGGGATATTGGTGATACATAATCTTCATACCCTATATTTACCAACTTCCATTTAGCCTAAACAGAATGTTAAGATTGTAACATTTTTGGTTCTTTAGGATGAGTAACCTCATCAGTTTTGTCTTTATATTTCTGAGGGGAAGTGTTACTAAGACTATAGTGGGTTATTTATGGGGTTCAATTCGGGCCTTGTTAGGATTAGCCCACTATAAGGGATGTATCAATGACTAAATAAAACATGATAAACTACAACTTAAGAAGAATCAAGCCTGGAGTATAAAAATATTAATTTATATAAACATTACTAAGTAGTTTCGTATTGTACAAAAACAGTAGTAATGTTCATAGATGGCACAAGATTGGTATTTAAATAAAATTAAATAAAATGTTTTTTGTTAGATTTCAATAAATACAAATGTTTGCAAAAATATTTAAGTGTTTTTGAGAGATGCTAGTTTCATTTGGTAATATGTCTTGTGAATAAGAAAAAGGAGGTAGAATGTATGAGAGAAGTAAAGAGAGAGTGTGAGGAGTGGTAGTGGTTGTTGAAGCCAAGATGACTTTGATGTATCTGCTCACAGTTGTAAGTACTTCATCGCTCTGTGTCATCTCTGTGTTTCTCCTGTTTGAATATCTTCTCTTTTTTTTCTTTTAGACAGGAGTCTATTTGTATTGTCAGCGAAGCTGAAAGAGGCTCCGATTAAGTTGCTGATTATTTCAAGTGCGCTCATTTCTTATTGGTCAACATATATTTATTTAGGATTGTATTATTTAATCACCTTCAACTGGAAGTTACGCGTGGAACCTATTGCACAAATCCCGAAATATGTCATTATGTTTTAAGCTATGTGTGTATAGTGGATTATTTGTGGGGTTTGATTTGGGCCTTGTTAGGATTAGCTCACTTTAAAGGATGTATCAATGAGTAAATAAAACATGATAAACTACATCTCAAGAACAACTGAGTCTGTAGTATAATAATAATAATTTATAATAAACATTAATAAGTAGTTTTGTATTGTACAAAAACAGTAGTAATGTTCATTGATGGCACAAGGTTGGTATTTATAATTTAAGTAAAATTAAATATAAAATTTTTTTTTTATATATTTCATTTCAATGAATACAAGAGTTTGTAAAAGTAGTTACCATATTTGACGGCATATAAAGCACACTTTTTTTTTTTGCTAAAAATATCTTTTAAAATCCCCGTGTGTCTTATATGCCATATGTAGGATTAAAATTCGCGATAGTCGACCGGAATTAGCTACCTGGCAGCTCCTATTAGCTTAGACTTTAGAGTAACTATCATATACCTATTGTCATTATTTAAAAGGCCATTATGCAGATTAAAAGTGTTATCATTGATAATATTCATTATATTAATTTCATCACGTTTAATATTAGTACTTTGTTTCACTAAAATTATATGCAATAAATTCAAATTATATATTTGTAAAATATATTTGTTTCATTAATATTTTTTTTTGCAATAACTTCTGGTTGCATTGGTATAAATACAATCAAAAATTTTTATATCCTAATTATTCCACTAAGACACAAGTTGTATAGGTCATATAAAGGATAGGCTCATGTTCTTTTTTTTCTATTATTTTTTGTTTAATAATTGTAATCATGGCTTGTTTAACCAAAATAATACCTCATAAATATAGCTTAGGCTGCACCATTTACTAATAATTTTACTAATCTTATTAATTACTAATTTTTTCTTGATTTTCCCTGCTGAAATTGGGGTGTGCCTTCAAATATGGTCAGTGTTTTTGAGAGTTGCTAGTTTCATTTGGTAATATGTCCTGTGAATAAGAAAAAGAAGGTTGAATGTATGAGAGAAGTAAAAAGTGTGAAAATTATGAGAGAGGTGTGAGGAGTGGTAGTGTTTGTTGAAGACAAGATGCCTTTGATGTATCCGCTCACAGTTGTAAGGGTCCATCTCTCTGTGTCTTCTCTGTGTTTCTCCTGTTGGAATCTGCTTTTTTTTCTTTTCTTTTAGACATAGATCTATTTATATTGTTAGTGAAGTTGAAAGAGGCTCTGATTAAGTTGTTGATTATTTCAGGCATGCTCATTTCTTATTAGTCAACCTATATTTGTTTAGGATTATATTTAATCAACTTCAACCAGAAGTTATGCGTGAAGCCTATTGTGCAAAGCCTGAAATATGTCATTATGTTTTAAGCTCTGAAAGGGGTAACTTCTTGTTTCTGCACTTAGTGTAACTACAAGACAACAAAGATGAAAAATAGATCCAAATAAACTAATGTGTGAAAATAAAAACGTTTCATAATGGAAATTCTTTTCTAAAATAAGTAGAATAAAGAAATTTTGACTACAGTGAAAGTAAATACTATTTTTCCAAAGAATGAATGGTAATTCACAGATAATAAAGAAAAGTAGTCATGACTACCTACATACTGAAGGGACATAGCATTAAAGATAATAAGAAGAAGAAAAAAGAAAAGAAAAAAAAATCTTTTACATATTACATTTTTATCAGGCTTAACTCCTCAAAAGCTTTTCTCTTAAATACAATTGTAGTTGGATGTTTTTGAAATAGAGGAACTCTCTTCATTACAAACTGGTAGAATCCTGGGGTTTGTCTATAAGTCCAAATATCCAAAAGTATGTAGGCATTTATAATGTAACTCTACTTCATTTTTGACACTGATGTTGTTTAAGAAAAATTCAAATAAAAATGTATTTACACAAAAGATATTTCAAATATTTTGGTTGTTACCAAACAGTTTTTATTGTAAATATTTGTACATTTCTACACTGATGTTTTCTTTCTACAATAAAGCTTGTTCATTTATTTGTTCTTAAGCCTTACAACTCCTTTCGAAATTTTTGCTGCTCAGTGTAAACAATTTACATTACCACCACTTAACAAGTAGGTAAGGAAAATTGAGGACTAATTTCTAATTATAGAAATTACTGTATAGTATCATAAATTTGTTATTTCTTATTTCTAAAAGTTCAGCATTTAAATGTTTTCAAGTAGATAAGCATCTATATTAAATACCTTCAAGTACTTTAGACATTGAATCTGGAATATTCCACTACAAGAACTCACAACAAACAAATATCTTTAAAAGAAATTAAAACATTTTGAACAAGGTTTCAGTTAGCTTTGGCCTGATATAAACATTTGAAATGAACATCTTAAACCCTTGTGTAAATTAATTGAAACAACCACTTTAGTTTTCTTTCTTTCACCATGGTCAGTTTTAGACCCACTGGAGTGACAGGTGTAATTGATTTCTATTTTTTTTTACTCAGATTAGGTCATTAGCAGTGGTGTGAAGTAATATGAATCTATTTTCGGGATGTATGATGAAATTTGTTAGGCCTTGAAAAATATTGTGCCATCCATGATTGCATCAGATTTTCATCATGCCCAGACACTATTGTCTCGGCTGTCGATTAGTTGTCCTATGGCTATTGTCTGTGATAGATATTACTTCAAGGAAGCGTATGAAAATTGTAACACTGCACAAACACACTGGTAAGCCTTAACATTGAGCAAATCAAAGTACTATTGACTGGCTAGGAAACTCTCCTGATTTAAATCCAATAGAGAATCTGTGGTCAATTTGCAAGGAAAGACTTTGTGGAATGGACATATGAAGTACTAACATGTGCACTGGGTCATGTTTCAATGGCAATATACAAAAAAAAAGGAAATAATAATGGAATTATTCATTTTGTTTAAATTAATTTGCACAAGTGTATAGTCATATAACTTTTGGCAAATCAGCAATTTCTTTTGTACATATTTATCTGGGCTTTAAAGCTCTTGCATATGCTTTCTTTCTTCCCATTATTTTTTTCGTACCCAATCAAATATTTGACAAGAAAAAAACAACTACTATTACTGGGAATAAAATTCACTGAATTTTAAATTTCACAATTTAAAAAAAACTTCAGTTTCAACTTTCAAACCTAAATCCATGTAAATACTAGCTGTTATATTAATGAAAAAAATATACAAAAAATTACTATTTTTAACAATAGTATACAAAAAAATACATGTATAGCATTTTATCCAAACCATGAAACTATTGGTAAATTATACATGTAGACATTACTGCATGCAAGAGGAATTGTTTTCATGTTGCCATTTTTACACTAAATTCAACTTATTGCTTACATAAATAGGCAGATATATTTGAACTAATTTGTCAAGAATACTGCAATTTATCTACAACATGTGTTGCTGGAATGTAAATATTCTTCAAAAGGAATATCTTTCATTGAAAAGTTTTTCTATTGCTTAACTTTATAAAAAAACTATTTGTAATTAATTAAAAAAAGGCAAACTGTGAATAGCATTTATCTCACAAACTGATAATAAAGTGTTTTTATTAATTATTGACATTTTTGTCCAGGAAAAAAAGAAAAAAATTAACATATTTTGTAACTCTTTTGAATAGTGCAAAATATATCTTGTTAGTTTTTGGAAGTGCCAATTCTGTAATAATTTTAGGGTCTTCACAATTGAGACACAGGCTCCATGCTGCTGAAAATATGACAGAATTCCCAGTTTTGAAGAAATAACCAAATTCTTGAACTGTTGAAAAATACTACTTCAATTTTGGGATGATGGTGCTTTTTTTTTTTTAATTTAAAAGACTATTATTATGTTTTAGATAGAATTAAATTTTTAAATAAAAATGATTGTTTGTTTCCAGATTTTAAACTTTATCTGATTTCCTGTCACCTCAATGAGATATCAACTATTATTATTACAGTTTCCTTCATGCTTCTTGTCTTAGATCATGCAGACAAATCCAAAGTATGGTACTGACTGAGGCGCCATAGGGGAGATGTCAGTTGATTACTTTCCATAGTATGTAGGATATTCCAAGTGGGGGTGATATTCTAGACAGTATAAATGTTGATGGTGCCTGAGATATAATTGGTTAACTTTTCCATCATCTTCTTCATGTGCTGTAAAGCTCTTATGACCATTTGTCTGATTTTGATTATTGTATCCCACATGCTATTAATCTCCATGTTTTTTATCGTTGGATAACTTTCTGAAAGGAGTTTCTCTGGGATGGTATTGTTATGTTGATGAACATGCACCACTTTTCTTCTATTCTTGATAATAATGCCTGGTTTTATTGATTTTCATCTTTCTGTTAGTGTGAATGGGCATGCAGCAGATGATGGAGTCATCATTGTTCTCAGTGGCTGTATTCAACAGATGTTTATATCACTTTTCAGTTATTTTGATTTTGTAACTCATCCAGTACACATTTTTGTATGGACGTGTATGTCTCTGTCTTGTGAATGTATACAGTTTTCATCAGCTCTGGGTAGCCTGAAACAATGTTGTCAACACTTTCCTAATATATTCTAGAGATAGGATCTAGCGTTATGGATCTATTCTATTCTTGATGTAATAGTGATAGGATTTGGTAGCAAGATTCTAGTTTTGTGCAGCCAGGCACACTTCACCTACTGGTGTATTTCTGTTGGTCCATACTGACATCTTTCAACTATCTAGGGTACTTCTGGGCTTCCTGCAGTTGTTACTAGACAAGATGTTTTCTCTTCTTTTTTCATACATTTGGCGTAGATTTTTTTTTGTTGGTCAGCTTCAACAAGATCAAGCTTTTTCTTTAAAAGTGCAATTTTTTTCTTGGTGAAATGAATATTTTACTATTTAGAGAAGTGGATAAACTGGAGGCTATTTCAAGTTGGACTAAACAGAGTACTCCAAAATCTCTCAGTAGATACTGTCAGTTGAAAGCTGCCCTTGGAGGGTTTTTGTCATCATTATTATTATTATTTAATCAATAAATATTTTTAGATAGGCTACAATAACAATTTTAATTCAAGAATAAATTTCATACCCACCAAAATAATATTAACTACTTAAATACATTGATTTTACACAAGTATATATGGCATGGATAAAATGATGGTATAAAGATAACTTGTGGCATGGAATTGACAGTCACCATGCAATGTTGATTTCTATGTCCATATTGTCTAAATGATCTATCTCAAATATTGAAACACCAGTTATTGTTAAGCAATGTTGAGCTTGGTCAGTACCTAGATGGGTGACTGCTTGAGAATGCTGTAAACTTGGATATGTGGGTGGTGTAATGGATAATGGCTTGAAACTGGAAATTGGAGTTCCAATTCCAGTCAGGTTCATTATGTTATCTTACATGGAAATAACTTGGGAAATGCATGACTCCACCTTCCCCCCCCTAGCTATGGGTTAATTAGGAAAAATGTATCAATAAAAATCATTATTATTTCCCAAAAATGCTTACAATCTAAAAATTTTTTGTGACTTTAAATAGCCTGTAAATGGTTGATAAGCCATAAAAATCAAACAAATCAATCCAATATTGAGAATTCTTCCCCAATAAACATTGTAAATTTATTTTTTAAAGTTGGATCTATTTATGTTTGTTTGACTATGTTTGGGAGGGGGAATTTACTTCTGTGTTTGTTTGGGGTGACGCTCTCATATGCATAGACACGCATACATACACATTTTGGTTCACACAAACACATCCATATAAACAATCCGAGGCTAGGCGCAGATACACAGCCATACGTTTGGGCATACATACAGAGTTGTTTGACAGGTAAAAAAAAAATCTACAATCAAGATTTTACTTTTAATTTTTCAATGTGATTTGGAAATTCATCCAGTTGCTATTTGTGACAAGAGATTTTACTTTTATTAAGTAAAGACATGTTTGAAAAATGTAAAATTTAATACTATTTTCAAATGTGAACATTTTCTAAAGGAATTTTTTTTAATTTTTGAAAATAATTCAGTGACTGCAATCAATAAACAGTATCAATTCAATAAAATTATTTTTTATAGCAGTTCCTTTAATTTAATATTTTAAATTCAATTTAATTAAAAAAAAGAGCTTATTGCATGTAATCAAATATTTTATGACATCAAATAGGTAAGAAAATAATAAAAAAATAAGTGTAATGTAATGAGAAAAAACCAAAAGCATCATTTCACTTTTTAAAAAAATTAATTTCTGTTTATATTCCTGTTAAAAATAAAATTAATTCTAAGTTTCATAAAACTAAAAGCCTATAGTATAAAAAATATATTTATAAACTATTGGTTATATACAGTTAAAGATGATTTATTTTAAATATAAACAATACCTACTTCAGTTTTTCGCGCTTTTTTAAAATGGGGATGACAGTAGAAAACTACTGTTCGTGACCTATAACCTTGATGACAGATCATGGGCAACAGTGTGTAAATAAACGTTATTTTCGTTATGTTTTAAGTGAAAAGTATTATTTTAACAAAATCTAGTTATTTTACTTTGAAACAAATCTCTAGGATAAATTAGATTTTTAAAAGCAATTTTAAGTCTATTATTTTCAGTCAATAATGGCAGTTCAATGAGTTGATGAGTGACTGCCAAAAAAAAAAAAAAAAGCCTAAAATTAAAAACCTTGTTATTTCAACAGGGTACCGTAAAATTCTTTTTCTTTTTTACAGAAGCTCTAGGTCATTATCTTCATTTCAAATAAAAAAAAAGAATATAACTTACTTAAGTCTTAAAAGAAAATTTAAATTTTTAAAATTATTTTAAAAAAATTCGTTAAGTTTTTTTAAATTTTTTAGTAAGTCCGTTAGTCGTACCTCTGTGTGTATTATTGCAATTTAATTACATTTTTGCGCAAAAGGAAAATTGAAAAATCAAATTATACTTCCAATTAGGCAGAAAAAAAAAGACTTAAATTTTCGTAAAGTATTTGCAAGAAAAAAAAATGTTTCTAAGAGAAAGCTTCCGATAGGAAAATGTTCTCATCTATGCAGAGACTGCTTTGAAAATCTGTAGACGAAATCCTGTCTTTTACAAAGTATGAATCACCAACTCAGGAAGCTGGTGGAAAATTGATGCATAAAACTTTCTATGCTTACAAATTCTGACCTTCTTTTCAAATAAGCGAAATCTAAATGAGAATTTAAGACGAATGACTTAAATATTTTTTAGTTTTGTTTACATTACACAGTAGTACATTTATTTATTACAAGTTTACTTTTCTTTACGGTTTAAAAATTAAGCTGTGAAGTAAAAAAGAAGAAGATAGGTTCAATAAGAATCACTTCTAGAACTGAAATTTCATTTTAAAATACCATTAAAAAATTAATAATATTTTTAAAAAAGTAAAAAATGAAACAAGAAAACCTAAACAATGTGAAGAAGTCCTAACGAAAAATAAAACAGAAGACTTGAAAAAGTCTGAGAATGGACTTTAACAATCTTGAGAAGGGTATGGATTGAACAATTAAATTTTGAAACCAGAAAAAAATAGAATCGAAAAAAATAAATAAATAGCTCACGTAAATAAATGAGTTTCAATCAGGATTTAAAAAAAGAAGCATAATCTTTCTTTAAAGGAAATAAGTTGTTAAGAAAGGGGAAATTACAATTATTACACCGTTTAACGGTGTTGAAAGAACAATGGAGGCTTAGAATTGGTAGGATATTTTCATCATCAATTCTATTTCAAATGATTGATCCATATAAAAATATTTTTGTCGAATTTTTAAATTTATTAATTCAATTTGTTCAGAAGTGAAAATTATTACATAAATACAGTTAATAAAATTTACATGAAATTTCTAGGAATAAGGAAATATTGCAGATTTATTTTTTAACGCCTAGTGTTACTTTTTACTGTACACGTAAATTTCCATTCGTGGATAGGAATCCTATCTTAAATTTTAGAATTTCATATTCTGATTTATACGTGTATGTATGCTCTTCTTTGTATATACTTATGTAGTGTACATTAATGCTCGTGCATGCACATTAATATCTTTGTTAACCATTGCATTCTATTCTATCATACCTACCAATTGATCAAAAAGAAAATTTCAGCATAAATAAATCTTCTTTAATTTATTGGTGGGACATGGAGAGTGCGTGTGGGATTTTGTTTGACGTAAAGAATAACAATTAATTACTTCATTTCGAAATTGCAGACAATGAAAAAAGATCATCTTCAGAATCACTAGACTTTTTTTTGTTGCTAAATACGTAGGCGACCGACCATGACTCTCTACAATTCCTGTTTCTTTGTTATCTGTGATTTGACAGAACTTCCAGAGAAAGTGGTTTCCCGTTACCACTTTTTTTTTCAGTGGTTTTCAATTTAGTGGTCTTTCCCTTAAACAGGTTGCCACCTAAGACTAGTCACCTGGGAGGGGAAAGTGATCGATCGCTTTCACAATGGTATTAGAGCGAAAGTGAATGCAACAGACTAGGTAGGTATTTGAGTATGTCTCACCCATTTCAATAAATAATGTTTTAAATCTGCCTCTTTTGTTTTAAAATAGAAATTTCTTTTTTGACATGAAAATTTAGAGGATTTTTTTTCTGTAATGTTAAAAATTTATTTAGAGCTCTCGAGTGGTCATCACCTGAAAAAAGTGACAGCAAGTCATTTATTAATTTTTATTTTTTAAAATGTATGCTTGTATGAAAAACAGGTGCAAAAAAACTGAAGACGAAAAAAAAGTATTTTTAATTTTTTATGCATTCTGACAGATGAGTCATTTAGAATATACACGTCTCAGTGCTCCGATCAATCTGGGTACAACTGTACTTAACTTACTGCTAATGATGATGATGCTATTATTATTATTATTATTTGTTCTTCTTCCATTATATTAAAAAACATCAGCAATGGTGTTTTTTGTTCAATAAGAGAAAGAGTTGGAATATTTTGCAGTGTCAGTGTTCCAACCAATATGGGCAGGATCGTCACCTTTTTTTTTCTTCTACACTTTTTCTATTTATTTAATTTTTTTTTTTACTATGCTTATTCAATAATATAGAAGGGTTAGTTTTTTTTTTGTTTTTACTGAAGAAATGATTTTATCTTTTTATGCTTAATCTAATTATTGAAAAAATATTTTCTGTTCATAAAGGCAAAAAACAAGGCGATCTTTTTCTTTCTTTCCTGCTGCTGCTTGAAAAGCTCAACTCAACGGGCGTCTGTCGTTAAATATTTCTCTTCATGCGCTTCGGCGCAATCATAATGGTCGCTAAAGGTTGAACTCCTTTTTTTTTTCTCCATTATTTATTCTATTTCGGCTTCTTTTGTTACAGCCGCAGTTTAAGCATATAATGAACCGGCATCATGCAAACATTTGACAAGTTTTAATATTATTCGCATCAATGTTGATTGTTATTTCTTATCATAAAGAAGATCAACCTTTGTAGAAGTTAGGAAGTCTTTTTTAGACTTTCATTTGGATTATTCAAGTTTTCATCGCGAATTTATCTTAAAAAAAAGTTGGTTTAAGGAACAAAAAAGTGGAATGAATACTTCATTGTTAATTAACTAGGTGGTTAAAATTGACAAAAAGCAATAAAAACAGAAGGGAACTTTCAGTGTTTGTTTCTGGATTGAAGCAAATCTTGTTTAAAAAGAAAACAAAACTGGATCTTATTTTTGTTTTTCCTTTTTTTTGTTTTTTCACGAAAAATATTGAACTTTTTTAGGTAAGACAAATTGTTTTTTTTTTTTTTTTTTTTTTGTTTTTTCGCTTTCTACATTTTTAGCTTTATCTACCAAACTAAACAGCTGCATATTTTATTTATATTTCTTCATCTATCCACAAAATCGTTTTTTTTCTACAGAATTTTGTTTTCTTCGTGTCTTTTCTTGGTTTTAAATGATTTTCAAAGTTATTGCAGTTAGAAAGAAATTAAAAAAAAAATATCAATTTTCCAGCTCGCTCGAATTGTTATATACCGCAACTCAACACTTTCGTTTTCATGTTCATAAAGATAATTAGAAAAATGAATGGTTTTTAAGAAGAGTAAGACTTTTAACAACATAACGTATATATTGATTTTTAAAGAATTTTTTTAGCTTAAAATTTTTGAGGATTAAAAAAAAAAGGTCCTTCTTTTTTTACTTTTAAGATTTTTTTTGTACACTTCGCTTCAAGTCAAGCTTTTTTTTTTTTTTACACTTTTTTTTTTAGTTTCATTAAGTCTGCATCATCATTTTTTACCCCTCGTTTCAACAATAAACAAGAACCTTATTTTAATAAGTAAAACGTTTTCACTATTTTTTTTTTAAATATTTCTTTTAGAAACTTTAGTGAAAAATATTAACTGAATGTTTTCTGATTGTTAAAGATTTTTTTGTATTGACCTCATTCACATACAAAACATTGGTTTATATCCCAAATTTCCCTGTTTTTTTTAATAAAGAAAATTCAAAAAGATAATTTTTTTTATCTACCCCCCCCAAAAAAAAAACAAAAAACGAAACACCTCAATCCTCTAAATTTAAAAAAGAAGTGTTAGTGTTACTGTTGTTCATTCATTTTCTGAGTTGTAGAAACTTAATTTTGACTCCAATACTGAAAGCCTATTTTTTTTTTTTTTTTTCGAACCCTTTGAAAAAGACAAAAAAAATTTACGATTCTCATGTGTTTTTTTGTTTACGTTTACGTAGTTTTTATCAAATATTTTTAAGAAAGTTAAAAAAAGAAAGTGTCTTTTATTTTCCTCAGCTTTTTGTTTAAAAGAAGACGAGGTGAAAAATTTTCTAATTTTAAAAACAAAAATAATTTCCCTTTCCGTAAATGTAAATTAAATACATACATACACACACTTTCTGTAAACAAAAAATTAACTCTAATGAAATTAATCAAATACAGTAACCACCATAAAAATCATAGAAAAATTAAATTAAATGTAGATTTTTTTTTTTTTTTTTTTTTAAAGAAAAAAAAAACTAAAAAAAAAATTCAAGTCGATCTTGTTTATTTTTGTGCTTAATTTGAATTTGTAAATAAAGAATTAAAAATTAAAATTATTTTAAAATGTCACTTTTTTCAGTTGAGGGAAATTTCTGTGTTTATCTGGAATTACATTTCTCATATTTTTTATATCTAAGTATAAAAGTTTCTTTTTAACTTGCTGCTTTGTTGTTTGAAATCATCATCATCATCATCATGAGTAAAATTTAAAATACCCAGAATGCTTTGCACACAACACGCACGAACAGAACTCGGATGTCAAGCAGGTACTTTCTGAAGGAAGAAGAAACATTTGTCTTATCATTTTTTATTTACTTATTGTTCACTTTCATTTTCACTGCGTTGTAATTTTCGTTTTAGAAAAACAAAAAACAAGAAAATTTCAAGAATCTTTGATATTCTATCTCGACACAAATGTCAGTTTGATTCATATTTAATTTCTATTTCTTTTCTGCTACCCCCACTAAAAATTATTAGTAGAACGTATTGTCTCATTTGGTCTACTAATTTGTTGTGTGTGAGTTTTTTTAATTTTTAAGAGATTCAGTTTTAAAAGTTTTGTGTTTTGCTTCGTAAAACCTAAATACATGAAATACATGAATAAATTTTTTATAATGTATTGTAACATATTCAAGAAACTCTGCATTTATTTATTTTTTTACAAAAAAAAAACTTATTCCTAAAATTTACACGACGGCTTATAAATGTCATAATTTTTTTTTTACTCCTAAAAAAAAAAATAATAATTCTTAAACGGAATCAAAGTACCACAACAAATGAATGAAACTATCATTTCATTTACTTTTTTTATTTTGTCCTCTCCGTTCTCTTTTATTTAAGAATGTTAGAATGTAAATATTTTAAAAATAAAATATTATTTAAGCCTTAAATTTTAATTTTATTTACGTTCCTTGGATATCACTACACAGAAACTCAAGGTTATTTTATATAAACATAGTCGAGTTAAGTGCATTTGCACTTACCTTGCTGGAACTTTCACGTGTATATACAATTAATTGCATCTACGGAATGAATAAAGAAATAAAATTTCAGTGTAATTTTTTGCTTACATTGTTATAAGTTTCTTGTTACTCAGTTATAGAAATAAAATGAACGGTTTGTAACCCTAAAATTTACAAAAAAATTCGTTTCACGCACTGATGCTAAGTTCCTTGTCTTTTTCGTCGGCTTCAATTCAAAGAATCCGATGCAGCAATGAACCAGTCTTTAGGTTTTCGAAGACGTACTTTTTAATTATATTGAGATTATTTTTAACAAAATCACAATGTATGTCATTGAAAAATAAATAGTCTCTTAAACTTAGTTAAGACAAAGGATTGAAGTCGATGCACTGACACTGACTGCAAGTGCAACGTTCTGTTGTCGTCATTTGCTCCAACGATTTGTCTCAAGAACATCTGTTTTTTATTTCTTGTAATAAACGTGCATTTCTGAAATTTTGCCTCATGGTTCTAAAACTTTTTAAAACAATTTTCATTTAATAATTGTAAGTTTTAAACCTTTTTATTTTTTAACTGTTCGATTGCATCCCACATTGCAATAAATGTTCCATCATTGCGAGAAATATACACCTTCTACACAGAATAAGCTTTTTCTCTTTCTATAAATTACAAACAAGCAAAATATGCTTTTTGCTTCCATTATTTTTGTACTTTAAACAACTCATCCCTTTTCGTTTTTAATCTTTTTAGGCAGGAAGTGTAGAGTAGAAGACTAACAAAAAACGTTTTATTTCAATTACTTACAACCATATCACTTTATTTTCAATTACTACAACCTTATCACTTTATTTTCAATTAGCATCACACACAAACAAAAAAAGTCGAACACACCCACAAAAATGTGTCCTATAAAAAATTTGTGGCTCCAAACTTGGAAGAGAGAAAAAGAAGTCATGACCGACCCATTTTTCAAACTTAAACCAGGAAGTAGTTGTACTTTTTGTTCAACCTTGATCATCTCGTTGTTGAGAAAATTGCTTTGTCTCGAAAAGACCAAGAAACCTTTTTAATTCTTTTTGTCCCTAGTTTTTTTTTCACGTCTGCATCACCAACATCATTGTTTTTATTTTGTTAAAAAAATAAGAAAATTAATTCCGAATTTTTATTAATAACTTAGGAAAATAACTTCAACTGCTTTAATTGAAGCGAATAGCTATTGAAATAATAATAAAAAATCATTTTTTAATTACTTTTTAGTTGCTTAGACCAAATGTTAATAGGATTGTATTATTGTATCAATTTTCCAAGTTGGGTCTCTATTCTTCTTTTTTTTTTTTTTTTTTTTTTTCCTCTTGTTATTATTCGCAATCCAGGCATTTACTCGAACATTGACAACTGGTGTTGGTTGGAATTATACTCAACTCCAGTCTTAAAAGATCATTGAATAATTTTCACCCTCCCTATCCATTTAAAAATGATGAGTCGGTTAAAAAAAAACAAAAACTGTTTGGTCAGTAAAAGTCAATATAACACCAAAACAGACACTTAAATTTTTTTTTCTTTTATTTTTTTTTTTTTTTTCTCTTTACTTTAACGAACCCGTCTGTTACATATTTGCATTTTTTTCTTTTTTCTTCTCTTTTTTTATTTTATTTACTCTGACTATAATTGGCGAATTGTCTTTTTTCTTTTCCTGGGAAAATAGTATTTTTTAATCTTTAAGTGTGCACTTATGTCGGCCCATTAAAAGTTGTCTATTGATTGATGTTACTTTCTCGATTCTTCTTGATGATTCACGAACCCTTTTAGTTTTATGATCTTCCACCTTTTGCAGCTGCTTTGCTTTTTCTTCTCATCTTTCTTGACTTTTTTGTCTGATGGAGGCTCCTCTTGTAATTTGTCTGCTGACTCATTCGCACTAAACGTCATGTATTGAAAAATAAAATATTATTTTTATTTTAATTATTTAACTAAAATTTGCTTTGCTAGGTTTTTTCTACCATTTTTGACTTGAACAATCCTTTTTAAAATTAATTTACAATTTGAGTATATTATTGCTTCTGCTTTAACTTTTTTCTTGTTTCAGTGTCGCCTTACATTAAAAAAAAAGAAAAGAAAGCTGGCATTTAAAAGAGGATTTTAATCTTTTATCATTCTTTTAGTTTTATTGTTTAATACAAACACCCAGTATTAAATGTGGAATTGAAATAGTCATTTTTATTTTTTAGCCATCTGTCAGTACAATGTAATTAGCTTTATTAAAAAAATCTTTAAAAAATAATATACTTTTCTGAAACTTTATTTGAGGAATGGTAGCTGAAAGTTTAATTAATCTGTCTTGAAACAAAAATTACTTTTAGTTAAAATATTTGAACTATATAAAATATCCCTTTTTTAACACCCATGATATATGTTTGTTTAAGGTGATGGCAGCTTGACAGCCTGAAGTTTATCTACTTTTTTCTATGGTGGACATATCTGTAAAAATTATTTGAAGAATATAATATGAGCACTTTTTTTTAAAAATATAATTTTTAACTACCCCATAATTTTTAAAATTTAGGAAAATATCTTCCATAATGTTTTGAATTTTAGGTACTTTGGCATTAAAATTTAAATTTCCTATAGTTACTGTTTTTATTTTTTTGATAATGTTCTGCATGGACATTTGTATTTACAAAAATACAAAAAAATTCTTTAAATATTTTGGGTCACTGAATTCTAGTAAGCTTTACCATTTATGATTAGTAAATATAGACTTGATTACAATATCACCTAATCAAATTTTTTTTCACCAAATTCTTAAGACAATAGTCTCCATAATATATCTTATTCATAAAAGCAATTAAAAACTTTTCTAATTAAATAATGTCTTGAATTTTTTAGTTTTATGATTTCAGAAAAGATTTTTGGTAAATGGGGTCTTGTTTTACAAAAAAAAAAAATTGATGATTTAAATTCTCTAAGGAGTTATGTGTATAAATAATATAAACATTAAGTGGTGCAAAAATGAATCTCTAAAAATTTAATAAAATTAAATAAGTGGTAGATTAAAAAAAAAAAATTTCATTTCTGAATAAGTCCTGATAGTTGCTTTTTGCAAGAATTTGCAAATCAATGTTTTTCATTGCAAAAAACATGTTAAAATTTGCTATACTAATCTTTGATCCCCCTTTCTGTGATGCGCTGACTCCCCAGAAAACAAGATTTTTAACTAAAATTTCAAACATTCTAAAAAGGATCAAAAGTTATAATTTAATAATCAGAAAATCCTTTGATCTTTCTCCTTAATAATAACAAAGATTTTGATGGTAGAACTTTGTTTTTATTAAGTTTGTGGTATTTTTTCATCATGCTATGCTCATTTTTAGTGAATGTCTGGTGGTATGTAAATTACAGCAATTGAAATAAGAGAAATCTCATTGTAAAGTTGCTCATAATTTTCTCTTACATAAGTTCATTCTCCCCTATGGGTTACTGAACTTGATATACTACTAAGTATTATTATTATTAAATAAGTGCCACTTTGAAATTTGCTGGATATATATTTAATTATTTATAAACAGGATAATTTTCTACCTGAATTCAGTCCTTATTGTCATGGTGGTGGGAAAGTAACTAACATATTTTTTATCTTCCATCTTTACAAAATGCATGAAAAAAGTTACATTCTCCCTCAAAAAAAAAAAAATGGTATTGGCAGAACGCACAAAAATGTCAGTTTGTCGACTTTTTTAAAATCGTAATATTTTTGTATTACTAACAATTTGTTAGTGATACAAAATTATTGCTATTTTTAAGACAGTCTTATTTAATTAATAACATCACATCTGACAATCCTATTCCCATCTTTTAAGGTTATTGATGGTTGTGTGGTGTTAGATTTTAAGGGCAAGAACATGTGTAAATTTGTCCCACTATTATTATTATTATTATTATTATATGCAAAATAAATATTTGTTCATTTAAAAACATTTGTTGATGAATAATAATTTTGTTTTTATTAATATGAAATCTTATTAAACTTGTGAACATTATTGTTTCCTTGTTCTTTTTTTTTTTTTTTTTCAGTTTCTCTCCCAAAATGACTAACCATGTTTGGTTCTGTATCATGAGGTTCCAGATAGTTGTACCAGCTGGTGAGATATAACTGTTCCAGGGGGTCATACTGTACTGTGCCACACCCAACAGATACATGGTGTCACACTTGTGATATCTCTGCTGGTGTGGTAGGTTTGCTAGGACGCAATTGATCCCCAGAAATCTCCTTTTCCAACCACAAAACCTTGGGGAAAAAGATAAGTGTAAGTTTTTGAATAGATCAAATTTAAATATTACATAAAATTCTGGGATGAGTCATTGTCATTATTCCATGAGGTATTCATACTAATATTCCTATCCAATCTTGCATCATTACCTTTTATTCCTTAAGGTCATGGAATAAGTATTTTTTAATATTATAAAAATTTTATTAAAGAAAAAAAAAAGAAAAGTTTATTCTGATTTCTTTATTTTACATTTCTTTTATACCAAAGGCTGTTCAGACAATTGAACTTGGTATATTCTCTGATTGAAAGGAATTCATTTATTTCAGTTGAGAATGGCTGAAGAAAGAATCATTTGAAATGTCTTAAAGGTAGCAATTATATGAAGAAGTGCTTCAATTGTTCAAACAATATGTAATAGTGACACTTCTTCTTTTGTTACATTTCTTTTATAACAAATCTTTTGAAATTAGTTATCTGTGAAAAAATCTAAAGTCATTTTCTTTCTTAGAAACTTTCAATACTTGTCTGAACATATGGAATAGTTTCACTAATTTTGAAATCTCTTACTCTTGTTCACTGATACAAATAATGCTTTTTATATGTAAATATTTCAATAAGTCTGCAGCCTAATGAAGAAAGCATTTATTCTACACAACAAATATTTACTTTTTAATATTAATTCCTTCCTTTTCTATGCAATTTACTCAAAACATCTATTTATTTATACAGTAAAAATTTCTGACCAAAATTCAGCTAATAACTGACAGGCCACAGACTTCTTGAGCTATCCTATGTTGGATCTTGCATTACACATTAATATTACTAAACTGGAATGAAGCAATCTTCTGTATTGGATCTCACTTCATATATTATTTCTGGTCAAGTGCATTTGTAAACTGTCAGATTTTATTATGAAAGTTAATATTTTCACAAAATTTGTATTAAATAACACATTGGTAACATTTTCAGGTATCTTTTGTATGAGCATTATTTTGTGTAAGCTTTAGCATATAAAAACTATCCTTATAAAAAAATTGATAACTTGTTTTGGGATTTATGCAAACAAAATGCAACATGAATTTTTATTTATAAAAAATCTGAAAGATATAGGCTAAAGAAACATTTTTAACACAATATTTTGTCTATCTTAATAAATCATTTTAATATTTTATATATTGATATGAATTCTTTGATGTTCAATAACATTCAGTACTTTTTCATTCATCTTAACTTTTGTTCTATGGTTTTGACTAACATTACTTGCAATTGCTTCTCATATCTTTTATTAAATACTTTATTCTATTTTCATATTTATTTTCATGATAGACCAACAGTTTTCTATAGAGGATGGTAGCCATTCCATTAATTTGGTGTCTTTGAAATTTTTTTGGCAAGGTGGGCAAGAGCATTATCTTTCATGAATAGACTCTTCAACTCAGCATAAAGATTTTGTAACCTGTACCACTTAAAAACTGTGTTTAAGAAGTTAATTCTCCACATTTTTTTAAATGTGTGTACTTCAATAGAATATGAAAACAAGCATCAATAATCTTTTTTATTTTTTAAAGACATTCAATTATTAAATTTTTTTTTTTTTTTTTCTCTCAATCGTTTCACTCCAAACAAGGCAATAAAACCACTAAAATACCAGTGAAAGAGAATGAGAAGACTTTACTGAGGAGAAAGGACAATAAAAGAATAGGATTCAGGAAGACAGATGGTGATTGATGTTTAATTTAAATCTTTGAAGATTGTAGGTGGCAGAGAAACACGAAATTGGATGTGAGTTCTATAGGCAAGAAATACAATAAAAGAAATTATTAGAATAGAACTTTTGATTACATCTAGCTATTTCAACAGTAAAATGATGAGGCTTGGCTTCCAATTGAGTAGTATACTTAAATTCATGCAGTCAGGGTACAAAGAAGAGCTCATTAGAATAATTGCCATGAAAATATTTATAGAAAAGACGGGAAACCACATCATGGCGGTAGGAAAGTGACTAAAGTCAAGATGTCAAGTCAGGACTGATAACATTACAGACCCTTTTTTAGATTTTGTAGAGAATCTTGAGATATATGGCAGCAGTATTCAATGCATGGAGGAAAGGTAGATTTATAAAGGGGCAAATTAAATTCTGTTGGCAAAAAATTGTCTGGCATAACACAGTGAACCAACTTTTCTAGCAGCAGACCTAGCAATTGATTCAATATAATCACTCCACTTCATGTCAGTAGAAAACATGAGACCAAGAAGGTGCAATGATTTGCTCTCCTGTAGGTTAGCATCAGCCATGCTGATGGAGGGTAAAAATGGTTCTCTATGATAATTAAAAGATAGTTTTGTTTTGGAGGCATTAAAATTGACTTGCTCCTGTTAAAAACTGATTGAAGGCAATTTTAGACAGCAGCTGCTAGTTTTACTTTGTTGAATCTATTGGTCTTACTATTAAGATGTAAGTAAATAGTTGTCATCAGCATAAATAACTTGTTGGGAACTGATGACATTGGGAAGGTTGTTGATGAAGATAATGTATAGAACCCTGGGGACTCTTGCATTAATGTAAAATGATCTAGAAGTTTGGCTGTTCAACACAACTTTCATTACACACTTTGTTAAGAATGTTTAGATTAAGTCAAATATTTGGTTAGAGATACCATAACCCTTGATTTTGTGAAGAAGGCCAGTATGACAAATCCTGTCAAATCTTTTTGTGATATCTAAAGCTACAACCAGAACCTTGCCATTCTTATCTAAAGCTTGATAGAAAAATTGATGACATATCAGCAGTTGATCAAAAGATATGAAAGCCATATTTTTTATCTGAAAGAAAGCCATGTAAGGTGAGATGTTTAACCAGTTCCAAGTTGATTAGAATGTCTAGTGATATGCCAAAAAGAGGTAAAAGTCTAGTAGGATGATAATTTGAGGGATTGGAATGTTCTCTAGAATTTTTAAATACAGGAACTACAAGCTGGAAAACAAGAAGCAGCAAGGCATTTGTTGTAGAGATTGATGAGAACAGGTGCCAGTTCATGAGCAGATTTCCTTAGGACAATTGCAGGGGTACTGTCAAGTCCATGTGCCTTGTGGTGCTCTACCATGTTTTGCTGCTTATAAAATGCTCCTCTCCTCCCCAGATATTTTTTGCAGGAGTTGGAAAAAGTTTTTCCCTTGTACTTCATAGCCCTCCCCACTATCCCCAATTTTACCCACTGAATAGAGCATATTTTAGCATGAAATCCTGACTAGTGATAAATTCATCAAATACCAGGGAGAAGTACCAAATTTATGGTAACTATTTAGAATGTAATAATCAGAAGAGAAGTTAACTCCCATCACCGACCTTCTATTTATTATTTTTAGATGATAGAAGAAACCATGGAAGGAGTTATGTGCATATTAATCTGTAGATATTCTGTTCTGGGAGAAAAATCAAGCAAGTGTAGGTGTGGAAGAGAATTTCCAAGCAAAGCAGATTCTGCTTTATTGCCAGTATATGAAAATACTTCAGACTGATTGAAGAGAGAAGGGATTGAAGATTAACTCTTGTTCAACATTGCTCTTACAGAGTCACCAGTAATCTCAAGAACCAAACTTGAGAGGCTATATGGTGTCTCATTCTGTCAGCTAACAGTGACTTAGCCTTATTGAGGATAAGTTTACATTCTATATGATTGGATACAAAGAGTCATCTGCTGTGATCCAAATTGTTACATTGGTATAACCAGAAGACATGATTCCTGTGGGCTATAGTGGCTGAACAGGCAGGCAGGTGCGAACCAAGGAGAAGACTGCGGTTTTACTTGTCTGTGCTGGCATAAAAGCTTTGACGCTGACTTTCACCCAGAAAGAAATTTTGGTGGCTCAATTTTCAATGGGAAGATTAAAAATTTCACTCCAATGTTTGTTGTGAAGAAAATCATGAAATGAGTCCCAATCGGTGCATTGTTAACAAAAATATATCCTGTGAATAGGGTTTTTTTTGACAAATAAATAAACAGAAAGAAATATCTACAGACATCACCTTGTGGACAGAGTTGCAAAGTTCAACAAGAATCTGGAGAGGAGGTAAGGAAGAGATCAAGTAAAGAAGCTTGGCTGTCAGAATGTCTAGGGAAATCTACTTGAGCAGTTGAGAAGTTCAAATCTGGATGCTAGTGAGATCAGTGGCATGGCAGATATTAGCAGATGAATGGATAGAGAGCCATAACTATAACAACAGATATTCTATTTAACAAACAACAGTACAGAGAAGGAAACAAAAGAAGAGATAATTGTTTAATAGGTTGGAAGCACTTTTCAGTACAATCTGGAGACTCCAGAGACAATTCATTTGCCACTGGGTGATTTTCATGAACATGTGAGCTCTAGAATCCTTTCAATAGGAAGACAGAAACAGAATTCAGTGGGTGGTAGGGATTAAGGAGTTTAAGAACTAGGATCTCTGGAGAATATTCCAAGGGAATTCTACACTGCAGAAATTGGTATGGATGTCAGAAAAAAAAGTTTAAGGGCTTAGGTAGTTTTGTGCAAACTGATTTAGTTACGAAAATTGTTGTAATCATAGAATAAAATTTTAAGGTGGAATAGACCAAGAATAACAATAACTGCATTATTATACTTTGTTAGCTTTCTTGTTTTCCTCCATCACTCCC
This sequence comes from Acanthosepion pharaonis, assembly GCA_903632075.3. NCBI lineage: Eukaryota > Metazoa > Mollusca > Cephalopoda > Sepiida > Sepiidae > Acanthosepion > Acanthosepion pharaonis. Next base: position 106,614 of record CAHIKZ030001591.1, read on the forward strand.
TCTTCTTAGGACTGCAATATATTTGATCAAATTTCTGATGGTGTAGAAATGGCAATCTCTCTTCATCCATCTGCAAACAGTTTTGTGTTTGGTGATTTTAATGCACACCACAACAAGTGGCTTAAACACTTTTCTTCTGATGCTGCTGGTATTCAGACTATCAATTTTTCCATTGCTCGGTCTCTTACTCAAATCACGGATTTCTCTCGTTGTTTCCCTAACAAATCTGAGCAGCATGCTTCTTGGTTTATTCCTTCCAGCTCTTGTCAAGCTTCACAACTCTGATTACTCTGTAGTATCAATTGATATTTCATATCTATCCTCTATTAGACAGGAAACTTCTATTCAAAAAGATCTCTTTCTGTTACCAGCATGCTGATTGGGATTCTCTTTGTGAGTTTCTTCAAAATGCCCCTTGGTTTGATATTTTTAACCTTCTATTGAGAATTGTGTTAGCGAGGTTTTTTTTTTTTCTTGGGCCAGAGCTGGCATAAATATTTTTATTTTCTTTGGAAATACCGGGTGAAACCTCAATGTTCACACCAGCATGTTCTGCCATTATTGCCCACAGGAATCACTATTGCCAGCTATACCAGCATTTCTGCTCTGATCACAACAGAGGCCTATTTGCAGATATGTGTAACAAATGTTAATGTATCCTCATAGGAGCTAAGTCTGTGTTTGCTGAGTGAATGAGGCACCATATTGCTTGTAACAACTTTGGTTTTCATGATTACTGGTGGCTCTGTAATAGAGCTACCAGTAATAAATAAGAGAAATAATAAGTAAATATGTAAATAAGAGAAAGTTTTCTATTCCTCCTCTCTTCAATCAATTTGATGTGTTGACATTTTCTGCTTATAAAGCAGAATGTTTTGCCTGTAAATTCTCTTTAAAATCTACTCTTGACTTACCTGGAGAATTCTTGCCTAACTTTCCACTTAAATTGAGTCTCTGTTGAGTGATGTGCATATAACCGCTTCCATGGTTTTTGCTAATCTGGATCTGATGGTATCCCTGTAATAGTCTTTACACTATATTTGGACTATTGTCTTCATCTTTTGCTATCACAGCCTTCTTCAGATGTATATTGATCTGGGTTAACCTACAGGAAATTCTGAACTAAACCCTGTATTTGATCTGCAGGTAGACTGTTCTTGTTCCACTGCTCTTGCGATATCATGTAGTTATTTTTTTGGGTTGGGGTTGTACTGCTCAGATATTGCTCACCCATTTCCACTGAGTACAAGTATGCACTGCTGACCAAGGGATTGAATTCTCAATTTGTCACTAATTTCATAAACCTTTAATCCATTAGACCATTGAACTCATAGGGCAAATTGCTTTATTGAACTTGGAGCCTTAAACCTAATCTGCCTGCTGATTAGAGATGCAACTGCTGCTGCTGTCATGTTTTGACTGCTGTTGAAGACTTGTGGTTCCTATATCATATTTACTTCTATGCTATGTCTACTAAGGATGTCTTTATAGCTTAGCATATGTGCTGATTCTTCCAAATATCTAACTGTCCAGTGTTATTCCCTGTATACATGATCAGGCCATACACTGTATACATGATTCATTTTTTTTTTGCACCTCACTATGGCTTTTCAATGTTCCTATTGATGAATTTGGTGACATAATGGGTTCAATTTCTGGGTCAGGTAGATTAAATAAAAAGTTCAGAATTCTGTAGGTTCAGATTTCTAAGGAAGGTTGATGGGTTCAGATCAAGGATGAGGACAATAGCCTGAATATAAATAGTATAAATTAAACAAATAGTTTTTATACTTTTTTGTCCAAAGCTACCCCAATAAGTAACAGATGCAAAGATTTAGATACCATAGTTTTGTTTTTTGTTGACTACAGTAGCTCTTTTTTACACTGAGGTTGCCCAAGACATATCGCCCACTATGTATGCCACTTGAAATCAATAAATATCTTAGAAAAAATATATTAATTCTTTAAATTTTCTATCTCAAATTTGCATTCATCTTTGATTTGTAAGTGTTTACATCACTGAGGTATTGCCTTTCCATTGACAACCTTTTTATTAGGATTACGGGTACATGATGCAGGTTGAGGTACATACTTTGGGTTATGATAATTCAAGACATTTTAAGTGAAAATGACTATACACACAAAAAGTTGTTTTTTGATTTATTTTGCTAGAAACTGAGATTGTTTAAATTTACCGTATATTATGCTGCATCTTTTCAAAATACTGGAAGAATGAATATGTAATGGAAAATTATAAGATAAAATAATACCAGTAAATGTAAGGAATATAATAAATATAAATGAACAGAGAAAGACTGAATAAGAAAAAACAACTGAAACATATACAATATAGATACGTACAAAAGGGGTGCTGTTGGAAAAGCATTACCTTGATAATGTAAACGTGTGCAAATGAAGATGAATGCAATTGAAGAAAGGAAAAAGAAAAGTGTTATACCGGAACATACCTATTCTATTGTTAATAGACTCTCCCACAGATAATAAGTAGTAGTAGTAGCAGTTGCCAGGGGGGCTCAGTGGAGTTGGTGTGTCAGTCGATGTTGGACATTAAAGTATCATCACCACAACTAGATTGCTGCGTCATTAACTATTATTTCAAGTTCCTAATGTTTTGTACGTCGAACTATTTAGGACCGACTCAGTGAAATACAAGCCTCCACTGTGAAAACTATACAACAAAAAGTTAATTTTTCATTTATATAAGGGATTTTTAAATTTTAATTGGCACACATGATGAATGACATTCTGCTGTTCATGTAGCAACAGAAAGAATGTGGAGCAGGCTGTACCATTAAGGTTATCCAAAGGCACTATGAGAATGTAGGCCTACTAGGTTAAAATGCATGAATTTTAACCTCCAGAAAAAAATTTACCAGTGTATAATGCAACTGGTCACTGGAAATATGTGATTTTTAACTTCTTCAAAAATTACTTCTCTATAGTGTGACCACTCTCTTTTTTTTTCGTATAAAAACTGATCATAAAACTTGCACTATACTTGAGCATATATGGTATGTATCCGCCATTCTTTATTTATTTTTAATTTATGCTTAAGTTTTAACTTAGTATAAGTTGTTGTCTCATGATAAAGAAAACAATGAAAGAAATAAAATATCCATATTACCAGCAATTTATTTTATTCTTTAAACACTAGGGAGGGAAATTAGTTAAGTAAATTATTTAAAAACCAGGACACGCATACCTGTGTGTAGAGAAATATTCTAGTTGGTCAAATGACTCAACTTTTGATAAGTTTGAGTTGCCTAGAAAGAGGAATTATTTTTTTGATTTTGTACCCAACTCTCTCCTGCCCAGGTGAGTTGTAGAGGGAGGAGGTTAAACAGATAATGAAAGAAAGATAGTGCATATTTGCTTGTACACATACAGTCTGATTGACAAAGTTTCAAATTTTCCTTCAGTCTAGATATTTGAAAAGACAAAATACATATTCACCATATGGTATTTCATAATATTTACTGTTGAAGGAAAATTACAGTACTTTGTCAATCAGACTTTATGTGAATGCAAAATATCTTTCTTTTATTATCTGTTTTTAATTTCAACTCACCTTCAGGAGAGATTTACAAAAAAAAAAAAACTTTTCTAACTTATCAAAAGTTGAGTCATTTGACTTACTAGAACATTTTTCTACACACAGGTATACGTGTCCTGGTTTTTAAATAATTTACTTAACTAATTCCCCTCCCTAGTGTTTAAAGAATAAAATATATATATATCCTTCCTCATTGCCTTGCACCATTTCTGTGGCAATCTGATTTGTCTATTGATTCTGTTCTGGTGACCAAAGTAATATCTACCTATACACTGTACTCTTTGATTAGTTCCATGAAAGTGTTAAGCCTTCTCTTTATTATATCAGGTCATCCCATAGGATCTGTCTGAATTTTGAATAAAGAAAACAAGTGACCAAATGTTACATTTAATTACAGATTCAATCAACAATGTATTTTCCCTGATTATCTATGACTTCCTTCCATCTATTAACAAGCTTACTAATTCCATTACTGTAAAATTCTTTTGGCTTTGATTCGAAGAACTCACAAATGTCAGTTTTATCCTCTTCCTGTGTTACAAAAGCTGTTTCTTCCAAATGATTCTGTAAGCTATGAAACAAATGGTAGTCTGAAGGAGAAAGATCGGAAGAATAAGGTGGATAAGGAATTTTCTCCCAACCAAGTTCTTCGATCTTTTGTGACGTGATTCTTGCTCTGTGGGGTTGCGCATTGTCCAGATGAAACATCACCTCTTTTCGATTCACTAGAGCAGGTCTTTTTTTCCTCAAAGCTTGCTTCAAACGCTCTAATTGCTGACAGTATATTTGAGCATTAATTGTTGCATTAGGTGGTAAGAATTCAAAGTGGATTATTCCTTGGCGATCCCACCAGATTGAAAGAAGAACCTTTTGCCCATGAAGTTCCCTTCTCGACTGTGGCTGGGGTCCTTCCCCTTTACCAAGCCAATATCTACGACGCTTAACATTTCAATAAAAGATCCATTTTTCGTCACAAGTCTATCCAAAAAAGGTGAAACAAGTTGGCGAATATGGAGAGAAGAGCAGATGTCAACTTGGGATTTGAGGTTGTTTTCAGACAATTCATGAGGCACCCATTTTCCAAGTTTAGGAACTTTTTCAAGTTGTTGAAGATGACGACGAACAGTTGTATGGTTTGAACTGAGAACCATTGCCAATTCCTCAACTGATAAAGCATGATTTTCTTCAAGGGCTGCTTCAAGAAGCTTTTCATCAAACTCAACTGGACGTCCGGTTCGATCTTCATCTTCAAGGGTGAAATCTCCACCTCTGAATTTTGCAAAGCATCTTCTGCAAGTTCTTTCATTCACACATTCCTCTCCATAAACTGAGTGAATGTTTCTAGCCGCTTCGGCTGCTGAGTTTCCTTTCTTGAACTCATAAAACATTATGTACCTCAAATGATTCTTGGGTACTTCCATGTTAACAGGGTTTTAATCAAACAAAACTTAATTTTATTGTTCTCTGAAATAAAATTTGATCAGTTTAAATGCATCTAAACATAAAAATAATGCTCAGCTCCATTAGACATTATAAAATACTCTTTAAATTTCGTTCATTTTAAAAAAGGGTAAAATTTGGACAGAACTTATGGGATGACCTGATAATTTCACTTGAAACCTTGGCTTTTGCTTTGCTTTGATATGAGAGAGTCAATGACACAAGCATAAGGAATTTGTTCTCAAGTAAAGTACTTTGACCTGCCCATGAAGAAGCAGGTTGATGTCTTTCAACATGATATAAAGCTTGTCTGAATTGATTTGCTGTGCATCATTTACATACTGCACTTATGTACATCGTCTTTGTCATGTTGTATTGATAATGTTATAATTTATGAATATGTCCTGAAGATGGTTTATTAGACCGAAACGTCCGACGTTGACATATTAACATTAAAACAGTATAAATTGTATATAAGGATTTTTGTTTGTTTTTTCTGTATATATTTTTCTTCATACTGTCGGATTTATATAGCCTTGGTTGGCAACCAGTCTACTGTAGACAGTAACAATGGCCAACTGTGGAAATTCTTCTGTCAAGTCAACCATGAATGAAAAAGACATCCTCTCCTAAGCACATATCACACATGACACATAAAGAAGGAAGGAAATACCTTCATTTGTATATGGATAAGTGTCAAATTCACAGATATATGGAAACAAATGATTGTAATCCCTATCTGAAAACCTGACATGTTGCCTCTGCAAAACCATTAGAATCATTCATATGGGAAGCCTTTATTAAAAAAGAACATCTGAGAATTTTCTTTTGACTTGGAAATGACATATGGCATGATATCATGTAGATAGGTAAACTGACAAATTTTATATATGAGTTTTTGCAAAAGAGAAATGTCAAAGTTTGTATAGGATGTACACTCTCCAATCTTCAAAATCAAGAGGAAGGGATTCTACAAGAAAATTTCTTTTCAGTTAACATATGTAGCATTAAGTTAAACAATAATGTCAAATGCCTAAATCCTGGGTTTGACTGCTCCCTGTATGTCATAGATTTATTTGATATAGATCAAAATGCATCCACATTTTAGCAATGCCTAAATAATAAATGAATAGGCAACTGAGATTTTTTTTAAAATTTTCAAAAATGGGGGAAAAATGCACAATGACTCCATTTTCAAACTTTGAGGAATATAAATATGTGTAGTTGTTCTGTATAAATTTTTAATGATCATTGATGATAAAAATGACTTATACTCTCACCTGAAATATTTAAAAACCATTTGTAATTAAGCCAGACAACTCCTTGTGACCCATACAGAATTGGAAATCAATCAAGATAACTTATGGAAAATTAATAGATCATTTATCTGTTCAAAGCTGGAATGTTGTTGCTTCATTTATGGCTCAGCTAGAAAATCTTATTTGAAAATGCTCAATAGCTATGATGAAAGTTTGAGGCTTTTACCAGGGACTTTTAAAACCTCTCCAGAACCTATACACAAAAGCCCATATGACACTCTTAAAACTCAGATATGAAAAAGTAACACTATAATATATAAAACTCAAATACTGTGGATCCAACCATTCTTATGATTCTACCATTAATCCAAAATAAAAGCATATATTCAGCAAAAAAGAAAATTCAATAAAATTTTTTGCCTTTCAAATGGAACCCATAATTGAAGAATTTAAAATTTCACCTAGAAACATACATACCATCCAAGTGAATATTTCTCTTTGGTACATTAAAACAACCTTGAATAATACTAGACTGAAGCAAAATGAAAAACAAAACTTCTCCAATTACTTAGTAAGGTAAACTCTACAAAACAATTATATTTTACAGATAGCATCAATGGCAGAACTGATTTTGGTAGTCAACATCATTTCAGAGAACAACTTTAAAAGATTTATCTTCTCAGACACTTTCAGTTTTACTATCCTTTTAAAAAAAAAAAATAAAGAACACCGGAAAGTTCTTTAATTGTTAAATTTCTGGGTAGACTGAATTCCATGTTCAAGCCAAACAAAACTTTGGATTTAGTACCAGATTTACATGTTGATTAGTATGGTCTTCAGACTAGGGGCCTTATGACTAGAGGGGCTCCCAACGGTATTGTAGCATGAATGTTGATTTGTGATATATTATGGAAGTCATAATGGATGCAAGTTATTAACTCATCCAGGAAGGCCTGCTTATTTTTTTCTTCAAAGATCTTATTGTGTACATAATGCATGGTACAGCTGTATTTTTACACCTTTTTGTTAAGACTAGAGAATGATGTCCTCATACTGTTGGTTTTAATGGTGTTGCTTCTAAAGTCATTTCATTGAAGTATTCCATGGATATATTTACTATCACTGGTGACAATAGCAAGCCCATAGTCAAGCTTTCCTTCTGTTGGTAAATGTCAGACCCTAGTTGTAAGAACATTATCTGTACACAGAATGTCAATATTTCCATCAAGTTATTTATTAGGATGCTACTATGTTTAAGAGAGAGGCCTGATTCCAGTTGGTTTTCAAATCAACAGTAGGGTCTCATTTGTTGGGACTCTGGTGAACAGGCTCACTACATCCAACCTTTGAGTCTATGAATTGTTAACATATGATAAGGGCTTCCTTGTTAATGGGTTGACTATATCTATCAGGAATCTGCTCAGCTGCTGACTAGATAGCCTTGATTTTAGTGATCAGGGAAGCATCCACTCAAGAGTTTGTTCCACAAAACAGCAGTTATTGGGAAGAAACTGTCCAAATGGAACTTCTTCCTTATCAGAGGAATATGAACAGAATGAGGATGATTTGACCTTGTGTATGTGGCATGGTAGATCTTAGCTGTAGAAATCTGAGCCCGTGGATCTAAGGAATGTAACTCAACTGAACATTGCAATAAAGTAAGGCTTCTGTCTTTTTGTCTGTGGGAAAGGGATTATAGGTTGAAAAAAATAATCACCCACAAGGCAGCATAAATGCTTTTGAACTCTGTCAAGTGTGTAAAGAGAGGATTGAGCCACTCCAGTCCAAATATGATATCAATACTCTAACTTTTGTAAAGATAATGCATGCTTTCTGGAGTAGTACAAAGAGCTGACCATAAACACAAATTTATTTACATGTTCTTGTGAGATCAACCATGGAAGCATTTAAAATCAAACAACTTTATTTCTGTCCCCCGATGTTTTTATTCATGAGGCTACCTCAGTTTTATATTGATAGAAACTAGAAAAACAATCAAGTTATTGAATGCTGTTGTTTTCCTGTTGTCTAAAGAATAAAAAATAAATTTAAAAAAAAAAAAAGATATCTTAAATTTCTTTCCAAACTTTGGTCAGTTAAAAGCACTTGATTAGTTGTGAAAAGGTTTGCAGGTTTGAACTGTGACTGAATTAGTAAAATGTTTTACATAATGAGATAACTAAACCTGGTTGGCTGGTGTGGGTCACATTAATATTCCGTTTATTTTTACATGTATGGATGTATGTGAATATATATATATATATATATATATATATATATATATATATATGCACACACACATCCCATCCCATCTCATGAACAGGCTAGAGATATTTTAAGTAAATAAACTTGTAATTTTCAAGAACTGATAACAATTTACCATAAAAGGTCTTGGCTGTAATTCTAGCTTGTGTGTTTTCTAGGCTGCTACTGTTTGTACTGAAACTCTGTGGTTTTCAGGTAATGTGTCTTTCAGTACAAGTTTATATCAGAATAAAGTAGTGATAAAATGTTCATCAGTATTTATGTAGGTATTAAAATATGGAAGTATATTAGGGTTATTTATTTTTTTACCTTTTATTCTAATTAACTAAACAGCACAAAGTAGTCTAAAATTTCTTTGGAACAATTTGTTTATGCAAAATTACTTAAAGATTTTTGACATTTCATCAGGTTCCTCTGTTTTTAGTAAACAGCACAATGAAGACTTAACTAAAAAGTATTGTCACATAATATTCAGAATTCAATTTTTTTCTATTTGGAGACCTTGATCTAGTTGAATATTTTAGAGTATCTTAGAGCTACAATGTCATTGTAAGACATAAAGGTAAAGATAATATTTTGATAGGGAATTTAAACATGTAACTTATTTTTATTATTGACAAATCAAATTGTTGTTACCTTTAAACTTTTGAATAAAATATAATTTTTCCTTAAATTAAAAATGATGTAAAATTTTTGGTTTTAAAGTTATTTAACTTAGATTCATTTAAAAAAAATTTACAGAATTTTTCATCGAATTTGGTTAGGAAGTCATTAATAATTTTGTCCATAAAAGATAATTGATATGAAAAAGAATTGATATAAAGATAGTCTTTTTTTTTTCTTTTTTTTTATTTGCTATCTACACTGTTCTTTGCTATTTTATTACCAGTAAAATAGGTGATCTTAAGGATCGAGAAAGGAAAAAGATAAAAATCTAATTATTTTATTTTAATTTTTTATGTAAATTTTTGTGACGTACAGTAGCCATTAATAATTAAGTATAACTCATGACTTCAATGTTAAATAAAACAGTATTTAATTACAACTGCAACTAAATACTTAACAAGAACAAAGAAGTAAAGGTCAACCAAATATAATTAACCATTTCAGTGAGTACCTTGTTAGTAACACAGCTTGGCTTAACATCTGGTAAATCAAAATCATTGACGTACAATAATTCACACTAATTCAACTGGATAGTTCCACTCGATAGTCACTACAGTCAACAGCCTAGTGCTATTTATACACCTGGCAGAAAACACACACATTCATAAGTCCAGAGTGTCATGCTTGAACCTTGGTGTTGGTAGTTACTCATTTTCTTTCTGTATGGCACAAATAAACATTTTCTTTATCAGTGTTTCTCTTGTGTTGGTTATCTGATTGTTGAAACAAAGTTGAGGATTGTTCTTTTTTTTCTTAAATAGAATTTTTAAACTACTGGATGATATTTAGTTTTGGTATACTACTGTAGTTGGCTTAAGAAATTAAGAGCGTAATTTGACTCAAAAAGTTACTCCTCTTCATTTTGGTATATTTTTCTTTTCTAAGGTTTTCTTACAATCAATATATAATTTGGCAGAGCTTCAGATACATCACCACCCATCCTGTTAACAAAAACGTACAAAATTTTATACACATTTTAATCTTTGAAAAAATATGACCTGGAACAAAATAAATATGAAAATAATTTATTTTATTGTTTAGAAATGTAGTAACTGTTGTTATACTGGCTTATTTTGTCGTAAATATACTACTCTCTTATGATTAAAGAAGTATCTAGAAAAAATCGACTGTTTAAAAATGCATGGTTATACAGCAGAGTTAGTTAACTTTTTGTACAATTTATTTATATCTCAAAATATTTAATTAAATATATTGAATTTAATTATATAACATTAACTTTATTAAGCTCCAGGGCTGCAGTATTACAGGATGAATGTTTGATTTAATCTGATCATTCCTGTCAAATCCTGAAATGAAGGCTGTTTTGAATGGGCTTGCTTCCAGATCCTTTCACATGAATGCACTGTCCTCCAAGGCTTTATCCTGGGTCCTACACTGTTTCTGATCTTCATCAATGATCTACCTGATGTCATCTGTTCTCAACTTGGTATTTATGCAGACAACACTACTATTTACTCTGTCTCAATAGTAAATTTGTCAGAGTTGATAAAGTTAACCTGGTTTCTGCTCTTGAAAAGGATCTTTAGTCAGTGGTTAACTGGGGAAGGAAATGGCTTGTAAATTTGAATGCCTCCAAAACAAAACAGTTTTCATTTAACCACCATAGAGAACCTTTTCTACCTGCCATCAGTATGGTTGATAATAGACTCCCGGATAGCAACGTACTGCACCTTCTTGGCCTCATGTTTTCATTTGACTTGAAATTGAGCTACTATATCAAATCAATAGCTGCATCTATTGAATGGAGATTTGGGTTACTGTTTCATGCCAGAAAATTATTCTTGTCAAAATCCATCTTGCACATTTATAAATCTACCATTTGTCTGGTCTGTGCATTGAATACTGCTGCCATATCTGGTCTGGTGCTTCTGCTATTCATCTCAAGGTTCTTTAAAAAATCCAAAGAAGGATCTGTAATGTAATTGATTTTGACCTGGCATCTCTACTTCAGTCACTTTCTCACTGACATGGCATGGCTTCTCTCTGTCTTTTCTACAAATAGTTCATGGCAACTGTGCTGATGAACTTTTTTTCCTTGGTGCCTCAACTACATGAATTTAAGCATGCTACAAGATTGGCATCTATGTTTCACTTTTTTTTACTGTTAAAAAACCTAAATGTAACTACCATTTCTACTCCAACAGTTTTTTTTCTCACACTTCCCTTCTGTTTACTTGCTGATGACTCCAATCTTCAAAAATTTAAATGTAATGTCACTTGCCATTTTCTGTCTTCTTGAATCCCATTCATATTTTGTCCTTTCCTCAATTCACTCTATACTCAGTCTTTTCTTTCACTTTCACTCCCTGTAACCCCCTGTGTACTAGTGGCATTTCTGCTTTACTTGGGGTGAAATAATTTAAAGAAAACAAAACTTTTAGGACATTTGGGACTTTCCTATTTCTATTGGAAAATGCCATTCTCCTCTCAGGCAGCCAAAGCATTCACTTGAGTACTCATCTGATAGATATTCTTATTAGTTCAAAACTGGAGTAAGTGGTTGATGATTTCTGTTGGCGGTATTACATTTTCATTAATATTATCATAAGGAATCAGCCAGCCATTTTTGATCCATTATTTGATCTCTTCCTTCTGACTTATGAAGACATGGGGTACTCTACTGTGTGGTTTTGTAATTTGGCAGTTGCCTTACCATCCATCCATTCATTTCCATGACACAGTTCACTTGTTTTATTGCTGGTTGATCTGTACAGCATGTCACACACACACACACACACACACACAACATCTTGCAGAGGAATTTCACTTCACTGAACCATGAAATAGACATGTCACCTAGGACCTTGATTGCATCAGTACTAACTAATAAATCGAATCCTAGTGGATTTCCATATATCACCATTGTGTTTGTTGAAATAATTTCTACAATGCCCACATCAAAGTCAGTAATTCAGACTTCATATGAATGTGTCTCACCACTGATCATTACAACATCTGTGTTCTTCTTTTCCCTTGACTGGCATATCATTTTTATCATGATAGTGCAGTTGAGCAACTGGATTCTACTAGTGTAGTTCCCCTTCTTCCAGTGATGTAAGCTCTAACCATGGGCATTGCCAAATTTATATCTTGCCTAGGGAGGAGATCAGTGCAGATGTATCGTTCCCCAGTCCTTGACACAACAGCATATCACATTCCTATGGGGTTCTACATTCTCAGCCTTTAGGTTTTTCCTGTTAAGTGAGACACTTCTTCACCATGTAGTTTGGCTCGTTGCTTGGGTAGCACCTTATTTCAACCCTTTTCCTCCTCTGGCTATGTCATGCATTGGTTGTACAGCTGCCACTGTTGGTTCAGCTCCTGTAGTGTCATTCTTTAGTATTGGTCTGGCTTGAGCCAGCAGCTGGGTAATAATCAAGTTATCTATTCAATAGAAAGCTCAAAGGAGCTGTTTGACATGATAAGTTAACCAAGTAATAAAAGCTCATATTAATCCATGCTAAGACAAGCCACAAATTGGAAGGGGAGTTTCCACTAGGTAAGTTCCAGCAGATATCCCAAAGCACAAATGCTGTATACTTGGACTCTGTGGAAACAGGGCATGCAGTACTAAAAATAAGAAATAGATGAGATATCCCTAATCATGGGCAGAGGAATGAGAACAGTCTATTCCCATAGACTAAATAAAAGGTTCAGTTTGGAATTCCCTATAGGTTACCCAGATTAACATACATCTGATTAAGGCCAGAGGGTACAATGGCTGAAACGTGATAACAAAAATGAGAACAATAGTCTGCATGTAAATATTGTAAATAATCACTCCTCATCCCAAAAATTCAAGCAGAAATTGTGAATTACTTAATGCAAGCAAGCTTGGCATAAAGACATTTCTGCCTGTTTCCAACACCCATACCAATATATGCATTCTAATCTTGGCCTCTTTTCTTCACTATAAGGTGATAGGCTGAAAAATCCTAGTTTTCTATTAACTACAGGAAATTCATAGGCCATGACACTTTCAAGGCATCTTTATCGAAGTGAATTATGTTTGTGTTTTAATAAAATGGTATTTTCCAGGTCAACATTGTGAGCAAGAATACCAGTGTATTGAGTGTATTGTTTAATTTCAAATCCAATTTATGTTCATACATTTTTTTTCTTTTTGGGATGTTTCACCAGTGTATTTCTGGAGGCATACTTTATATCCTATTTGATAGACTCTTGTTTCTGATGTAAAAAGTTAGTTGTCTATTTATTTATTTTTTTTTTTTTGATAATTTTTATATCAAGATTAGCTAAATAAGTTATGGAGTTTGTAAGTTATATATGGTACCAAGTTTGTGTTTATTTATATAATTTTAGGAAATGGATTAAATCCGGCATATTGTTATCTTTAATTTATTTTGTTTAAACGTTTTTGATGGCTACTCATATTCAAGTAGAGGCTCTGTTTTTTAATTAAACTGTATTTTTTATCCAACTACATCTACTGACCTTGAATATTCAAGAAATCTTGTCAGAAAAATATGTGTCCTCCAGCAGGATTCAAACCTGCATCCCTTTTGGAGAACCGTCATTGGATCTGATGTGCCTAACTGTTCAGCCATGTAGGATTTATGATCAAAGCCTGAATAGTGCCTTTTAAATACACACTTTCTGCTGATTGTCAAAACATCCATATCTGCTCTGTATCGTATCTTAATAGAAACAAAGATAAAATGGATTAAATCGGATATACTGTTATGTTTAATTTATTTTGTTTAAACATTTTTAATGGCTACTCATATTCAAGTAGAAGCTCTGTTTTTTAATTAAACTGCATTTTTTATCCAACTACATCTACCAGCCTGAATATGTGAGAAATCTTATCAAAAAAATATGTGCTCAACAGTAGGATTCAAACCTGCTTCCCCTTTGGGAGACCGTCATTGGATCTTATGTGCCTAACAGCTTGGCTCAAATATACAGCCCAGTAGATGTATTTGGAAAAAATACTCTTTAATTAAAAAATGGAGCTTCTACTCAAATATGACTATCTCTATCTATAAAAGGCAGGATGTGTATGTGTGTAACGAATGCATGGCTGAATTTTTGACGGATTTGCACTAAAATTTACATGCACATGCTCCAAGTTAGCAGGATGGCCAACACTGACTTTGCATTTCCCAACTCCGATCGATAGTGGAAATAATCGATGTTTTTCATGCTTCTACGGCAGTTTTCATGTAGTTTGTGGCCATTTTGTACTGGCCAGAGTGAGTGCCAATAGCTGGCTGCCACGAATAGGCAGGAAGATTCTATTGGCCAGCGTGAGAGCCAACAGCTGACTGACACGAATGTTAACTAGCATGCAAAAAAAATTCGATAGCTGCATTCGTCACAAGTGGGAAAAATTTAAATCAGCATGGCACTTTACTCCAATTGGTTCATTCACTTGCTTAAACTCAATGTTGATTCTGATTCTGCAGAACTGAGTTGGGTGTGAAAAAGTATTTGTTGTTAACATTCTTTTTTCATTCAGTTTTTCCAATTACAAGTCCTTTTTTAAAGCTGATCTTTTTGCGTTCATTTTGTTTAGTTCTTTTTGTCGTAACATTTAATGTTTAGTATAGAGCTTAGAAAAAATTTGCAGTGTGAGATAGGCAAGAAGTAAGGCATGTAGCAACATCAGCACGGCAAAGGGCACTCCTTTAAAGGCAAGGAAGGGCAAAAATATTTTAAGTCAAGTGATAGCGATTGCTGTATGAGTCGTACAATTTTTGAATCAAGCACGGGCAATGCTGGGCCATGCTGCTAGTCAAAAATAAAATTTAAACAAAATAAATTATATATACACACACTTACACACGTACACTTTTTCTTTTCTTTTTTTTGTTCTGTTGATTTTATATACTTTTTGTTTGGTATCATATTTGACATAACTGGAGTGATTGATTTAAAAAATATTTTTAATTTATTTCTCATTGATATTTTGGTAACTAGGATTACAGATTATAAGGGCTCTTAAGTAAATACCTGCTTGTGCCAAATTTTATTTTATTGTTGGGATATGAGCATTTAGTTTTAAATTGCTATTATTGATTTTTGTCCATTCTGATTATATCAACAAATAATCTAGATCTGATATTAGGCACTGTTTCCCTATGAAAATAACCAATTTTAAATCTATACTCTCTCTTTCTCTCCTTCCCTCACACACACACACACACACACACACACACACACACACACACAATATTGAGTTGTCTGTTCTCATAATTGTTTATGTAATCTCATTCACACATTTTAATTTTCACAAGTACGTGCTCTTGGGCTAATTGTTAATTATAGTTGCAGTCTGGCCACACATTGTCAATAAATGTTTGCATAAAAAGAATCTTGCTGACCTTGAAGACAAGTTTGTCTTGCTGATCTGTTGCTTTTTGTTTTATTAGCTACCCAAGTCTTGTAATGCTGTCTAATCTAAATGTAATAAATATCTAGTGGTATGTTTCAATTGTATAGTTGATCACTGTTTTGCTATCAACCACAAGGTTGGTAGTTCAATCTAAACTAAGGAAAAGCAGTAATGAATTTTCTGTCAACTTGCTGTGTGTGACAGTTGGAAATTTCCTATTGGCATTTTTCGTTTGTACCAGGTAAAAGTCTATATTTTAAATGCTGATTTTTTTCTTTTTCGTTTCTTTTTTTTTTTTTTTTTTTTTTTTTTTTTTTTTTTTTAAAATATTTTTATGTTTTTATTTTTTGTTTTATTTTTTTATTTTATTATTAAAAGAAGTCAGACTCTCCCCATTTGAAAGTTTTATGTAATATGCCCTTACTCCATCACGTTCTTTTCTGTATATGAGACTAAACAATAAATATTCCAATATATTTTGTTCTTGAAAATTAATTTACTATTGTGAATCTCATTATTCCTATTAAAACCATAAAAATATATATTTGCTATTTTTATTTTAATTATTTTATATTCTGTTAATTATCAGCTTTTGATAACCTTATGTCTTTTGATATCTCAAAAGAAAAATATTACAAAAAAAAAAAACAATTTCTATATGGCTGGCATAATGTATTATTACCATATCTCATATTTGTAGCTGAAGGTTGCTGTCTTTTTTTAAGGTTTACTAATAATACAAATCTTTTTTAGTATTGTAATTTTCTATCAGACCTTGTCAGCTAGAGTTTCTATTTATGTAAATGGCACTAAAGTAGATTTTAATTTTTATTTATTAGTATTTTATTGAGAATTTAAACAACCAACTGTTAATATTTTCTCGATTTGTACAATTAAAGAATGAACTTAATGAATAACTTGACCTTTAAAAAAGAATGTATGAACATATTTTAGGACAATTTTGTTTTCAAAGTTACGAACATGGATAAAAATTACTGGTTACAAATTCTGTTTTTTAGAAATGTGGATGAAGACAAAATTAAAGAAAAATTATGGATATTGATAAAACTTAGCTAACACTATATTTTACAATCATTTATTTTAAGCCATTTTAATACTTACCATTATAAATAGACACTAGTTTTAATACAATTTTTTTTCCAGTAAATGACAAAGTTCTTTTTTTCTGATATTTTTTCTAAGTAGTTCAAAATTTGTATTGCCTATCATAAAAATTGACAATAAATGTTCAACTAGAACTAACCTTTTTTTCTTTCACTGTTAGTTCACCCACTACATAGCACAAGGGTCACTCAAGGTAGAGGCTTACTGAGTGAAATTATCAGGGAGGGGAAAGTAAAAGAGTATTATGAGGACAAGTCGGATATCTGTTGATATGGGACTTAGAGACGAAGGCTCTAGTTGTCAGGGAAGCATTCTCTTGTGAGTTTGTTCCACAAAATAACAAGTCTTAAGAAGTTAGCATGATGCTCAGCTATATTGGAACATGAGTAGGCTTATCAATAATTTGAGTCGGCTATCAAGAAATTTCCCCCTTCCTCAGTTCTGTTTGAATGGACTAGCCACTCCTTGTGGTGAATGTTGAAATCACTACAAGTGTGAATGGTAGCTGGTGAGCAAGGGTGAATAGCCAGTGATTATGAGATCTTGAATTGAAATAAATGGTCTGAGTCCAGTTTCTGATATGAACAGGAGGTCAGACTTGATCTCTTGAAGATCATAAACCCCATATGTTATTGAAGGAGATGGAGAATTTAGGGTCTACTTCATGTATGGTTGATCTGTGTTATAATGATCATTTGGTTGCAAAGGAAAGGAACAAAAAGGATTAAATTTGCAACTGTGTATTTGAAAATTTGGAATTCCAAGGGAAAATTCAGGGTTGTTTGAAATTTGGTAAAAATTGTTCATGTGTGATTCTTCATTTGCTTTTTGTAAGGAAAGTGATTAGGTCTAAGGGCATTGTTGGTAGGGCCAGGAATTGACTGATTTCTTGGGTTGGTTGGTTGAGACGGATTAACCGTTGATGGGGTTTGACATATAACTTTCTTTAAGGTTGAAATTGATGCCTGTGAGGTGTTGATCAGCTGGTGGTTATGTGATACCAAGATGTTGAAGCTGAACTGCTTGGTAAGGTGGGTTGGTGGGTTTGTTGATCAAGGTCACAGTGGTTGGTTGATTTGTTGTGAGGTGCATTGGTCACAGTGGTGATGACGAGGGAGGCCTGATGCTGGATGATGAAAACATTGTGGCATTAGAAATAAAGGTGGTGACGAGAGGTAATCATGCTGACAGTGCACCTGTGTGCTGACAGGTGGCCTTTTGATCTGCAACTGTGTTGCTCATTATGATGGGTTATCAGATTAGGTCACATTTGAAAATTCAATGCTACTAAACATTGATTTTCTTCTCATTTGTAGCCCAACATATTTTAAAAAGTAACCCAGAAAAGTTGCAAATAGCAACTCTCAAAATTTAGTAGCAAAAGTTTTTGAATAAAGAAATCAGACAATTTGCATTGTTGAAATAGATGTGATATGAGTAGTTCTTTAGTTATAGGATGGCTTAGAAGCTACACTGTTTTGGTATAATTTAAGTTTCTGAATTTTGATTGTCTCCTGTGATCTGTTGAAACTGTTCAATGATTTTCAGAATTGCTATGTGAAATAGGTTAATGCTTGCAGTCCCAGGTCATGTTACATGGTAAATATCATAGTTAATCCTTTGAAGCACACATTTCTGCTTTGTTTCATGGCTCTGTTGAAGAAATCTTTTATTTGCCTATTCCAATATTGTTTCTACTTATCTAGAAAGTTAGCTTTATATTGATATGCTGGATCTTTCATTATGTCTTTTAGAGAAAGGGTGGTAACTTGAGATAGGTACTGTGTTACGTAGTATAAATAGTAGGGAAGATTTAATTAAATTCTATGTGAACAAAACCTTTGTCAAGTCATTTGGCAATGGGAAATCATGCATAGTGTCTGTCAGAATTCAAACTTGATTCACTGATTGTTTTTTTTTTCTTTTGATTTCAGTAACCATTACTCTATTTTCCATTTACATAAGTATTCTAAAATACAAGTCATTTGGATTATTATATTTTGTTAAAGATTTAAGTATAATGCAATCTGAATTATTTTGAAATAAGCATTTTTATTTAATTGTAAATAAATTGTTCATCTCTGGTACATGGAGGGTGATACTCATTACCATATATTCAAATCATAAGAAAAGATAAAAATGAAGGCATTCACTTAGGGGCTTTGTAGATTATGGCATAAATTTCCCATTATTTATTATAAATTCAATAAATACTGAACTTGATTTCTATCTAACTAGAGATTCAGTCATTGCGAAATGTTAATTGACATTTTTGTACAATAGTTAATTTGAATTAAAATGAATGGTAAGAAATGTTCTGATTGTGTACATCAAACTTGTCATTAAATTTTATTTTTTAAAAAAAAACAAAAATAAAGACAATAAACAATTTTAAAATTCTAATTTCAACAGGACCAATGCCTGCTGCAGTTATGGATATAGAAGCCCCTAGTAGCTCTGAAAAGCAGGTGACAGAATCTGTGATGGAAGAAGTTCAAAGTTCAGTTCCAAATTTGCTTTTTGAGGGTGAGTCTATATTTTGTACAGATTATTTATTCTATTGTCATTTTATCAATTTTTGCTCATATTTACAAAAGTTCAGCTGCTTGATAATGAAAAACATTTTTTCTAAGTGGGTATAAGTTTGAAGATATATATAGTTTAAGATGTTATATTTATGGGGGAAGAGTGTTCAATATTGATAATGCATTGGTAGATATGACCATTATTGACATAGAAATCAGCATAGCATGATTACTGTAAGTTTTATGCTTCATGATCTTCACACTTTACCACTACTCCTTTCATAGGAGATATATATATATATATATATATATATATATATATGTCACTGGGGGTTTAATGGAAGTTGGTGAAAGAGGAAAATTGCTCATCCCAGCTATTTTGTTTAGGCTATTTATTGATGCATTTGGTTTTGTATCAGTCTCAACAAAGATCAATGAGTGGTTTGAAATGACTAACAGAAGTCACACAGTAGCAGAATATTTATCAGTACATGTGATGAGAAAGATGTTACTGCATATATGATGCAGAAGTCATGGTATTATATTCATTCTTCATCAGTTTAAATCACAACTCTATCAGCCTGCGGTCTGTGGATTGTAAATATGAATACTATGAATGAAAGCCATGCAGAAGCATATAAATAAGAAAATTGGGTCCTCATTATTGGAATCTTTGCTACATCTTTGATATATACCCCAAGCCTGTAGCCATGGTGCTTTAGAGGGTTTTGTTTAATGATTAGAGGTGAGTAGCGAATGATTTTGAATTCTTGCACTGGAGGAAATAGACTGAGACCAGTTTCAGACAGGAACATGAAGTCATATTTAGCCTCTTGGAATTCAACCTATGGAAAGGTGGAACATATACCCCTTATGGTGTAGGAGATGGAAAACTTTAACTTTTTTTTGGTTGGGGGAAGAACTGGGTTTGATTTACTGTTTGCTTTATATATAGAACTGTTTGTGTATGGGATGGTGAAGAATCAAGGCATATACACAAGTAGTATATGTAAAGTGTCTGGATTGTCAGAAAATACAGCCATAACTGTACACTTCATCATAGCATCAAAAGGATCCACCGAAAAACTATGTTATTGTCCTGATCCTATTCACAAAATATCAGGTGGAAAATGGCATCCCTAAAAACATTTACCTCTATCTCCCTTAATGAAGAGACAAACAATCCAAGAATGAGAAGAAAATACAAGTATACCACTTGAAGTGAACATGAGTTATCTGCCCAGTAATCAATGCAGCAGAACTGCTTGAGTCAGAATCATTATATTTAAGTAGGTCTCACAGTCACTGAAACAATCTTGCTCATATGTGAAGACTAAAGGACCTACTGGTATGAATATTCACAAGATATTGCATAGACTATATAAGGATGATCTTGGAGATCATTTGTTGTCATCAGAGGTTATCAAAGAACACTACCATTTCTTGCAGATTGGAGTGAAATGATATGAAGTACAGAAACGTTTTTGATTCAACAAATGGTAGAATAAAGCCAAATTTAATGTCAGAAATCACATGAGGTAGACTTACTTTGTGGCCATTATTACCCTTATGGCCTGTATTACAAATATTCTTTGTGGTAAACTGGCAAAAAAGGGGATAGGTGCTGATCCCTGGTGACCTCTAATGACCTTATTGGTTACCAGAGGTCAGTTTTTTTGTTTTTTTTTATTAAGATGGCCTTTCATTCAAATAAAAGTTTCTCAAATGCTCAGTATTAAATTCATTATTTTTCACATTTTAAATGTAAAAAAATGTCCCAAAACTACAGAATCCCAGTACTTCTGTGTACAATGCATTCTTACTCGAGAAAATAATGCAATCATTGAAATAAAGCTATTTCATCAGATTCCAGTAGTAGTTCAACTGTAAAAACCAATTCATGTTTCTGGACAGTTTTGAGACTGTTCAGAACCAAAATCAGTTTTTTAACTTGGACTCTCTGTTGTTCCTTCTTCATAATCTTCAACTAAAAAAGTTGGGATGTCTATCATGCTACTCGGAAATCTCAACTTTCCAAAATTATGCAATGAAACTTAGCTCACTGTCACACATCTTTTTTCCCCCATATGTCATCAAGGCAACTATCTTAGCTTGGAAGATATGATGTATGAGGATTGGCAGAAATGTTTATAGGCTGACCAAGATACTCTCATGGATTGTGACTGAATGAGGTTTATTTTTCAACAGTCTCCATTGCGGTCCACACACTTCTTCCCTGGATGTGGCAGGGTTTGGATCCCATTGTTGAAGAAGCTTTCATCCTGTTAGTCAAAAAAGTCATCAACGGCAGATATGTTATTATCATTGCTGCAATACTGGTTCTCACCTAAGTGTTTTTTCCTGTTGAGAGATGGATGATAGATGGGGCCAAATCAGGAGAATAGAGAGGGTGATCAAGCAGTTCAAAGCCACAGTCACGCACAGCAGCCATTGAAACCAATGACGTGTGCTGGAGCAGTGTCCTAATGAAACAGGACCCACTTTTTATCAGTTTTCTTGGGCATTTGGTCTTGATAGTCTTTTGTCATTGCCTCAGCATGTTGGCATAGTACTCTCCATTGGTGGTGTGGCCCTTTTGCACCCTAAAAACTGAGGCTATCACCTTCTCTTCTGATGAAAGAACCTTAGCTTTTTTTGGAGCAGGTGAGGAGAGTGGTGTTTCCACTGCATGGATTGTCTCTGGTTCAAAGTGATGAACCCAACATTCATCCTTGGTTAGGAAACGTTCAAGGAAACCAGCTGGATCTGCCTCAAACAATGTGATCAGTCTGGTGTGCTTTTGATCAGGTGATGTGGCAACCACTAAGCAGAAAGCTTTATCATGCCATGTTCATTGTGCAGAATGTTCTCAACCCTCTGACTGGATATACTAATAACATTGGCCATTTGATTTATAGTCAATCGCCTGTCATCCATCACTGTGAATTGAACATGATCAATATTTTCCTTGGTCATGGCAATTGCAGGACGTTCAGACCTTGGGTCATCTTCAAGGCTCTCCCTTCCCCTCCTAAATTCAGCTGCCCATTTTTGCACTTTGATAAAGTTGGAGCATCATCTCCTAATGTAGCAACCATGTCAGCATGAATGTCATTGGGAGTTACTCATTTTTTGCAGGTACCATGATGCCAAACTTTGTCCTTTTTCAAGAGAAGATGCAACTAGTTATTTTTGAAATCTTGTTTAAACATTCAGATGTCAGTTTACCTGGAAAGAAATAATGCTTTTATTAATAAGATGAGTTGAAATTAATGCATGCAAGATTTTACAGCTCTAGTATCACTCTTTCATAATCAGCCTAATTTTTCAGCCCACCTTCGTATTTATTTCCATGATCTCCATATCTCCAACAGACTTACTTTTTGAATCCAGTGAGGCTCAGTTTTACCATGACTATCAACAAGATAGAATCTCTCATTATTCTCATTGCCAGTTTTATGCTAGTTATTCCAGTGCTCCAACCAACCTTTTCATACTGGCAACCAATGAGAGAAGTACTTATATTGTAAGCCCAGAAGCTGTTTTAATCTCAGGAATTACATCATTTCTTTTTTGTGCACCAGAGTATGTTTTCATTAAAAAATATTTTTTCATGTGTATCTCATGTAAATAACATTTGTTGTAAGAAAAATATATTGTAGTTTCTCCTGTATTGATTTAGTTGAAGCTATTTTCCATGAGGATATATTTGCTATTTATCCCTCTTTTTCTCTTGGAAACTATAGCAATGACTAAATGTGCTTGGAATCATGGTGGATTAATGGATTGGATTGAGGAATCAGAAAGCTGAGTTTAATTCCAGTTTAGTTTGTTACATTCACTTATGTGCAAATAACTCTTCTTCCTACTGTTATGGGTAAATAGCAGGACAGTTTGGGTCCTGTAGTCTTCGGTGGCAATCAATATAAGAGTAGGACAAATTTGAATTCCAAACCTTGAACTGTGGGTAAAATAGCCTCACCAGTCTGCAAATGGCCAAGCTACACCCTTGAAGACCTGGTCAGTCAGGGAGGGGTTTCTCCAACAGGAGTGAGAAGTCCCTGGATTTGGATCTGGTGTGCTTTTGGCAGCCCTAAGAATAAGAAAAATATACATGGCCCATTAATTTGATTTAAAATTCAAATCTACTTGAAATTTTATTTTTTAAAACTTTTTATTTTCCTGCAAAATTGCTTATCAGCGAATTTAAGATTTACCAAATTTTTGGAATGGGGATAGACTGACATATGTGCCACAAAACAGATTTTGTTTCCTAATTTTAGCAATTCCATACACAATCTTTTTCATTGATTTACTTTTTACAGCTTATCAACACTTTGTGGGTTATTTAAAGCCAAAACATATTTTGAATTGTAAGAATTCCAAAATTTAGGATTCCAAAATGTTTCTTTAATGAATCCTAATCCAAAAATAAATAATGTGTATCTAAACAATCCTAATTCAGTACAGGTTGGTTCCTGAAGGTAGTTATTAACCGCCAGTCCTCTGAAGCCCTACTGGTCACTCCTTGGACCAATCCCCCTTTTTAGATTTATATAAATGATGATCTGTCTAAGAATATACTCATATTGTCTGTAAGCATCTAAGCTGATGATATGACTATATATGGACGCACCTCTAAAACTCTTGATAATCAAAATTGGCAACTTATCTCTTTTCCAATCCAGCTGATTACCTTCAATACCTTGTAAACCAAATCAGTTACATTCCATCATTGCCAACCAGACTCCAAACTACCACCAATCAAGATGAATGTATGTCCCCTCAGGTAGGCACCATGCTATTGGGCCTCAAACTCCTGACCTGACTTTAAGTGGAACATGTACATACAATATATTGCCTAGGATGCAGGTGAAATGGTCAGTTACTCCTGTAGTGCTCCAGTAAGTAGCTGACTCCTCCTACTATCCTCTATCTTTACAGGAGCCAGATCAGGCCAAAAATGGAGTACTGTTGTCATATTTGGGTGGGAGCTGCCCAGAGCTCACTCTCCAGCCTTGATAGTCAAAAAGCGTCTCAGAGTCCTTGTGGGTGACAAATTATTTTCCACTTTTCAATCTCTCCCCCACAAGCAGTATGTGGCAAGCCTCTTGCTTTTCTAGCATTACTTCCATGGAAAGTGCTTGGATGAACTACATTCCATGGTCTTGCCAGTTCAAACCTTCAAGGCAAGGACACACCATACCACTTACAATGTAGCAAACCACCCAAATTTCCTCTGTATTCCACCAGTGAAAAGTAAGTTCCACTCAAATAGGGTCTTCCTGCAAACCACTGCTCTGTGGAACTGACTACCAAGAGGAGGATTCCCTGATCACTACAATCTTAACCTGTTCAAGTCTAGGGTTAACCAATATCTTCCCCCTCCTATCTGCACAAATTGCCTCCTGGTGTAACCCTCTACCTCAAGTGTCCCCTGGGCTGTGTAAAGAGTAAATCTTACTGTAAAAAAAAAAAAAAAAAAAAATTAAAAAATGAATAAATACTGTATTTATGAGGTAACCTTTATTTAGGTACTGCTACTTTTTTTGCTAAATGACGAAAAAGGCACAAAACTTGATGAAAACAAAGTTTTATTGTCAAAATGTTTTATATTATTAAGAGGAAAGACCAAAGATTTTACACTTAAAAAGGATAAATTTGTGAATTTGCAGTCCAGCCATCACTAGACAGATAAATGAGTAGCAGTCTTGATTTCCTCCTTTATCTTATTTCTAACCCCTCTCTCTCTCTCTCTCTCTATATATATATATATATATATATATATATATATACAATATTTTATATACTTTTGAGAGGGAGTTTGATAATTCAGACTTGTATGGATGGTTTAATAGTCTTTTAAAACCAACAAAAAATGGTTGCAGGTCAATTGCTATCATTTCCCCAATACACTTATGAAATTTTTGGGCTTTACTGTCATTTACATCCTAAATTTTACTTTGGTCAATAACTTCATGTAAAGTTTGTTGCTTGAAAAATTCGCTGACAAATGTTTTCTGTTTAATTATAGTTGTACAGTCAATAGGGAGTGTTCTTTTTATCTCTTTCCTTTTCTCTTCCTTTTCCTTTTGGAGTTCTGTGCCATGTTTTATATTTAAGTGTTTCAACATATTTGTTTTGGTGAAGAAGGCAGATTTTGCTCCACTAGCTATTTGTATATTACACAGTTGACATATTGCTTTACTTTGGTTATCATCAAAAATCTTAAAAACTTCCAGACTACAATTTTCTGCTTGGCATTGTATCCATTTGTCATAATTGGTGTGTGAAAATAATAAACATTAGTCAAAATTAAAATTTTTCACTGTTAGATAAAAATGTTTCTGGTTTTCTAATGTGTATTTAAGACAAGTAAAGATTCAACTGATGGTTTGCTATTAATTGTAAAATAAAAAAAGGGTATATTTTTTGTCCACCTTATATATTTTAAGTTTTATCATGAAAAGGTGCTCTCTAAATATTATGCAATCTTAAAATTTTATATGTGGTATTTTTCAATGAATGGAACAAATTTAGGGGTGACAATTCAATGCACTGCAAAGACAAGAGACGCTGTGTGTGTGTGTATATATATATATATATATATATATAATATTGCAACAATAATAGTCTAAGCAGAAAGGCATCATCCTATGTATTGTGGTTTAACTCATACATATGTTTTGATAAAGTACAAGTAATCCTGCAGGACAGTGAATAAAATAAATGCAAATTTTAAATTTGCTTACAGATGTTTAATAAGAATTAAATATGAATTATCACAGCAACTTAATAAATAAATAATAAAGGGTCTTCAGTCTTAATTAAAAAAAATTTAATCACTAATAAATTTTACTAAAATAAATTTCTCACAAATAAAAAATTTAATAATTTCTAAAAAGAATAAAAAATTGTTTTATTTTTGTTAAAAGAAAGAGTAAAAGTGCAACAACACAGTAAAAACATATCCCTTGATTTATCTTTTTTTAAAGAGATATAAACAATTTTAGCAAATTTTAAAATAAGTTTAATAAAACTTTAGTGAGTTGAAAGCTAAATAATGCTGATATCCAACTTTGATCATTTTTATAAGGTATGAGACTCAATTGTTACAAAACATTAAAATAAAAATATGATTAAAAATGATCAAAACCTTCATAAGGATGAGAACAACTGTAAATGTAGGCAGCTCCATATAAATGCTAAAAAAATCAGCATAACATTATGAAAATATGCACCAGACATGATGAAAACATAGTTTTATTGTCAAAATTGTTATGTTATTATTAAGAGGAAAGATCACAGTATTTTTTGATTATTTAATTAATTTTTTTACTCCTTTTTAGAACACTATTTACATTATTTGGACTATTGTCCTCATCTTTGTTGCCATATTTATCACAACGTTTCAGCCGTTGTACGCTCTGTCCTTCTTCATGTGGTTGGAATGTCAAACTGAACCCTTTATTTTGCTCACTGGGGTAGACTGCTCTAGTTCCACGTGCCATGTCTTAATGAACTAGAACAGTCTACCCCAGTGAGTGAAATAAAGGGTTCAGTTTGACATTTCAACCACCTGAAGAAGGCTGGAGTGTACAACGGCTGAAACGTTTGATAACTATGGCAACAAAGATGAGGACAAAAATCTGAATAATGTAAATAGTGTACATAATGCCTCATCTCAGAAATATAGACAGATACCTTTTTAGAACATTCGAAATTTTGATTAAAATCTTGTTTTACTTGCATCAGCAGTTGTACTAACTTATAGCGTAGCAAATTTTACCCTTTTTTTTTTTTTTTTTTTTTTATTAGCCCCTTAATTTTATGAGAACTTGAATGTAATATTTTTTTAGTGACTATATTAGTTAAAAGCAGAATTTTTTGAAGAACTTAAATCCCCAAATTTTTTTTGCAAAATTAGACCTGGTTTTAACTGAAAATCTGTTCTGAATCGGGGGGAAAAAAAAAAAACAATGCAATAAATCTAAGACATTGTTTAATCATAGAAGCTTTTAATTGCTTTTATGAATAATATATATTAAATACAATACTGTCTCTAGAAAAAAAATTATTTGATAAAAAAAATTAATTTCCTGTCCTGCCTTGGATATATTCATAGAAAGATTATTTGATATAGATATTATTTTGTGAGGCATTATTTGATCATTTTATTGTGTGTATGTGCATGTCGCAAAAAATCTACTTTATAAAGGAGCATCATCCATTTGTTGACTCCTATACTTGTGAAAAATAAAACAACTTGTTAGCATAAAAATGAAAGTACCTCCTGGCCTAATGATTATATACAAGGATTGACTCAACCTGCAACTTACAATTATCTAAGCAGGATGCTCCATTATACAACATAATTTGTCAATTAGATATTCATTACTAGTTATTTTGCCACATTTTTCTGACAACAGTTATTTTCTGTCATAAGATTAATATTGAAGTTTTCAAACTATTTTACTTGGAATTGTTCAGCACGTACTTGAAAGGACAGCTTGTGTGGATTACTGTGAATTCGTCTTTCAGTAGTCAGTTTTGTACTTGAAAAAAATCTTAGTAACGTGTTGGCAATCACTAAGCTGACATTGTGACTATGATGCCAGATATGAAAGGTTAGGTTCAATACTCCTCCTCACATTCAATGATTTTGTTCTGCCTGTACACTCTCTCAACACTTTATCTTACTCTCTAAACTTTATCCAGTTTTCAAGTTTGTCTTATAAATAATATACACTTTTTTTAACACCAAACACAATGTCTTTCATGTATTTAAGACATGGCTGAGACAAAATGAGAGCATATTTTTTTTATTGTAAATATGGAGTTGATATATCTCATGCTGTTGCTAAAACCATTAAAATAGTAGCAGAAGCTCAAAGCCACAACATTGGAAAATTGAAATATTTGGCTTACAATGAATGTGTTTGATTTTTAAACTTAAAGCTGAAAATATGTTGTAAATGCATGAAGTACAGAAAAATTTAGGGCAAGTTCTTTTCTATTTTATGGCTACTTTGAATCTTTTCTCAATGTTTTTATTTAAATTCACTAATTCTATGAAAACAGTAGTGAAATTATTTGAGAAACTTCTCAATTTATTTGAATTGTGCATTGATAAGTTTTGAAATGATACACTACTATTACAAGAATTGCTTGAACAACTTGTGGAATAAAAATAAATTAACGTGAACCCAATTTGAATACGCCAACTTTTTCAGGTTTTAATGTGACAATTGTTTTTATTGCTTGCTTTTTTTCTCACTTGACAGGGTCATTGGATACAGCGACCAGTTCTGAAATATTCAGTGACATGCCTGATTTGAAGCAAGAAGGCATTACAAACAAATCAGGTAACATAATTATTTCATTCAATAGAAATCGCTCCCTGTGAAATTACTTTTTAGTTCTGTGATGCTTTTTGCAATTTTGTAGATAGTAATACAGGCCACATGAAAAATATTTAATTTTTCAATAATGACCTATGTGATCTAAGTAGATATTGAATATATATACCATTGTCTGATGACCTAATTTATATTGAACAAGTTATCTTTTGTGATTATCAGCTACAATTTATCTCTTAAATCATATTTTCCATTATGAACAAGCTTAAATTCTAATACAGTTTTTGTTGTAGTGATAAAAATGAAAAGTCAATGAGAATGATGAAAGTTTTTTTCTGCTATTAAACTAAATCAAATCGTGGTTCAAAATTTGTGCTTCCCGTCATCAAATGTTAATCACTAAAGACCAATCTATATACAGATTCAGCATACTTTGACATTTTAAAAAAATCTCTGTTCATCTAAATATATTAGGCCAACTGCTGAAATTCTCATACGAAAGATTTTAGAACCTTCATGTGGAGAGGCATTTGTAAAAGCCAGTTAACTTTCCTCTGTTTCAGCTTTTCTTTGGACTGTGTGTTTGATCACCTCTACTTAGTTATATGTTTAATTGTAGAGCCTTACTGACACATGAACAAAACATATTTGAAAACATTAGTTCATTTCCAGAGTACATCCTTCTTTGTGAGCTGTTGAAGGGGTTTACTGATGGCAGCATAGTGCGGGCTGAATCAAGAGATGTACTAGGAATGAGTGAACTTCTCCAGCAGGGATATCTGTTTATAATTGATAATTGCCTGGATTTTTTCTCTAAGAGTATGGCCAAAGAAAGTGAGCTCTCTGACTGAAAACTGGCATTTATCTTTATTCACTTTTGCTTCAGATTCTTGCAGACATTTCAATGTTGCTCTTGTCATGTGTCTCTTGGCCTTTCCTGTGAACTATAATATCATCATAGAGGTCATTTACTCTCAAAACGTCTCTCAGTAGATTTGAGTGTTTTCTGGAAGATTTCAGATGCTGCTTTGGCACCAAATTGTAACCTGTTATAATGATATAACCCTGCATGTGTGGTGAACATGATTATATACCAATATTTCCTCTAGCATGAGTTGATATGCACTTGATGTTGAATTTGCTAAAAACAATGAATGAGTTGTAGTCAGCAATAAGGTCATCAATGGTCAGCATCAAGTGTTTCATACTCTGAATGACTTTGTTTGTGTGGCAGACGTGATGAGACAGAACCTAGGATGAGCACAACTGGTTGTGACTTGCCTTGTCCCTGCCAAAAAAGAGCCCGTATTTGCTTAGCATGTAAAGCTACTGCAGTTGAATTGAGGGAGAAAAAAGCACTTACCACTCTGCCGTAATCCGTTCTTGGCTAGATAACGTAAAAGAATCGGGGGACTTGCATTGCATTTTTATGCAATAAAAATGCAATGCATTATGGCACAGGGACGCATGGAATTATGGGATCGCATGAAGACGCAATGGATTATGGGTATATGGACAAATATAAAAGCAACTAATTGTTCTCAGTGGGGGAGTTCTTTGAGTGACGTTCACGGTTGGCGGCTAGAAAAGTCTGTTAGTGCGACTTTGAGACAGAACTCGAGAAGGAACAACTTGAGGTTGGAATACCAGCTGGGAGAGCTTGAATTTACTCGCTGGTTGCTGTTTTCTTTTTATTCGCCACAGTTTGCTTTTCTCATATCTATGCAAATTCTTATACTATCAGTCATCTTGAGAACTACTCCAACTAGACTCACACAGGCTGTGGTCCCTGTTACTTTGATATCCAACTGTTTCATTTGCTTCATCTCTGCCTCCATATTTTTCTGCATGTGAAAGTGTACTGGTTGGTAGAGCTGTATTACTGGTGGAACTGAGGAGTCAATATGGAGCCTGACTATGGAAATCTTCCCTATTTTGCCATTGAATAGTGAAGGGAATTGGTCTGTTATATTGCTATAAAAGGAGGATAAGAACATAAAATGGATGAGGGTTAGGGCCTGAGTGGTGTTGGTATTTAATGAGTTTTATGCAAACAAAGAGGAAACATACTTAACATCAGGAAGAGGCAGCTGAAATTTCTGGGACATGTAATGAGAAAGGAGTGTTTGGAAAATCTGATACTCACAGAGCAGATAGAGCAGAAGAGGGACAAGAGGAAAACAATGCATGACATAATGGGCTTAAGTGGGTGGCATAACAGGGTCTAAAAAAAATAAAACTTATTGAGACCTACAAGAGAAGTAGAGAACCATGATCCCCTATGTCCTGAAGGACATGGCATATAAAAGAAGAATCATCTGGTCTGGGAACTGGAGATAATGACGTCCGTAATGTATACTGTGGATTTTATTCTGTCTTTAAACCAAATCTCTGCTTTGAAGAATCCAATAAATGAGGAGTGTATCTGTGGATCCATATGAATAATTCCTGACTAAATTTTTTTGAAGTTCTAGTTTGCTACACATGTTGTTGTAGTCTATATTGTCTAGAATATTTACTCTGGCACTAGTATCAACTAGAAATTTAGTAACTATGACATTTATATGGACTGTTACTAGTGGGGATTTTGTTGTGGGTACTGGTGAGTCTTGGTTTGAAAAGACAGACTCATTATTTGAAAAAGAAAAGACACTTTTACTTCTTCACCCCTCCCTCTCAGAGAAATACTTGAGAAAATTTCTTACCTTCTTATTTTACTTAGCTGACCAAGAAACCCTCATAAAGTTATTCAGTTTGTGGAACTTGTCGCATATCTTCTCTTTAGGAAGACAAGAAGTATGGGTCTGTGAACCTCTACAATAGTGGCAGGCTGTATTATTGTGAAACTTGTTAGGGTCATGCTGAAGTGAGTAGCAATATTGGGGTTGGTCACTATTTTCCACTTCATTGACTGCTGCTATCTTAGGTAGCCATGGTGCTTGCCAAATTTTTCCTTTCTATTTCTGTGATTCTGATGTCTATTATGATTTTTAGAGTGCAATTTTCTTGTAGAGCTTTCCTTCTATCCTGGTAGAAGGACAGAATCATTTGTGTGAATATTTTGCTTTCAGCATTGTGAAATTTGCAATTTGCAGCCAGTGTTCATAGTCTGGTGTAGAATGCATCTATACTTATTTCTGGGCTTTGCAAGGTCTGTCATAATTTGAACATTTTTTTGGAGTGAGATATTCTTTGAGGGAGTGTTTTATTCTCATATTCTGTCAGTACATTTTGCACCATTTCCCTTTTCCTCACCTGTAAAGCTGTGGTAAATATTATGAGCTTTGTCCCCAGCATAATGAAGGAGATTGCTTTATTCTTTTTGTCCTTTCCTATCTGTTATGCACATAGCAGGTTCTCAATTTTATCCACACATTTGCGCCAAGACTTACAATCATATGACACTGAAACACTGGTTCTTGTACGATCACCTAAGTTAAGTAATGTTGCATCTGTTTAGTATCTGGATGGGTGACTGCTTGAGAATAATAGGTGCTGTAATGGATAATGGCTTAAAATTGGAAATTAAAGAGCTGAGTTCCAATTCCAGGTTGGTTCATTATATTAATTTACATGCAAATACCCTTAGGAAAGGTATGAATCCACCTCTTCTCTCCTGCAAGTTATGAGTTAATTAGTAGAACTTTTATCAGTAAAAATCATTATCTCCAAAAAATTATTACAATGTAAAAATATTTTATGGTTTTAAATAATCTGCAAGAGGTTGATAAACTATAAAAAGTAAATCCATCAATAAAACATTTGTGTCATATTGTACCTGTGGTGCATTTATTGCTATACACTGTGAATGGTGAAAATATGGAGAGGTTTGCCATCCTGTAAAATTCTTTTTCTTTCTTAATAATAAAAACTAGTCCTTGTTGTTGCCAAAGTGTGAGGGATATCCAAAGAAAACAGAGACCATTTAAATGCACATGAGAGGCTGCCTGAAATCTGTTGATTCATACATCCCATGTCTGCATTATCTTTATTAGAAAGGACCCTCCAGTTTTGGTAGTCAGTACCTAATTAGTATTGATTTTCATCTGAAAATAGGTTTTATTTTATTTTATTTTTCCTGATATGGATGCTTCTTGGCCAGTAATGTTTCTATCCAATAAAATATTCAAATCTACCTGATTAATTGTTTACATATAAGCAGGTAGGCAGCAAAAAGTTTTTATAGTTTTTTTTTTTGTCAAACTAAGCTTAGTTTGACACAAGGCTACAAATATAGGCTTAAGCTCATTACTCAGTAGTTATGTTCAACCAGCCCAGCTTGCTAAACATTACTCCATGCTGAGGCACCCAGTTCTTTGTCTTGGTATCATTGTTAGTTCTGATAATTTTAGTAATGGGTGCTTTGATTACAACCTGAAGAAATTAGCAGATGGCTAGCTTGCACAAGATATAATTTAGTGTTACCTTTTGGTACATTCTTAATTTACTTGCAGGTTTGGCTTAGTAAC
The DNA here is from genome assembly GCA_903632075.3 of Acanthosepion pharaonis. Classification (NCBI taxonomy): domain Eukaryota; kingdom Metazoa; phylum Mollusca; class Cephalopoda; order Sepiida; family Sepiidae; genus Acanthosepion; species Acanthosepion pharaonis. The sequence goes on from CAHIKZ030001591.1 coordinate 139,675, forward strand.
TGAGATTTGGACAGAAAGTCTAAAAGCTTTAGGTTTTATTATTAGATTGGGTTCAGCATTCTATTGTAGATTTTACAAGTATTGTATCCAAATAAACCATTGGAAATCACTTTTGTCAATGAACAGATCTTTGTAAAACTTAAGGTTAACAATCAAATGAATCAAATAATTGATGCTTGTGTTTGGCTGGCTTATTTTTTTTTCTTAAATCCACTTGTGATCTTTTCTCTCCATTAATATAGAAAAGAATTAGATATTGGACATACTTCTTTTATCAATGGGTTACCTATAATTTATCTTCAATTTTGCTACTGTTTTCATTTTAAGAAAAAAATTTAGCACACTTCATCTTTTCATAGATTATGACTTCCCATTTTCTCTGCACTGATTTTGAATTTGGTCTCTCAGTGCATCACTAATTGTCGACATAAAAGACTCATAATGTTTTTAAATGTTTCTTTCCAAAAGTAATTTTAATTGATATGGTTTTCTTATTTCAGTTACTAGCTCTGATGTGGGATACACCTCATCAATTGGACAACTTCATCGCAGCCCCAAAGATATTGAAAGTATGATGTTTCTTAATTTTACCATACTTGATCCTATGAATATTATTAGCTATTTTAACTTTAGTTAGAAATTATAATGATCCAATTTTTGTTTAGAGAATACTGCATGAAATATAAAAAAGTTTCTAGTCCAGTTTGCACTTAATGATAATAGTATGTGGGAGATTGTCTGCATTTGTATTCACTCTGATAGGTCTGGTTTCTGTATGTCCTCATTTGTTACAAAAGCTAAAAAAGAAAATTTATATTATCAGTGAAAGAGGAGAGGAAAATTACTAATTGCTGCATGAAATAATAATTCTTTTTGGTAAACAAAACAAAAATCATATGAGAGTTGGACAGAGGTATTAAAAATGGATGGTAACAGTCTGTTTCATGCTTAAATGCAATCATCAGGCCACGTGGGTGGAAGAGTAGCTTGATTATATTTGTCATGAATAATTATGGGTAGAAAGGCTGTTTATTTCTGGTTTATTATGTTATTCTAAAGGCCATTGAATAGGCAGGAAAATCATTATTTCCTGTTTGTTTTTTTCGTGACAGCTATTATGTATTGTTTGTTATTATCTAGGCCATTAAAGGATGGGTCATAAGTTTAAGGTTTATAGTTAAATCATTTTGTGATTGGTCATAAGTTTAGGATTTACATTTAAGTCATTTTTATTTGTTATTAATTACTTTGGTATTTTATTTATTATAAATTTACTTAGTTACAAAATCTTTGTTATATGTTCATTCATACTATTTGTATTTTATTATTTTGTTTATGTATTTATTTTTTTAGCTTTAAATATGCTAATAAATAATAAATAGACACATTTGTTTTTTATATATATATTTTTTATATATCAGTAAAATTTAACCGTTAATTTTTCAATTGTTCACCTTATGTTTTTTTGGAAAGAATAATATAAATAGAAAGTGTGATTTGATATAGTCATCTTTGGTGGCGTTTAAGAGAGTTAATTTAAAATTTAATGAATATTTATACAAAATGAAAGAATTAACATTTTTTTACCATTTTTAATCAATCTTTTTTCAATTTTCATATAGGAAATTGAAAAAAAAGATTTAATCCCTACATAATTTCACAGGTAAAGATGAGTTGGAAAATATAAGAGAACAATAAAAATGGTTTTACAAATCAATTGTTTTAATATTCACCATGCTTTTTTCCTTTGCTGCCTTCTCTTCATTCCCTTAGAGAATGAATATTTCGTGCATATTTGCATAATTGCTATTTAATCAATCAAATATTTGTACCAGAAATGTTTTTTCTGCTTTATTTTGTAGGCCCAGCTGCTTTTTATGGCTGTTGTGGCTTCTACAACCTGGGCAACACTTGTTTCATGAATGCTGGACTTCAGTGCTTGTTTTGCAATACTCATTTGGTGAAATTTTTTCATGAGCAATTTGTTTTAAATGATGTATCCAAAGACACACTAACAGGCAAGTTTTGCCAACTTGTAAGGAAAGTGTGGAGTGGTAATTTCTCTCTTATTCATCCACTTGATTTTAAAGGAACACTGGGAATGTATTACCCACAGTTTCATGATTTCAGACAGGTGAGTTCTAAATTGCCTAATGTTGTTTTTTGATAATATTACTTCTTTAGATTTGAAGATTTTAGTTAATTTGTTTTTGTTTGTTGTAGTTCAATGAATATCTTCTATATAGATGGAAACATGCAATAAATCAAAATAGATTAGGCTGAAATCTTGGCACAAGAAACTATTTATAGCAGCTTGGGGCATGAATGCTTATAGACACACACACCCACACACACCCACACACACGTGTGTGTGTGTACATATATATATATATAAATGAAAATTGAAGTCAATAATTAGAGGCGACAGGCTGTTCCATGCTAGACGCAATTGTCAGGCCTGATGATTGCATCTAGCATGAAACAGCCTGTCGCCTCTAATTGTTGACTTCAGTGTTCGCTTTTATATTTACGCATACTCTATCTCTGATATTGAGCACTTTATTTCATAAATATAGTACACCTTAAGAGTATATTTCTTCATATATATATATATATATAAAATTTAACATATTTTCAGGTGAAAAATGGGGGAAGTATATTTATTATTGGGGTGGGGGGTAGTACATTTGTAAATGTAAATAATGTGGACATAGGAATCAACACTGCATTCATGCCTTAAATGATCATCAGATTGTGTGTGAAACTCAGTCACCATATAGTGTTGATTTCTATGTTCACATTTGCCATATAAATTATTCATTGGAGGTACATCACTGAAACTTTGAAAGTTTATTTTGCAAGGAGGAATTAAAAAAGAGCTCTTTTCTCTGTAAAATGAATACGTTTTGTCATTGACGTATCTTTTTGGGGAAATTTTTTTGAAATTATGCAATTTTTAACTTGTCAAAAAAGGACAGTAATGACTACAAAACTTAGAAATTTGTTTCATGAAATTAATCATGGATCAATCCTTATGCTTATTGTAAAGCTTTAAACTCATTTATCATCAAACTAAAAAAATGAAATGAATAAAAATAAATTTATTGGAACTGATGAAAAAGACTTTCTGGACAGTTGGAATGATCTTCCTGCACTTCCTCTTCTGATGGGAATTGGCAGTCTGATTTTCTTTGTAAGGTTCTGCTACAGCCAATATTCCTGGAATACTCCATATTTTATCATCACTTGAAAGTGGTATTATATCAGAGTCCCATCTAAAGACAAATGTTGACATCACTTGTACAATCACATACAACAAAGGCCGTCAAAAATAATAATTTCTGCCTTTAGTTGGAAGTAAAATTTTCATTACAGCACTAGATAAAGATGTAATATAGGTGACTTGGTCAATGTAAAAGTTGAATTAATAGTATACCGCAAGCTATTGACCTTGGCATTCATAACTGAAGGTGGTTTAAAGTGATTCATCTTTATCACAAATACTAGAGTTGTTTGAATACTCAGATCCATTGAGTAACTTTTCTTTGTTCAGAAGTGGAGAGTTCCATTAAATGTTGTGTCACTGTAATGTCTATTCCCTTCATACATTTTTTAACTTTATCAGCATACGTTGCGAGGAATTTGGGATCTTCTTCAACCTGTTTCTTGCACTTAGAAGAAAATTACTTTTCGCGGAGTGAAGTTCAACATCCACTGAACAGAAGATTAAATGTAAATTTTATTAAATGCTCAAGTATGTGTCTCTGGTACGGAAAGCACTATTAAATGAAAAAGAAAAAGAAAAATGAACAGATACCTGCTTAAAATTAATGTCATGCTTGTCTTCCATGGCTGCTTAAGGAATAAAAGATTACAAAAAAACAAGGCATTATCTGTCTATATTTCTGAGATGAGGTATTATGTACACTATTTGGACTATTGTCCTCATATTACAATGTTTTGGCTGTTGTACTTCTTCAGGTGGTTGGAATGTTGAACTGATCCCTTTATTTCACTCACTGGGGTAGATTGTTTTAGTTCCATGTGCCATGTTTAATGGATGTCAGTTATCAGTTATCTCTTGTTAATTCCCCTCTCCAAGTTCTCCACTGCCTTAACCGGGTATTAAACTCACACTCTTTGGGTCCTGTCACTGGATCTAACCAACACCTTTATCCACTGTGCCATGTGTCCTTGAGGACATCTGGGTATGAATTTCTGAGTATTATAAACCTAATGTCTTCAGCACCATTTTTTCCAGTGCTCATATTGCAATTTTTGCTGTTATCATTGCATATTTTTACCAGAGCTCATATTGCAATTTTTGTTGTTATTATTGCTTTTCTCTGACACTCCTTATTACTGGTTCCCATATTGTATTCATTTCTATGCTTGGTTGGTTCAGGAGATTTTTGTGGCCTAGCATATGTGCTGATTCCTTAACTTTACAAATTTTCCAATGGTGTTCTTTGTCTATGATCTCAACCTGATCCCACAGAGGGTGGTGATCTCCCTTTTCTCTCCATATGTGGTCAGCCACGCCTGATTTTTCCACTTCAGGTGGAACTAGAAAAGTCTACCCCAGTGAGAAAAATAAAGGCTTCAGTTCGACATTCCAACCACCTGAAGAAGGCTGGAGTATACAACGGCTGAAACGTTGTAATAAATATGGCGACAAAGATGAGGATAATAATCTGAATAATGTAAATAGTGAAAACAAGGCATGTTTGCAAAAGTTGAAGAACTATAAAATGTATCCATTTCTTTTCTTTTTTCTTCTTTTACAAAAATAAAAACAATTTCATTTTAACTTCTGGAATAGGACTTAATCCCTAGAATTAATAAACAAAACATTAAAAAAAAAAGGAAACTGATTACATTTAAAAAAAAAACAAAACAAAAGCTAATTACATTTCAATTTTTTATGGACCCATGCACTACAGCTAAATTAAAACATATCCAGTTCATTTTTTATTTTATTTTATTTTTATAGGAAAATATAATTGTTTTATAAAAAAAATGTAAATGAATTTACAATTTAATTTCCAAATCCTGAGAATCAGAAAAAATATTGCCAACCATAAATGTAAATGAAATGAATGACCATTAAAAGGAAAACTGGGTACTTTAAATTATTTTAATTTTTATGGACAAATGTGAGAATGTGAAATTTAAAGAACTAAAATTTTATATAGTCTATTTATGTTTTTTTTTATTTTATAGTATGAATTCTGTTTAATGGTTTTTTAAGAAAATACATAAAAAACAACAGCCAAAGCGAAAATGTTTTGAATGTGACAGTTTGGACAAAATACAATGAATGAGTACTTTATACAGTTTTAAAATGTATCATTTAAGAAAAGATGAGAAAAAGATTTTAACTGTGTAATATCAAGTGATGAAACAAGCTTTATTGAAAATGTATGATTTCCCTCTTCTGTAATTTCCTAACCTGCCCAGATACTAGCAAGAAAAAAACTGTTTCTCTAATAATCAACTGATTAAATCTCAGTAAATGCTTATGAAGATATCTCTCTTTTTATCTAATACTGTTTGATAAAGAAGCTTTTCATTTCTGTTGTATTTCTCCATTCTGAATGCCTGTAAGAATGTTAAATTAGGAAAAAATACATTTGTTTGCTGTATAAGTATAATAAATATGGTAAGATGTTTATAATGATTGGCAATATGGAAAATGGAATCTGAAAACTAAGTTCAAATCCCAGCCAAGGCTGTTTTTATTAATTTAGTACTTTTGCCTTTGGGAGATAGTATGAATCCACTTCTCCCATGGCTCTATCACCTCTTGAAACTAATTTGTTTCTGGTATGTCATAATGGTTGAAGAATGAGCCATTGAGCAAATAACTCTTTCATAACTACTGCTCAGACAGTAATTACTGTAAAACATTGTTATACCATTGTCAGACTTCATCACATTAGCATAAGAAATTGCTGTTTTAATTTTTTTTAGGACTTTTATATACATTATTTACATGTGGACTATTGTCCTCATTATCTCTGCCTGGAAGGCATAATAGTTGAAGTGTTGTGTAAACAACAACAAATATAAGGACAATATTCTGCATGTAAATAATGATAATTCCTTATCCCATAAATTCAGACAGGGACTTATTTTGTTTAAATGGCAGCACCTCCTTTTATAATTCATGATTTTGTGCATTCAAATAAAATTACAAAACATATGGTATTCAGTATTTGAGAAATTAGAATTTAAAAATAAATATTTCAGTGTTAACCTTCATCATCCTTAGAATATTGGTTAGTACTTAACCCTTTGAGACCTGTATTTCTGAACAATTTTAACCTTTCTGCCTGAGCTCCTAAGTCAAAATTTGCAAATAATTAGTATGAAATGTTTCATGGTAGATATAAAAATAGTTACAAGTGTTTACCCACTGTTCAACTGGTGGCTTGGCATTGTCATTTTTATCTACCACTGGTAAAGCAGTAGTCAGGGCTCAAAGGCTTAAAAAAATAAAAATTATTTAAAAAAAAAAAAAATTCTTTTGGATAATGCATTTAACAAACAAGATCATTTTTTTTTTTTTTTTGCTTTTATTGATTATTCATGTCTTATTCTGACCAACAGTAAGTATATATACTGAGCCACAATTTTTTTCTTTTCCATTTTGCAGCATGACTGCCAAGAATTTGTGACATTGCTACTGGATAGCCTACATGAATCTTTGAACAATGCTCGCAACAATAACAACAACAATAATAATAATGCCTTTCAAAAACCAATGCAAGCAACAAGTAGCAAAAGCGAGCAAATGGCACACGCTCTTACTCACTCTTCATCTTTGGACACAAGCAGTAGCAGTTCTATGAATGTTATCACTCAAAAGTCCCACTCTTCTGTGTCTTCATCCTTATCTTATTCTACCAAACATACCATATCTGCAGCAGCTACAACAGAAGCTGTATATGAAGAGTTGGTTGCAGCAGCTGCAACAACGACAACAGCAACCAACTCTACTTCTTTAGCCACTCACAATCAGAACAACAGCCACATGTTCAGCTTGCAACATGAGCAACAAGCTGTCAACACTGCCATGGGAATTTCCTCTTCTTCCAAACTGAAACTTGCCTCTTATAACACTGCATCAGCTATCTCTAACAAAGTGGAAATCCAGCCTAAGTCTTCAGCACTGATCTCAAACATTTCTAACTGTGATTTACAACAGCAGCAACCAAGTAATTCTAAACTTATAACTACTACCCCAGGGGTGAGGGTGGCACTTCAGGGGTGCAGTAGTGGGCACAAAAAACCATTTCACTATACACCCAATCAGTTATATACTCAGGGCTATAACCACCAAGTCACAATGGTTAACACTGCTGGCACTGTTACAAACACTACTACAACTAATACTTGCTGTTCTGCAGCAGAAAACATTAGCAGCAGTTTAACAGATGTAGCTGCAGGTTTAACAACTAGTAGTGCCCTTGAGGAGTGTACAGAGAAGGTGGGAGGAGTAAAAGGCCAGAGACAATTTTCATCATTGGTAAGAAATTTTGACAGCTCACCTCAAAAAGAAATGAACCAGAGTGTAATCCCAGACAATTATATCAGTTCTTCTACCCAGTTGTATGCAGCCAACAGTGGTAGTAATAGTATTACTAGTAGTACAAATCAGATTTCAATATCTTCGGAAGCAGCTACAAACAACAGACTGGGTTCAGTATTGTCATTTCAAAATGACAGTCTATGTGCTAGCAGTGATCAGTTTCTAGTCCACAGTACGAACATGAGTGAGGCCGGTGCTGTAGGCCCAAAATGTCTTCCCAATATTGAAGACTTCTATGCAAAAGAGATGAAAACCTTGAATACCAATGTATTGGTGTCAGAGCTGGAAGAACAAATCCAGACAGACTCTGAAAAGTTTGTCAAATCTGACAATCGGAATCGTCTCAATTCAGAAAACTGTGATAATAACTTGGAGCAAATTCTTGGGGCTGAGGCTGCCAAAGCAGACCTAGGCCCAGGTCAAGAAAAAGTGAAAGATATAAATATTCGGCTTGACAAGAAATCAAGATCTTATCAGCATTATCCTTCCCCCACCTGCAAGTCGGGTTTGCATTATGAGGATTGGTCGAACATTAACAACATCAAACGAATTAAGATTGAAGCAGATGGGGATGAGAAAAACATGAAACGTCAGGCTTTGCAGAAATTTAATCTTGACCACAGTACAGTGAGGGTGGAAGAGATAATGGCTGACCCAGGTTGCACAATGGATGAAGAAAATGATGAAGAGGAGGAGGATATGGCAATGGAGAAAGATGACGATGTAGATGATACTCTTTTGGAAGATGAAGAGGCTGAAGTAAGCAGTGTAGGAGAACGACATTGCAAGACATCACTCCTGCATGAATCTCCTGGCCCAGATGCAGACTACACAACAGCTGACATTGAAGCAGCTGATCATTCCTGGGGCTGTCATTTGATAAAGAATAACAGCATTGTTGTTGATACATTCCATGGGCAGTTTAAAAATACAGTAAGTAGTATTCTCCTGTATTATGAGACAATAAGAATGATTCTGTTCACAAAAGCATAAGTTAAAAATTCTTGTCTGGCTTTCTATACAGATCAGACATCAAGAAGTTTTTAGTTATTCTTTTGTCTACAGAAAGAAAAGAATTATAATCAAATTAGTTCTGTTGGCAGGAGAAAGGAAGAGATTAATGTTAGCTTGAATAACAACAAAGAATTTAACAAAAATACATAATCCATAATCCATTTCATTAAATACTGATTTACTTGGACTAGTGTCCACAGAGGTAGATTTTTCTCATTTCACTTTCCCTGCTTGAGGAAATCTTGTACCAGTTCATATTTCCTTGTTAATTCATTCTTGTGATATTGCTTGTCTCTTCCCAACTCAGACGATATAACTTTGTTTAGCACTACCCAACCAGAGGAAAGCAAGTCAACACTGCCAGGTAATGAGATCTACTTAAATGCTGCTATTCATATGGACTGAATTTTGGATTCATTTCAAAAACTCCAGAAGAAGGTTTGGAGAGTACAATATTTTAAATGTGAATGGTAATGACCAAGATGAAGACAGTCATTCAAGTAAATCAATGGATAATAAAAATAATTACTATTTTCAAAAATTTTAGCAAAAAATATTCATTCTCTTTTTATGCAAAATCTCTCAATCAGTTATATTTCAAAAATGGGGTGTCAACAGGTTTATTACCAGATTTTAAAACAATAGCAATATTTTCCTTTGATTCTAATTCCTAAAAAAAACATTTTGTCTGATATTGACAACTGTGATGACTTTATAGAAAGAAAATTATCTAAGAATTTTGTACCTGTTTCTCTGTTTTCTTACATGTACAAATATATGTATTTACAAATTGCTAGAATTTTTTTCATGCCGTATTGATTCTGGAGACAATGTTATGTTTCTTCTTTTAATCTTCTTGGTGTTTGTATGTGTTATATATTATAATAAGTATTTCTTATGATGATTGTTTTCATTCCTTCTTTAAACAAATTTTTTAATGCTACTATCTTATTTTACTTAAATGTTTTTAATCACATTTTTTGTTTTTACATGGGACTAGAACTGATTTTCTTTTGTAGACATGCTTATGACATCTATTGTCAGAGTTCTTATATGAATCCTACTGTCACTGCCTTCATTCATATGAATCAATACTACCTTTTCTGAACTACTTTAAATTGTCCGAACTTATGAGATTAAATATATTCATTTTATTTACTTATGACAGATTAAGTTAAAACGTCTACCATTTGTGGCCATCTCTCCAGATACTGCTTCTGAGTTTTCAGGATGTTTCTTTCTCATCAGTGTGTTTTTGTTCAGGATGATGCATTCTTTAGCTTTTTGCATTATCTGAATCATTCATTGTCATTATTCTATGAACTATTTTCATTCTTGCTCTTCTTGTCACAACATTTCTGCTAATATATTCAGCCATTTTTATGTGCACAGTCTGGTTGCTTGTGTGTCTAAAACTTTTTTTTTTTATTGTGATTCTAGATTGGGGTATTGATGAATTTTACAAACAGTTGTAAGTTGTCAGTCTAAAAATAAAATCAAATACTGACAATATCTACTGAATAGATCAACACATCTAATTTTCTCAGCACATTTACTAAATAATGATGACTGTTTATTAGTAATTGTAAATATTCTTGCTCTCCTGAGCAAAGGTACCTGTATAGCTTTGAATTCTATCTGGTTTATACCTGAGCAAGGTTGAAAAACCTAAAATTTGATTAAAAACAGCAAGAATAAAAACATTAGTTTGAATAATTATATGCTTTACTATTGGATTGTTATCTTAACAATATTTCAGTTGTTGTATCTTCCAGCTTTCTTTTGGTGTCTGTTTTCATACTCTGTAACCTTTTTGAAATTTCAAACCAAACCATTTATTTAATTCATGGTGGTAGATTGTTCTCATTACACTTTCCATGCTTAGGCGATGTTTACTATCAGTTAAGATTTACTAATTTTATTCACCTTTGTTTCATATGTCTGTTTCTGAACCAGAGTATGTGCCTTTGTGCACTATCAGACCCAGGCAATGAATTTTCAACTGCCAGGGAACCAGATAGATTTTAACCAATACTTTAATCAAGTAAGCAATGTGTTGTTTGAACAAGCTAATGTAGGCCTTAAAACAAATCTTTGTACATTGGTGATGGGCTGCATGAATATCCTGCCCTATTGTCTTATCCTCCAGTCTTGTTCTGTGTGTATTGACTTCATTCCACAGGGGTGTGGGGTGGGGCAGTCCATCTCTCCTTTCTATTCTTATAAAAGAAGAAACTAGCTGTCTCCCAACATAAAAGGTGTAGGTGCATTAAGAAGTTATTGTTTAGGAAGAAACACTGAAATCAGGCATATATATGAAGGGAAAGGTTGTTCATCAACTCCTTTACTTTTTATGCATGTTATTTGGCTGATTTCATTTCTACAAATAAGAGATAGAGAGAAACCATCTTATATACTGTATTCTTTAATTTTTTATAGGACTTTAATTTATATGGATACATATTGTGTTTAATGTATGTGGAGATGTATGCCTACCTAGCATAAAAATTGGTAATAACATTGGTTTTATATTCATATCTACTTAAGTTTGCTACTCTTAATGCATTAGCTTCATGAACCTTATCTTCTTGCTATTATCTCCAAGTATTTATATTCTTCTTTGTAGGTTGTTTGCTCAGAATGCTGCCATGTGTCTGTTACATACGAACCATTTATGTACTTGTCTGTGCCAATACCTCATGCAATGGAACGCCAACTCTGTAAGTTTCAGTTTTTTGTCTTCTTTTTATTATTTTGTATAGAAATAATTTCAGAAAGGAATTGTAATTGTAAACAGCACTTTTTGAAATGCAACCTCAAAGCTAGTGCCCAGTATGGCTACTTAAGCTTTGGCAACCACAATCTTAACAACAAGATAAGCAAATGACATAGTGTTGATAGCAGACACAGAAACGAATGTACTAGATCTCCTCCAGAAGGTAGTAAATGAAAGCCAGAAGAAAGGACTAAGCATCAATTGTAAGAAGGCAATGTATGTTTGTCAGCAGAAGAAGCAGCGTAAGATGTGACCTACGAATTAGTCACCAAAATCAAGCAAGTACAAGAATTTAAATATCTATGAAGTGTTTTAACAGAGGATAGAAAATATGATGCTGAAATGCAAAGGTACATTGGAATAGTGATAGATGCCTTTCAAAAGTGAAGTAAAGTATTAAGAAACAGGAAAATTTTATTAGAAACAAAGAAAAGAGTACTGAACTGTTTTGTAATATTGTTCCTCCTATATAGTGAATGCTGGGCAATCACCTTACAAATTAAGAAGAGACTTGAGGCAATAAAAATATAGTTCTACAAAAGTACACTGAAAATCCCATGGACTGAACATATGAGTAATGAGGAAGTTTTAATGAAAATATAAACAAAAAGAACATTTCTACTTAGAATAAGAAAAAGACAACAGAGTACATAATGAGTAAAGAAAGTTTAGAGAATTTGACACTCACAAGACATACTGAAAGTAAGTGAGACAGAAGAAAACAATATATAACCTAACTAATGAGTTAGTGAAACGGTTTGGCAGAATGGTTGGGATTAGGGTTGATACTAAAAAGATAAACTTTACTAACAACTAAAAAAAAGACAAGAAGTTGTGGAGAGCCATGATCGTACACGTCTTGAAGGACATGGCACATGGAAGTTTTCTGATCTTTGTCTTAGTATCTTATTCCTCATCATATTTAACACAATCTTAATAGAAAAAAATATAAAGAATTAACTTCATTTTATCAACAAATGAAGTACAAAAGTTAATTTCAAACAGTGTCCTTAATCTATTAATTGCATTTGGTATAATTTCCATCATTGCAGTTCTATGATTCAACTGTGATTTACTGAAATTTCTGCTGCAGTAATGATATCTATGACAAAATATTATTTAAAGGGAAATGTATTACTGTATTTAAGCGATTCCTGTCAAAACACAAAAATTAAAAATGTATGAAACCTGATTTTTTTTTTTTTTTTTTACATATACAATTGCTGGCAAAAATTATGGAATTGCAGACTTAGAGGATGTTCACACTTAGGATTTATATTTGTTTGTAAATGAACTAATCACAGATAAGATGCAGAACATTTTTTTTATTTAATAGCTCAAAATTCTGGCTTCATAAAATATATGATAAACAAACTAGATTAAATTATTTAAATTAATGGTATATTTTTTTTACCAAGCCATGTGGAGGAAGACATTGAATGTTGATAAAAAAAAATTATGAAATGAACTTGTAATTTGCATTCTTGTAATTTGTTATAAAACAAATTATACTGTTAGAAACAGACTGCTTCTAGGAATGTTAAATCACTGTGCCTTATTAGATATTTTTTCTTTCTAGAATCTATCTTACACATTTATCACAAAACCATTCTTTTATGCATTGAATATTGTTGTCACATCTAGTTTGGTGCTTCTGCTATGTATTTAGAAATTCTTGGTAAAATCCAAAGAAGAATCTGCAATATTATTTGTCCTGACCTGGCATCTTGTCTTCAGTCACTTTCTTACCACTGTAACATAGTTTCCCTGTGCCTTTTCTATAAATATTTTTATGGTAATTGTTCTGATGAGATTTCCTCTTTAATATCTTGACTATATGAATTTAAGTGTAGTACTAGATTGGTAGCTAGCTCCTCATTTTACAGTTCTATACTAACAGTTTCTTTTTGCACTTCTCTCTTATGGAAAATTCTTCCAGGCTTTGATCTTCAAAAATTTGAATACAATTGTTATTTTCTGTCTTCTTAATTCTTGTTCTCTCTCCTTAATAATGTTTTTCTTTTCTCATCTTCTTTCTCACTCAGTAACCCCTTGCATCTTAGTGGCTCTATTGCCTTGCTGGGGGTGAAATGATTAAAAAAATCAATAGAAGCCTAGATAATCAAATCATTTTACAGTCAAAAGAGACTCCTTGCAGAATTCAACAAGCTTGTACATTTACATAATTGAAAGGAAGCGTGTCTCAAACAAAAGAATTGAAACAATGGAAAGGATCATAAAACTCATTCAAGGAGGCAATCCACATTAGAGTGTGGCAAAAGTCATTGGTTCTTCCCAGTCACCTGGAATTAAAATTTGGTGCAAATATAGAAATAGAATAGTTAAAATAAAAGGACAACATACTAGTAGACGATGAAAGACATCAAAGTGTCAGGATAGAAAATCCAGAAAATGGGTCTAAAAAAATGTTCATATTTGTGAGTGTACTGTAAGAAATCTGTTAAATGAAGAAATGCAGAAAAGTGAAATGAAGACCAGCACTAATAGACAAGTAGAAGAAAATGAAGATAAAATTGATTTAAAAGAAACAATCATGGCAGGTTGGCTGAGAGTGATATTCAATGATGAATCAAGAATCTGCATTGGTCAAGGCATTGATGCTGGAGCTTTTGTCTGGTAGCATTCAAATAAAACAAAAATAACTGCCTGATGAAAACAAATTTCTCTAGTCATTCATGATAATGGGGTTGGATGTCATTTAAATAACCAAGGGGATATTGCAGTCATTACGTCAACCATCAATGTACTTGTGTACATTGAATTCCATCCATAATTTGTTTCAGTGATGAAGTCATTTTTCAGGATGGTAATGCATCTTGTCATGGAACAAAGGAGATTAAAGTTTTCTTCCGGAAAAAAACATAAAATCAATGACAAAGCCAGTGAAGACACTGAATTGAAATTCAGTGAAAAAAAATGGGAAAGCTCCATCTATCAAAGATCTGTTGACTGCCATTTGGAAAAGTTGGAACAACTTTGAGAAAGGATGTCTTGGTAGTTTAGGTTAGGATTTCTGAAAGTAAGTATTTGATACATCCGGTAATAATAATGGCTAGAAATGCCAGAAGTAAGGGTCTGTTGTAGCTTGAAGTAATGAAGGGCAAGAATGCCAGGAGTAAGAATGAATAGGAAAGCCCAAATAGTGTCCAGTTGGCAGACAAAAATAAATGGGCACATAACTCAGTACATAATCTGTCCAGACCCCCGGGTCACAAAGACCAGGGTACCTGCATTTCACTGCCTCCTCATCCTCAGAGAAGTCACCAGGTTATATAATGGAGTATAAACGTTAACTGGGTCTGCATACCTATTTAATATTTAAAGAAAATAAATTCAGAGTTGCCACAATGCATAAAAGATATAAAAATGTTCACAAAGATTATTCAGACTAAGTTTGTAATACTGAAACAACAAAAAAATCATTAGGTTTATTATAAATCTAAATGAGCTTGCTATATTAAATTGAAGGGAGTGTGGCAGCGCAATGAAGAAAAGGTTAAGGTTATGAAGACATATACTGCCTGTCCTTGATCATGTGAGCAGAGTAGTGAAGGGGCTATGATACCATAAAAGTTTAAGGTGGGGCAACTAAGTATATATTCTAATTTTTTTTTGTCACTGAATTCCATTATTTTTTCTTCAATATTGGGTTGTTCCATAATATTTTCCTTTGCATGACTTGGAAGAATTTATACCATTTAATTTAAATAATTTAATCTAGGCTGTTTAAAGTATAATTTATGAAGCTTTATGTTCAATGATTAAATAAATATTGTTTTGCATCTTATCTGTGAATAATAAAAAATAAAAAAAAAACTTCCTCTAATTGTGCTCATCCCATAATTTTTGCCAGAGGGAGAATAGTCCAAAAATGAAATTAAAAATAAATATTTTAAAGTTTGTTATTCAACATGAAATTGCTAATTTTGTTTTAAACTTGGAATTTTTATTTTTTAACTTGATGAAAAACTGCTATGCAGATAGAATTTTAAGCTTGTTTCTCTGGAAAACCTAAATAGAGCTTTTGACCTCAAATTGAACTATGTTTTTATCAAATCATACCTTATTTGAAAATATCACTATCATAAACTATTGGATCATGTTTGATTTAAATCCTACTTTTCATTACAGCAATGAATATAACACCAAACTATTTTTTGTGAGTACTTAAGACATCATTAAGAGGTTAATGTCTATGGCTCCCTGTTGCTTGTGTTACAAATTTAAGCCCAACAAGATCTTTTTTTCTTTTGATTTCCCAGAAGTTAGGGAAAAAGGGTGTAATTAGTTTCTGGATAGGAAATTTTTCAGCTAGATATCTTTTTATTATATGAAAAGAAAGATTCAATTTACATGACTTGATGAACACAAAGTAAAGGTCTAGTTTAGCATTATATTTACATTGTAAATTGTACCCACTCTAAAATTGTAAAATGTTTTGGGATTTTTCTAAAATCATGTTCTGGGTTCCCATTACTATGCACAGAAAATTTCTAGAGCTGTCCTTGAGTTATGTGATGACAGACACAACATAATTTTAGTGAATTCTTGTAAGAGTGATGACAGACATGAAAAAGTCTTCTGCAATTATATTAAGATGATTTTTTGATATTTTATTTTTAAATAAATTAGTTGTTGATTTTTGTTTTAGCAAAAATTTTATGTCATGTCATTTATTTAAAAATTATTTTAAGCAAATCAGGAAAGTTGTTCAGTTCATGATTTTCATATTCAAATTGAGAGTCTCGGGAATATAAATTCTGCAATTTGAGATTAATGCTGTTTTTTTTTTTTTTTTTCTGAAATTTGCATGTAGAAATTTCAGTTGAGAATATCATAAAAGGCTTATAAAATCCTCAATCAGATTTTCACTATTGATGTTTTTTATGACACTTTCTCTGGTATCTAAACTATAATCTTGAAAATTCTTTAAACCAAGAACTTACTGTTCATGCAAAAAAGCATTGTCACCAAATGTAAAATTTATATTAATTGCAGTTTCAGCTTCATTGTGGCTCATTTTGAAGTTGTACAACAAGAAAACACAAATCATAAATTACTGAAATAGTTGTAAAAAATTAATGGAATAAAATACAATTTTCCTAAATAATCAAGAAACAGATTATTTAAAAATAAAATGATCATTTTAAAATGTCCTGCTTCAAATCACTTGAATTTCATGTTGAACAACCTCAAACTGTATATATACATATATATATATATATTTTCAAATATAAAACTTTGATTCACACACGCACTTGATTCTTAATATGTCGTTGCACTTGATGGAATTTTCTTGAAATTCAGATTTTCTTTAATCGTGTTTCAGGTGTAATATTCATGCCTCAAGTACGTTCTATGCCCCCAGTGCGTTACCTGTTGAATCTGAATAAGAATGACAATATCTACAAGGCAAAGACTGAGCTGCGGGAAGTGGCCAGCCAGCCTGACTGTGATATCATCATGGTTGAAGTGGTTGACAGTCACATCACTAGGGTTTTGGTAAGCATGCCTGTACCTGCACATTTTAGCGATTCATCAGAACAAACCTTGGATTTTTGTAGATATTTCTGTAAGATTTTAGGGGATTTTTTTTTTTTATTGTGGGGTATTCTATTTATTTTAAGAATTGTTTATATTTTTCTGTTTCCCTTTTTCATCTTCATAATTTATATTTGAGTAAAAACAGTGCCATGTAAAACAAGCTTGATAAGTCTCTTGACTGTTTAGAATATCTCATTTTCAGAGATGATGTTTTGAAAATAAGTCTCAAAATGAAAAGGGGTTGCCATTAGAAAAAGTATCTGTGGTCCACTAGAAATTCATAAAGTCCTTTGTAAACTTCCTTTACATAGGTTACAGACATGATTTTAAAACTGATACACATGATTTGTTTAAAAGAATGGGTTTAACAAAACTATAAAACTTTCACATTGGTTCAAAGTTACTTAATGTGATTAACATTCTCACTTACTTTGGACTTGAACTTTTTTCTTTTTTGCAAAACGGCAATTATTTTCTGAGAGCAAAAACTATTTATGTAAATATCATTTTTATTTTCTGTATTATTTTCAAATGATTTCATGACAGTTATTCCATCTATTTTTCAAGCTTTTTTCTTTATCTTTGTTTTGTTTTTAGCACAATATTTTGGCCAATATATTCTTTGCCCCTTTCTCATTTGTCTGTAGTTGGGAGATGAAGTATTTCCATTTCTTATATTTTTCAAATTATTATTTTTATCTTTGTTTCCACACAATTTTTATTGAAATATTCTTAAACTTTTTCAGTATGGTGTATCTGGTATTCTTTAGAAACCACTTAGTACTTTTGTCGTCAACACTTGAAAAAGTCATTGTACTGATTAAGTCTTCTTATATTAACACAAGAGTGTAACCTTTTAATACTTGGTCTTGTGAATCTGGATTTAAGACACCAAAAAAAATTGTAAGCTACTTTTATAATCCATTAGAAGTGATATACACCTGTGAGTGGCTGAAAATAATCAATATAGGCTAAAAATAGCTGCTAAAATAAAAAAAAATTAGAAAAATATATGGAATAATATTGAAAATATTTCTTCTCAAAGCTTCAGAAAAACAATTGTTTTTTTTTTTTTAAGTATTTTATAAAGCATTTTGTTTGAATGCTTTCAGACAGGTAAATTTGCTTTTGTTTTTTTTTAATACTGTTAATACAGATGATTTTTTAAATATTTTATTTTTACTCTTGTTTCTATTGGATACTGATGTGAGCACTGATAATGAATCCATCATATTGTAATTAGTTTTTTAAAGAGAGATTAACATTGTTACATTTAAAAAAAAAGGAATTAATAACCTCCTAAACATATAAAAGTAGAAATGTACTAAGAACCAGTACTGTTATTAATAGCTGGAAACTACCAAAGCTTTTTATTTTATTCACTGCTCTCAATACAAAACCTCACATTGTGGTGAATATAGAAAATAACATGACAATCAGGAACTTTAATGTTTCTGATAAACATTTTGTTTTCATAGTGTTCTACATCTAATTTGTGTAGCATAAAAGCCTATGTAAGAGAAAATGGTATTAATGTTGAAAATATTGTTTTTCATTAATGTGATGGCCCTTTTGAATGTTCTAAAGTGATCTTATTTTGGGGTTATTTTTTAAAGCTTTCATAAAATGTACATGTTAGGATTCCTTTCCACTTTTTTGAGAGTTTTTATTAATAAAATAGAAATATATAAATTTGTTCTTTAGAAATTCAGTTGCTTCAAGGGTTGCAGTTGTGGTTGCTGCAATCAAAATTGAATGCCTTTGTTACCAGATTAATTCAGGTGAAGTCAGGTAAGATCACAGCTATGTAATCTGTTAGATACAGTGGATCAATAAAAGTTGTTAGAGTACATTCACCAGATTTTGTTCTTTTCATATGTAGATTAAAAGATGCTTTTTTTTTTTTTTTTAAATGCATCTCATTTATGATGCTATTTACTAAGGCAAGCATAGTTTTGGCCCAAAGCGACATGTATAGGGTATCCAGTAAGGGCTGAATTCAATAGTAATGCTCTACAAAACAAACTTGTTAACCATAAGGTTTGTTAATTGTGCTGAAGATGAAGTGCTTTTGAATTTTCTTTGAGTGAAGATGAATTTTTCTCAGAATTTGAAGATCTTAATAATAGTGAATAAATTTTACCTAAGCAGTTGAATTTACCAACATGTCTTTTTTCCTTTGTGTTTTAAATTTTATATCACTGTAGTTCTTACATTAACACATTTTAAGCAAATTGCTTTTATTTAATGTCATTTTTTTTTTTTTTTTTTTTTTTATGAATTTGCATGTGTGTTATAACACATGAATTAGTAAATGCAGTCAATCTTGACAGATGACATTTATTTCTTTGCACTTGTTAAACAAAATTGGCATCCTATTGTACTTGCATCATGTTTATAATTTGATTTTATTGCTGGATTATCAGATAATTATTCAATAAATTTCAATCAAACTTTCTCTTATCTTCTCACTCCTAATTAAGAATCATATTTGTTTCAGGATGATAATATACTGTTACGTTTTGTTAATGACTCAGCTCGAAAAATCTATGCATTTGAAATGGCTGCTCCCCCAAGCTCTCTTGACAGCTCCCCAACAGATAGCATTGGAGACCTTTCAGCAGTTAGTTCAAGCTTTTCTGCTAAGGAAGACCTAACCACAGTTCAACCATGCTCATCCACTTCACCAGACATCTTCACCAACATGGACACCTTCACTTTGGATTCCTTCACCCCACCCAGTACTCCTGCCACAGTGGCATTGTCATCTGTCTCAAACACTCCCATCAACACCTCTTATACAGCTGGTTTCACAAATACTGTGACTGCTTCTTCGTGTAAATTGAAAGCTCCTCTTTCTGCAGACACTGAAACGTCAGTAATGGAGTCAGTACCACCAAACCCAACATCTACAGATGAGACCACTTCAGGGACCAGCAAATGTTTTTCCTCCTCATCTGTGTTCCCCGATTCTGCTATGAAAGAAGAATCGGATTTGTGTGATTCTTCTGTTGTGTCACAACAGCAGCAGTTGTCATCTCATTCCAAATCTGAGGTGAATGCTACCAACTCTCCGAACATGTGGGACTGGCCTCCCCCAGTGACTAGCCCCTCCAGTGTGGCCATTCCAATGACATGGGAGTCAAACTTGGACACATGTGATCAACCCCAACAACAGCCCATTGTCTCTAGTAGCAGTTTGCCCCCCATGGCTGAACATTGGCGGTCTTGTGCAATTTGTCTTGAGGAGTTACTTGACACTGGTCTCATGGTACATGCATCATGCGGGGGCACTTTTTGTCACAGCTGTCTAGAGGTAAGAATCAGGTAGAAGTTTAGTTATGTGTTATTTTAGTTGTATAGAATTATGTTAGGGATATAGAACTTTTTAAATATTTGTTTTATTCTGTAACATAAAATGTTAAAATTTTGAAAAATAATTGACATAACTTTTGCTTTTGTTTTTATCATGCAAATATGTATTACTGGAGAGAGAAATCATTTTCATAACTTGAAGGATTTCCACGATTAGAATAAATTTCCATTGTTCTCACTGATTTAATCATTTTTTAAATGCTGTAGATAATTTAAATTGTGTATATGTTTGTTTGAGGAAGAAGAAAAACTTTCCTTTCTTTTTGTTTATCCCTTCCTAACTAAAATTTTATAACTGAACACATTAAATCCAAATTTTGACTTAATGAAGAAAAAAAATTAACAAATATCATTAATTGCTTTTTGTCAATGACAATTAGTGTCTAAAAATGTTAAGTGTTGCTTCAAATTTCAGTATTGATCTAGGGACAATAAAATAGCTACCCTGTAGATATATGAGTATTAGAAATCTTACAACTCATTCTGAATAATTGAATTATAAAAACTTTGTTAATGAATGTTTTGGATTAAAGAGTTTTGAAATCTGCATATTTTTTTTTTTCAGATGTCCCTTAAACATCACAGTGTTTTTTCTTATACATGTCCAGTAAGTTCTGTCTTTATTTCCATAATTTTCATGTAATCATTCAGAAATCTATCTATTCTAATATTACCAAAGTTTGTCTTAACCAATGGCAGTCAGTCTTTACTCAATTTCAGAAGAGATTGAAATCAATGAGATTGATTTCATTAAATTATCTGAACTTATATCAGTTAGATTAATAGGTTTTTCATCACAAAACTATTTTTATAACAAAGGAAAGCAACACTTTACAATTTTCTTCATATTTATGTCTGTGCTGAATTCTAACTTAAGACTAACAATACATTTAGGGTTTGATTAAGTTTGAATATTTTTAATCCAATTATAATTAAGTTTCCAAATATTAGAACATTTATAAATTTTAGGTATATAAATAAATAAATTTCTACAAAAATTTTTATTCAGACAATGTGTGTGTGTGTGTGTATATATATATATATATATATATATATATATATAAATATATAAAGTGTATATTAAAAAGAAGAGACTTAGTGACCCAAATGTCTTCAAGGAAGACATTTGGGTCACTAACACTAATAAGTGTCACTAACACTTGAAAAAGAGAATGTCTAATATCGAGAATATTTAACATTGAAAAACATAAAAAAAATTAATTCTTTTTAATAATATGTGGAAATATCCACTCTTTGCCTGATGAAGGTCACAAGACCAGAAACACATGTAGCAAAATTATGGAAAATAAAGCATAATATATTTAAAAAAAAAATCCACATTACAACCAAAATGTTTGCAGTTTCTTTCTTCTTTTATATATATATATATATATATATGGATACGTGGCCGAGTGGTTAAAACGTTTGCTTTCTGACCATGACACCTGGGTTTGAATCTCACCATAGTCAATTTGTCAGGATGGAGACATCCTGATATTATTGGTGTGGAATGAGGAGGATCCTAGTGTGTGGCACCTTTGGAAAGAGTATGAAAACTATATCAGGGGTTGACCCAAGCCTTGTGAGTAAAGTTGGGTAGATGGAACATTTGGGGCTGTTGATAGGTGTGCTAGTATGAAGTCACAAGTCATCATGACCGAGGATTTGAGTGTGCTGGTTGGTTCAGATTGTTAATCATTCTCGATAACACACTCTTTCCCAGAAACTGTAACTAAGGTCTGCTCAGTATAGTTACAGTGTAAACCACAGTTTGCCTCTGTGGGTGTTGAACAAAGACAAATGTGCCTGAGTGAGATTTTGCAATAGGGATTGGCTAACCACCCTAGTAGACAGGCATCTTTGAATACGAGTGGCCTGCTATTATTTTATATATATATATATATATATATATATATATATAAGTGAACATAGAAGTCAACACTTAGAGGCGACAGTCTGTTTCATGCTAGATGCAATCGTCAGGCCACGAGTGCTGTTATTTTTCTCAGCTATTTATATATATATATATATATATATATATATATATATATAGGTCAGTAGTGCATTGTGGGTAGTCTATTTTGGCGGTTATTTTACTGGAAGTTGTTTATTTATTTATTTGGGTTAAATTATTTTACTTGTTTTTATTTTTTTTATTTTTATTTTTTATTTTTATTTCTTATCATATATTTATTTATTTATTTTTTATTTTAATTGGTGTTTTTATTAACGTAGTAAAAATTTGTTTATATTGCTTATTTAATAGTTTTGTTTTGGTTTGGGAAGATAAAGCTATTTATTCAATTTTGGGGTTGATTGTTGTAGTTTATTCTAATTATTATTTTGGCGGGAACAGTTTTTAATTTGTTTATTACTTCATGTATTTATTTGGATTGATTATCTTTATTTGTTTTTTTTCCAATGGTTAGTTTATCAGGATCAGTTTGTTAGTTTATTTATTTATTTGGATGAATTTAGGCCAATTTATTTTACTTATTATTTATTTGTTATACTGTATATTTTCTCTTTTCGATTTTTAAGTGACGTATTTTTTTTTTTTTTTTTTTTTATCGTTATATAACAGTTATAGGTATTTTGTTTTTTTGTTTTTTTCCATCCGATTTTTGGTTTGATTTTTATAGTCTAACTAATATTTTGGTCATAATGGTTTCCCAGAATCAAACACCCTACACAAAATATTCAACAAAAACACAGTAAAAATCAGCTACAGTTGCACCGAGAACAATAGCACAAATAATAAAAAAAAACAAGTCAACAATACTAGGAAACAATTTCAGCGACTAATGTATTATTGGAGGTATCCAAGTATGATTTGCCAATTTGTTGAAGTAGACATAAATTTATCAAAAACAGATTCTTTTTAAAAAATATTTAAAAAAAAATTTTTTTTAATATACTCAGGAATCTTCTTAAAGGGGCCAATAGGTAAAATTAAAAATGTGTAAACAACTATATAGGTTGTTATCTGTACTGAATAGATGGTAAAACAAGGCAATATTATAGTTGAATAAATAAATGTTGTCTGGACCATTATATACTAATAAAATAATGGCTATACAATTATAATATGTAATTATGAAGAAAATTTTTAACTATATTTAGAAGGTAAAAGGTACATAAATGGTAAAAAGGTAGACAAATGCGCCATAGCACTGTTAATTCGTTTCTTTGGTTTAACAGGTTTTTATTGTTAGGAAACTTTATAATATGCAATTTTTCTTGTAAACATAGGGGACATGGATCATTTAAGGATTTACAGGTTCTAGTTATTTTAAATATTTTCCATTTTACAGTAGGAGATTTGTTAACTTCTTTTAAGTGCCAAAAATATTTAGAAAGGGATGTTCTGTTATGATATGCATTGTTGTTGAAATATGATATGTATTGATACCACTGAGTTTTAAAGGAATTTATGCTGCTTATATAAAATTTTTTATCTGTTGGATTTTCTCTAGATGAAATAATACTTAGGTAAACAACAGAATCTGTTAGATATCTATTTTGTAGTGGACAGTTGTTAGGATTTCTGCAATTACAGAAGTTGGTATCATTATTGTTTGTTGCTTTGGGAGGGCTATTGTTACTTTAAGTGTTGATTTAAAATTTTATTATTCTGGTTTTTAATAATTTTTTCAATGTTATCTGTACAGTTATAGTTTAATTTAAGTGTATTTTTATTAAAAATCTTACTAAGATTATTATTAGGGAAGTGTTTCTTAATGAAATTGAGAAACTTCTGTCCTAACTTCGTACTAACCATTTGGTTAAATGAGAGTGTGTACCAATTGATTTTTCTGTTTCTATTTTTTCCCACTAACACTGTTATGTTTCCTATATTTAATATCAGTGCACCTATAGCCACTATTTTTTAAAGCAGTGTTATAAATTTACTATGTTTATAAAATACATCTTAACTGGAAGAGTTATTACTGATTCTATAAATAAAATCGCTATTGGCTTCAACTATGGTTTCCAGATGACTTTGGAATCTCCTGCAACTCTTCTGGACAGTCTCCTTGTTCAAGTTGGTGAATGCTGCGAAAATTCTTACCTTCAGTTCATCTTTGGCGTTACAAGGAGTTTTGTTGGTGTCTCACTCAACTGTGCCACACACATAATAATCAAGGGGGTTGCAGTCCGAGGAGTTAGACGGCCAGATGTAAAGGGTGAGATGGTCACATAAATTGTCTGACAGCCATGACTGGGTTCTCCTGTGTGGCATGGTGCAGAGTCCTGTTGCCAGATAAGGGTATTCCTCCAGCAGCCACCCTTTTGACCTAGGGCAGCACTATCTCCTCAGGGCACTTGATGTAGGCCTCTGTGTTGAGTCTGAGGCTTTCACCAATAAATTCAGATATTTTCTCATCAGAATGATCAGAGTGAATTTTCTAAACTGCTGTACCTTTGTAATCACCATTAGACTCATCCAACTCTTCCTGAATCCTCTGCACTGTCCTCAGATTGACACTCTGAAATGTTTGTATTGGAACTTCTAGTGCAAATGCCAAGCAGTACAGCATACTGTTTCCAAGTTTCTGGCTGAGTGAGTTGCGTCATGGTGCCCTTTTTCTCACAGTTTTCCAACTGACCCTCTATACTGTGCATTTGACAAAATCAAAAATGGTGTGCATGTACGAAATTAAAAATGTAGAATGTTGACAATTACCCATTGCACCTTGTATATCCAAACATGTTTTATTAAATTCCACCGACGTGTTCTGTCTATTCAACTTTTTATTATATCTTTCATCTTTCCAATTTACAAATGAGTTTTGCCTTGGGATTGAAGTTATGAATAAATTGTCTAAAGTTCATATTTATTTCTGTTATAGTCAAGCACATTTGACTATCAGTCATTGTCAAGAACTGGGTATTATCATTTTTGTAAACAAGTCTATTTTTTTTACTAAATTCTAATGTTTTTAGATTGCTGGAATTGAAATCAGTTCAAACCTTCTATTATATGCCCTATATATGATGTTGTTTTCATATTAACAAAAACCATAGCCAAAATAAAAAACCCTTAAAGAAATGTTTGAGAATAGCTCTGTTCTACAATTTATTTACAAACTCAAAATTAATAATAGAATCCCTTTTCTTAATGTCCTAGTAGATGCTTACAATCATAATTTAATTACTTCACTAGATAAAAAAACCCCACAAGCAAAGAAAAAGTGAGCGTTCTCATCGATATAAAATAAGAGTTATGAAAACCCTGATTAACCATGCTAAAATGATTTCTTCTTCAGATATATTATTTTATAAAGAATTAAGTAAACATAAAACAGACATTTATCAACAATAATTTCCCAAACAAGGTGGTTGATGAAGAAATAAAATTGTCTTTGAAGTAATTTATGAAAAATGACATAATCATCTTGATATAAACAAAAATAGAGACATTAATTTTTTTTTTTGTTGTAACCATATACATCTTAATTATAAGCAAGATGAAGAATCCCATAAAAATATAATTTGCCAGTATCTAACAGTTAATGATCTTAATAAATAATGTAGATTTATAACTTAGTATAAAAAATTCAAAAATCTAATCTAATTATTACTACTAAATCAACACCTCAAAAATCCACCCTATGTAAAAAAAATAATGTTGTTTATAAATTCTCATGTCCTTTGGGAGATTGTATCTTCAAGACTAATAATCATCAAACAACATTAAATTCTTACATTGGCCATACATACACCACACTCTCCCATAGGTTGACTTTACACTTGTCAAAATTTAGTACATATTGATCAGCACATCACAGACAACCAAAATACTGTTAACATACAACAAATTTTAATAAATAACACCAAAATATTCTAAGACTCACTGCAAAGAAAAACTCAAAATTCTAGAAGCCAATATAATAATAATAAAAAAAAACAAACCACATTACTAACTATTCATCTTTCTGTTTCCCTATCAATCAGACACAAAACTATTTAAATATTCCATTAAGCCTGGATCTTATCAATGGTTAGCTGAATTTTATAAACAAATGTTGTTGCTATTTTATTGATTGATAATATTAACAAACTTTTTCAGAAACCTGTAATTATTTTTCTTTTTGTTTCTGTATTACAGTAATTCTTTTGCTATTTCTTTTATTCTTTTTAGGTGTGTCTTGCATTTGCCAATCCATCTGTTGAATTTGTCCCTTTGGCTGATCCAGAAAGTAAACGATTAAGGACAAGGTAATGCATTAGGCTGATACACAGTTGAGATTCAAAAATATCTTTCTCTTTGGAGATAGATAACACTTCTTGGATGATCAACATTTATATCAATAACTTAATTTGAGGATGAGGTTTCTATGTGTATCTACATTATATATATAATATATATATGTGTGTGTGTGTGTGTGTATATATATATATATATATATATATATATATATATAAAGTAGACAAGTTTGCACAATTTTCAGGCCTGAATTTTGCTTTGAAGCATGAAACAGACTGTTGGTACTCTGTGTTGACCTCAGTGTGTACTTTTATATTTGCATACACTATATCCCTGATATTGATCACATTTACCCATAAATATAGCTTACCTTAAAACTATATTATTATCATATATATGATCTTACTAAATTAAAAACACAAAAGTAAAATGAACACAGTTGTCAGTTTCACATTGGATAATCTTCAGGTTAGATTTTTTTGACATACAAGTATGGTATGGTCCATAAACACATAATCAGGGCTTACATAGCACATGGTGTACTTATTCTCATGCCTCCAGTTAGAAACCTGTTCAAACTTTTTGTTCTGCTGGAGTAATTCCAGATATAGTTCACAGCTTTTAGATTTTTCCTTGTGGGAAAATATTTGCCTCAAAATTTTCCAGTTCACACCTGTATTTAGCTACCATATTTTCAATTCCTACAAAAACGGAAAGTGTTGTATTACTGACATACTGCCTTCTTATAAAGGTTGTTTTTGGATTAGTGTTTTTGTTTCCATGACTTTTAAGTAGCACCAAGTTTACTTCTGGTGATTTGGTGTGTGTGTGTGTGTATATATATATATATATATGGGAGTGTTAAAAGGTCCTCAGCCCAACCAAGAAATCCTTCAAAAATAAATCTGATGTTTGATCAGATTTTGAACATTGAATTCTAATTTATAAGAAAGGTTTTTCTTAGATGTGTGAATAGTGTATTTTGTGAATAGTTAGTCTATCTTGAAGATATATGGGGTGTTAAATCTTTAATAGCAACACTGGTTCTTATTTGAATGTTAATTAGATACTTCCGTAACAAAGAATAATTATCAGGTAACGTCTTATGATTGTGATAATTCTCTTTTGATTATATCAATAACTTAATTTGAAGATGAGCTTTCTGTCTATATCTGCATTATATATATATATATATATATATTTGGTTGGATTGATGTCACATCACTCCAACTAAATATGTTAGCTCTATCACTGATATTGAGCACTTTCTAATAAGTACTGCGCATATATAATGTATAAATAATATATATAAAAAATTGCATATATATATATATATATATATATATATATATATAAAAACCCTGTAAACTCCTCTGAAGTATAGAGCCACAACCTCACCACAATAAGTGTTGCTGTATTTTTATTTATATTTGTGTTTAAAAATATTTGAAGTTTTGTAATAAAATAACCACAATAGAAATTAGCATAGCTTTTATTCAAGTAAACTTTATATAGATATGAAATGAAACAACAGTTCACTTTGTGTTGAATTCTCAACTCTTTACTCTATTGATTAGCTATACTTTTATTAGCTTATGTTTTCACCATCTGGTAGGTGAGGTCACTTGTAAGTAGAAATCAAAATATTTTCTTTATGTGCTCCGCGATATATTTTTTTTAACTTTATATGGATTCTAGAAGATAACTTCATGTAAAGTTTACAGGAAAATGATCTCATAGATTTAGTTTTTAATATTAAAACCCTGTATAACAAGTTTAGTATAGATTTAAATATAGATTATCATAAGGAACATCATTCAAAGTGTGTATATATTTTAGGTTTTTTTTTTTTTTTTAAGTATCATTTACATGAAGTGATAAACAGAATACTGTAAATATGTTAGCACTGTTCTGCTCTGCCTAATCACTGAGCCAATGATTCACTGTTAGTAGTTGTGTTAATTGCCATTGTATTGGGAAGATTACTTGAACAAATACAATGAAGCTTCAATTAGTGGAACATTTCCATTAAAGAAATTTTTAAAAAAAAAGTCTTTTATTTTCCTTTTACTTGTTTTATTTATAGTCATTGAATTAGTCTGACAACCTAATAGGGTTAGTCTGAACCAGATGTTCTTGTTTTGTTTATTATTATTAGTAGTTTTATTTATTTACTTATTTGGGTATTTTTGTACTGATTGATGAATTTTATTGATCTTTATTGACTATATAACTTGGCTGTTTTGATATTAAATATAAATTACTAAAGAACAATCAGCTAAGCTCAGGACATGAAAGACATTGCATTAAATGTTGACGTTGGTTAAAAAATATCTTAAAAGTCATGAAATGAAAGAATAAAGATAATTTGTTTGTAATACCTCATGGGCTATCTCTACTTTGCATTGCTGACAAAATTCTTGTTCATGTCATCAAGAGAATTATCTTATTTCATAAATGACATTTACTTATAATATGATTTTTCAATCAGATTGTGGATTAACTGATATGATATTTTTCCAATGTCAGATTGTTAAAGTTCAAGAAAAGAACCAGGAACATTTCATTGTCGTTATCAGTTTTACCAAAGCTTTTGACCCTGTAAACTGAGGTGTGCTGTGTAAAGTCTTGAAGAAACTTGGCATACCTGACATTATGTTAAGTATTAGCATTTCATTTCATAAAGGAATAAAAGCTTCTATCATTTCTGGTGTGGAACTTTCAGTCAGATTCTTCTGATGTAACCAGCAGTATGAAACATATTGTGTCATGGCTCCTCCTCATTTAGCTATTTTTCTTTAACATGCTTTAGAATACCTATGACAACTTGGAAAAGTTATAAAATTTGAATTTCATATAAATGGTAGTCTTTTTAACTAACAACATTTTAAATCCGAAACTTTGTCGAGGAACAGCATAATTTGTGATCATTTTGCTAATGATGATGAACTCCTAATAATGTTAGTCCGGGAAACCCAAGAATTGACTGACCACTTTTCACTTGCAAGCAAAACCTTTGGTCTAACTATTAGTATAAAAAGAAATGAAATTGTGCACCAATCAAAGTCTATACCTAAACAGATCAGGAAGTAAAACAAAAGAAACTCAGATATACCTATCACAATTGATGACAGCAGGAAATTAGGAAGCACTGTTAACTCCCATCTATCCCAAGATGATGAGATAGTTGACTGAATTTCAAAAGCAACTGAATCCTTGGAAAAGGGTCACCATCACCTTTAGAATGAAAGAGGAATATCTCTTAAAACCAAGATTATCATGAATCAAACCATTGATTTGACCACTCTCTCCTGTATGGAGCAGATTTTTTTTTTGATTCTGCATCAGATCCATATACCCATATTAATCTACTCTACATATTTCACAAACACTATCTTTGTTCTGTCTGTGGACACACATTTGCAGGTCAAAATCTCTAATTCTAATTTCCTTACCAAAAAATCAGAGGTATTAAAATCATTTTTAATGCAATTCCAAGATGGGCTGGTTTATGTTATCAGGATGAGTGATAACAAAATATCTAAGGTTAGCTTCATGGTGCTCATAAACATAGCCTGGTTACAATTCAAGAACAAGCTTAGATACATTTTTCAAACCATCAACAGCTCTCTGAAAGTAACTGCCATTGATTGTCCTGTATGGTTGAATATCTGCTAGAAAGGCATCAAAATTTGAAAAAAAAAAAAAAAAATTCATATCAGTCATCTGAGAAACTTGAGAGCTCTTCAAAAACTGAGACTAAGTATACCAGCCATATTGACATTGAGAGTATGTTAAATATTGTCATCTCATTTCATGAAGGAATGAAAGCTTCCATCATTTCTGATGTGGAACTTTTAGGTTCTTTTGATGTAACCAACAGTCTGAAACAAGGCATTAAATTTTAATTTTGCACAAGTGGTGACCATTTTAACTCTCAGCATTTGTCATAATACCATCAGCTGCTAAAGTTATGAACTGGTTTACAGATGCCCTACTGATATAAACGTAAGAATGAAATCATAATACTGTATGGTTTGAGATTCATCGAAATTAACAAGTGAGTCTGGTGAACACATGTCAGTACAGATGCAAAATAGGCCTTGGATTGCATGCAAATGTGTTTGTCAACACCAGTTACATCTAGGTTTTTTCTCATTAGTAGTGGGACAGTTTAGCATTTCTAGCTAGATACGGACTTCTCTGCAACTGGTCAAAATCCAGGTCTTTTTAAGACACCTCATGCCAATAAAAGCTGAGGGGAAACTGCAGTTGGCAGGTCCTGTGTCTTGTGAAGTTTTGTCTCATAGGCATTTTGTTTCTCAAGTTGCGGTGGTTTCTGAGGCAGTGTTATTTTCTGCTACCTCTCATCTCTTTCCCCTCTCTCTCTATTTTCCTAGTAGTTGCTGGAAGGCAATCAATTAGGTGTTTCCCCCAATCTCAACAGATTGCTTACATTACAACTAGCTATTTTGGCAAGTAAGTCAAAGCCTAGTGGTTTGTCATGCACCTTAAGGACATCAACCTTGGCTGAGTTGCTACTGTCTGTGCAGATATTAATGGTCTTGACACTACAGCATGCCTGTATTCTGTCACTGATCATCTCTACATCTATGGGAATAATAGTGGAACATCTCCCCATATGTGGATAGCTGCAAGTGGTGGGCAAACGTGCTTATAAAGAGAGGGGCCACCAGGTGAAATATACACAGACAATGACACCGTGTTCTCCAGCAGGGAGTTCCGGGCCTTTGCCCATTGATGGGACATGCATTTGCAATTCTAATGCACTGCATGTCCTGGCAAGAAATGGAATGACAGTGGTGTCACAGAAGTGTCAAGAGGATTGCAGCCAGGATGAAGTGTAGTGTTGAAGAGGCTACCTACTGGTATAATGTAACCCCCCAAAGATGACACCTCACCACTGACTGCACCTACAAATCAAGTCCACAGATATGAGGTTTGGCTTAAAGGGATTGATTCAGTACCTCCAATGATGTCTGAGATGGGTCACGATGTGAGTAAAGGCCCCATGCAACTGATGTACAATCCCTTTCAGAAAGGGGCGAATTACTGGACTTTTAATCTGCAATCAGTTTTAGTTGACAGAATGCCCTGCCATGTCAGGGACCTTCATCCTTCCCGGAGTTCACACTCTTCAACAAGTAGTAAAGATATGTGCAACAGTGAGGATGAAATCCTCATGAGCATGTATAGGCCAGATGTTCCTGTAGAGGAAGAATTACATGGGGACGAGGTGGAGAAACACAAGCCAGTCCCACTTCAGAGAAGCACTTGACGAAAGAGACTTGCTCTAAGCTGTTGTATCTGTGATCAGTGGGGGAATGTGGCAAATGCGTTTTAGTACAGATGCAAAGAAGGCCTCGGATTTATCCACATGTGTGTATAGGCCATTTTTACACCAAAGAGACTGAAATTTGTCAAAGGGGTACATCTTTTCAAGAGGAAACTCCTAGGAATTGACTTTTCCTGACTATATATGAGGTTTTTATCTCATTTTTTTCTGAACATTTGAAGGGCACTAACTCCTGTCTTTTTTTATAAAGAACAGTAACTCTGTTCTATCATTCAGAAAAAAATTGACATACCCAGTCATACATCTCTTTCTTTTTCAGAAATTGGAAACAAATTGTTTTTGCAAACTGCAATAGAAGTTGGAAAACATTATTTAGGAAAAAGGTCATGCACATAAACAGAATAAAATATACATTTTTTTTTTTAATTATTTTTATTTATTTATTTTTTTTTTTTCGAAAGAAATGTATTTTATCATCAGCTTTTGATCACAAAATTTCACCCAACCATCCTCCAGTATTTATTGACTTACTTTGTACCCCCATGCATTCTAGGTCCTATATTTATTTACATTTGTTTTAGAAATTTTTATAAAGGTAAAATAAAACTATTTTCTCAATTTCTTAGAAGCAACAATTGATAGAATCAACATTTCAGGCCCAAGTGAAGATTGTCAACATGTTTTTAGAGCAGTTTATATAATGTATTGTAGTCAGTTTCTTCTGGCTTGTAATAAATTTCCTTAATCCATTTAATTCTGTCAACATAAGTCAAACAATCCAACAACATGTGTCTCCTGTTTGCCACCGGAGTTGCACTTCCCTCTCTGTCACCTCTTTGTGCACTTTTTATAGATTGAATGACAACTAAAATTTGCATATGTTAACAGATTCTCACAAAAGTCTGTCTGACTCTAAGATCTAGCTCTTTTAAATGTACAAATCGTGAAACTGACATTTTCTTTTTGGGAATATTTTACATGTGTGACATCCAAATCTGTTTTTGTCCTGGAGGTAAGCCATTTTCTCTAGTGTTACAAGTATATTGAACTACATAATTGCATTTATTTTAGGCATTTATAAACCTGGACAAAGCCAGATACTTCTTCTGGTTTTCATTTTTTTTTTTTATAATCATCCTTAAACTTGATCAACTGTTTTGATTTCATGTCCTTTAGTCAAAGCTATGTTGACATCTTTTTATAATATAGGTCAAGGAACCAAACGGATTTATCCCCCTTTTTCAAACAATAGTTAACATGTTGACTTCCAGAAGTCAATGACAAAATCTGACTTCAAATACTAACATTATAATAGCTGACTTAGGCAGTAAAATATTTTTATAAGTTGATTTATAGTTTCAACTAAAGTTTTAATATTGTTTTCACCCTAACAGTATCTTTGTGAATACACTCGCTGGTGCTTGCAGATGAAGATGTATCAGAAAATGCTAAGCATTTGATAGCTCATAGTCAGTGTCATAAAAACTACCAACCATAAGTTATTTTGTGGTTGGCAGTTAACGTATTAAGAGAAGATTGCTGATTTCTGTAGTACCATGAAATTATTGATGAAAGCTCCACTATCTATACTTACGGACAAATGATCAGATTCCATTCAAATAGGCTTCAGAAAAAGATTTATTGAAATAAGAATTCCTAATTAACAATTAGTATTTAAAATGTAAAATTTACAATAAAGATCACAGATTCAATGGGAAATATAGACAATGTTGGTAATAAAATAAAGAATAACTTTTAGTATTTGTCCAGAAAATATAATTAACTTACAAAGTACATTAATAGTTTAAATAAATGTTCCTGTTTTAGGTTTATTGATATGAATTAAACTGCAGTGATCCTCAAAATAAATAGGTGCATCATTTAGCCATATGGATCTGACAAATAATCTGAAGATTTCAGTGTTGTTATGCTGTTTTCATTGGCTTCGATGTAACTTCCTGTTAACCAAATATAAGAATGAATTAAATGTTGGAAAAATAAATAAAAATTTCAATTTAGTTTTTTTGAACATGGGTTCACAAAACAAGGGAGATAATTCGTGATTAGACTACTGCTAAAATCTTAAAACCTTAAACTACTTCCACATTTCCTATATTTTTTGATAATTACTGGTAGTTGTTTGAATTTATTGTACTTTCCAAAACCTATTTATCATTCTTAGCATGTCAGAATATGTTAGAGTGAGGCTAATTCGTTTTAAGTGGCATTTTGTTTTAAAAGAAAACATGCTATTGTTTTGTCATTGCTCTCTAAAATCCTTAGAGATGAAATCACAATACATTGACCAGTTTGTCAACAATTATCATCGCTCATAAAATTGTATAGTCCCTGATTTTTTTTTTAATATAAATAACAAAGAATAAACTGTTGTATGTGAAAGATCTCTAACACTAAGGCAAGTAAGCTAAAATAATTTGTTTTCGGTCTTTCAGGATCCTTGCTGTACCCATTGCATTTCGGTGCCTGAGTAAAACTGACTCTGACCAACTTGTTCTTGTTGGTCATCCACACATTCTTTATCTGCCTAACAATATCAGTGGAAATGTCTTATACTCTTGTGTTGACCAAGTTGTTCCTGCTCTGCTTGAATATACCATTGTCTACACTACAGAAGAGGTTTGCTTTTTTATTATCTTGGATTTTTCTCTGTCAGTTAAAAAAGTGTCTCATTTTTTCATGATTAAAGATAAGAAGAATTTTTACATTAATAAATTGTACTGGGTCATTACCTCTAATAATACTGTATAATGTTTATAATTGTGGAATAATTGGCCATGGTTAAGTGTAATTGATAAAATTCTCACCAAACTGAATTGACAATATTATCAATAAACAATAATAAAAAAAGACAAAATCATGCAAGACATAATGCAAGTCCAAAGAAAAGCAACTATAAACCAGTAATAAAGCAAAACGTTCACAGTGGAGGAATAGTGTTCAGACATGAAAGGGATGCAGTCAAGTAGTTATAGCATTCTGATTTCAAGGCAAGAAAGAATAAAAATTTGGGAATAAGACTGAGAATTATCCATTTTTATTGTTTAGAAAGAAATCCCAGCATGCATTTGTAGGATTCGTCTATAAATTTGGGGAGAGGAGATTTTTAGCAGTCATTCCTAGCAATTGTAACCAATAACAATCAAAACAGAAATTTTTTTAT
Organism: Acanthosepion pharaonis; assembly: GCA_903632075.3. Taxonomy (NCBI): domain Eukaryota; kingdom Metazoa; phylum Mollusca; class Cephalopoda; order Sepiida; family Sepiidae; genus Acanthosepion; species Acanthosepion pharaonis. The sequence goes on from CAHIKZ030001591.1 coordinate 174,708, forward strand.
TTTTAGTCATTTCACCCCAGGCAAAAAAAAATGTGCAGTGGTGAAAACCCATTTGTAAATTTCTTTTATTCTTTTTTGAATAATAATTCTAGTTTTAACAAATAAGTTTAACTTTTGCAGCATTTGAATGAGATTTTATTGTCTCAAAGTTCAGCATGGTTTTGAACAAATTAATAATTATGTTTTTTGAAAATTCTCAACGCCTTGATTGCTATGCCTAGGACAAGACTACAAATATGAGTTACCTATATGCTTTACTTGACCTGTTTTATATTTCCACAAAGAAAAAACAAATTTTAAATATCACAATCTTATAGAAAAGGAGGCATTACTGGAATGTTGGAAAAAGACTAAAGAAAGAGAATGTTATAAAAAAAATTCATGTTTTTAATACGAAATTATTATATTTTAAGGGTTTGCAATGTTCTCGGTGTCCCAGTTTCAACCAGTGTCATGGCTGCATTGTCCAACGTATGGGTCGAATAACTCTGCAGCCTGGGGACCACTTGACTGTGATGCTGAACAATATTTCAACCAAGCAACTTGATGAACTCATGCAGCAGTATGTCATTGATCATGATTCAATGGAGAATTTACGACCAGACACACCCATGAGCATCTATGATTGTTTCAGGGCTTTTATGCAAAGGTAAGAATAAAACAAGATCGACTATCAAGCTGGACATGTTTTCTGCTAGCCTTATTAAATATTTGTCTTATTAGCCTTATTAAATATTTGTCATCTTACAAAAGTGTTAATATTCAGAAATGCCAGAATAAACCAATGGAAAAGTAATAACAAAAACAGGAAGATGGAAAAGACATTGAAAACATCTCTCTTGATATTGGTTTTTAATTTCTACTTGAAATGTATTGACTGTAGCAGTTACTGGATACTTCAAAAATATTCCTTAGATTTCAAATTGTCTACAAAAAAACAAAGGATTAACATACCATCATAAAACAGATACTGGTTTTTGGTTTTTGGTTTTGTTTTTTTTTTTTTTTTTTTTTTTTTTTTTTTTTTTTGGGGGGGTTGGGTTTTTTATTTTTTTGGTTTTTGTTGTTTTTTTTTGGTTTTTGTTGGTTTTTTTTTGGTTTTTGTTGTTTTTTTGTTGTTTTTTTGTTGGTTTTTGTTGTTTTTTTGTTGGTTTTTGTTGTTTTTTTGTTGGTTTTTGTTGTTTTTTTGTTGGTTTTGGTTGTTTTTTGTTGGTTTTGGTTGTTTTTTGTTGGTTTTGGTTGTTTTTTGTTGGTTTTGGTTGTTTTTTGGTTTCTGTTGTTTTTCTTTTGGTTTTTGGTTTTGTTTTTTTTGTTTTGGTTTTGTTTTTTTTTTTTGTTTTGTTTTTTTTTTTTGGTTTTTTTTTTTTTGTTTTTGGTTTTGTTTTTTTTTTTTTTGTTTTTTTGGTTTTTGTTTTTTTTGGTTTTTGTTTTTTTTTTGGTTTTTTTTTTTTTGGTTTTGTTTTTTTTTGGTTTTTTTTTTTTGGTTTTTGTTTTTTTTGGTTTTTGTTTTTTTTGGTTTTTGTTTTTTTTGGTTTTTGTTTTTTGGTTTTTTTTTTTTTGGTTTTTGTTTTTTTTTTTTTTGTTTTTTTTTTGTTTTTGTTTTTTTCAGTTATAGAAGATACAATGGTTTTCACTGGTGCAAAGAAATTATTTAAAAATATGTAAAGATAAAAGAATTGTTTATTTTTCTTCATATACTAGGTTCTCACTGCCTTCACAAAAAGAAAAGAAAAAAAAACATTTATTTGAAAAAAAAAAAAAAAAAATTCTTGAAATCTTATATTTGAAGTTGTAGAAAACCCCATTGATAGCTTCCTGTGAGTGTTTGAGTTTGGTTCTTAAACCAATCAATCTGTCATCATGTACTGAATTTAATTTTTATAGTTAATTACATTTTATGCTGTTCTTTAGTTCATTTATTGATTCTCAATATTTCTTCAATTCCAGATGCTTAAATTTAATAACAAAAGTTGTGTATTTATGATTGGAGTGCATATTTTAAAATCTTTGTCACATATGAACGATTAATGTTTATTTATATAGTGTTTGATAGATTTTAATATTACATTAGTCTATTTGAAACTTTACAATTGTGGTAAATATCTGTAATGAGTCTTGAACAAGTCAAAGTCCTCAAGTTATTCTGCTGCTCATCTGTGTGGCTCACTTTTTATTCAGGTCTTTGACCACACATGCAAATTATCAATAGTTTTAAAAGATCTAAAACCACCTATGCACTTTGACTAAATTGCAAAGACATCATCAAAATTTCTTGCTACCATTTTACCTCACTCTCCACAGATTTTATGAAAAAAAAAAAGAAAAAAAAAAGAAGGTACAGCTGGGCACAGGATGCTTCTGACACATACTATTTCTAATGGGGACAGCTTCCGTTTGGTTGTCTGGGAGTTTGTGAGGTGCTCTCATATCACCCACCTGATGGTTGGTGACAGGGAGACTGCATGGTACAACTGGTTCATCTGCAGTTGGTAGATGAAATTTAATGGATTCTGGCACTTTCCTTTGAGCTGCTCTCATTTCCTGATGATTATGACTCTAGGAAGTGATACATGTATTTTACATGTCATGGAACTCTATCAACTTCTGCTGACTGTTGAATCCGATCATATGGCTCACTTTGAATCTTGTAGTGGATCTACCATTTGGAACCATGACCCAGACACAATCCCCCACCTTGTACATTCCTCATTTGTCCTGCAGTTTGGGTGAGTGGACAGCATCAATTCCCTTGATTCTAATATGGCATTTGTGCATCATGTCTGCCAGTGCTGACAAAGACAAAACACTGTCCTTGGGTATCTCATTGTGCCAGTACACTGCTTCTTGTATAGTGCTTTGCTCAATTCCCAGCCAGGGTGTAGGCACATTGGAACTACAGTTGCACACCTCAATCTTTTTGCAAGTTTCTGAAGCTCAAGCAAATGAAGGTAGTGTTGTTGTCAGTTAAAATTTTGTTTGGTGGACCCAACTAACAAAAAACAGTTTCCAACTGATGAATCCCACTGGCTGAATACTGGTGTTGAATGAACTGTGATATTGTAAATCAGGATGGTCCACAATCTATGAGGGTTAAGAAGTGTCCACCAACATAGTGGGTAATATCTATTCCCAACTGGTTCCAATTGCGACCCACATCCAATTTTGACCCTCTTCCAGTGCACTGGTGCTGGATCTATTGATTGACATTGCTTACAAGATTTTATTACAAATCTTACAGATGCCTTGGATCTCTTTTTTGATGGTATATAAAACTCTCCCCTCATATTTTTTTCTAAAACTAATGGCTCATAAAATGTCTCCTTGCAGTATCTACTAAATAAATGCTTATCCAAATAATGTAGATTACTGTATCAAGCGCAGCTCCATAATACTGTAATATAGAATGTAAATAGTGGGATATAATATCCAATTAATACTGTACTTCTTAACAAACAGTTGTAATCAATTTTTATCATTTTCAATTTGTCAGTATCATTTCCAGAACATGAATTCTTTTAGTTCAAATTAATATTGCTATTTTTTTAACCAAATAATATTGATTATCTCTGAGCATGTATTTTTTTCATTTTTTTTTTTTTAATTTAAATTTGTTTTTGTGCATTTGTGATGTAATTTTCTTTTTTTTTTAAACCAGTGAGACCCTTGATGAACATAATCCATGGTTCTGTCCCAGTTGCTGCAAGAACTGTCGTGCCAAGAAAACAATGACTGTTTGGAGATACCCAGATAACCTAATTATCTATTTGAAAAGGTGAGCAATTTTGTAATAGATATTGTTATTCTTGCACAATTGTAAATGAGAAGGGATTGTTTTTTTTTTTATAAAATCCTCAGGTCTATCTTTTAAGAATTTGCTTACCTGGTTTTCCAAAAAGTCAAAACAAAAAGACTTTTCAACTAAATATTTTTTATTTTTTTCAAGTGACAAAACAGGAAAATTGAGCTAAAAGTTATCTTATTACCTATTTCTCTTCGGCTCTTAATGGTGGCACAAGAAGTTAAGATTTTGGTGTCTTTTTCTCTATAAGCTTTTATTCTCTGCCCATCACATATACAAAATGTTTAGTACATTTTACATATTTCTTAGTCAAAATATAATAAACATCTTTAGACAAAATCCTTTGATTACTAACATGTCTTCACTGTTAGGTGTATAAAAATTCTAACCATGAATACTATTTGTACAATCATTATAAAAGCCAAGCCAACATGTATACATTCCCTTTAGAATTACTGGGTTACATTAATAAATACTTTCACTGTCACTTTTTTAAGCATAAACTACAAAAAGACAGAATGCACAGCTATACTTATACTGACATTACAAACTTGAAAGCAAAGGCTAAACTGGGATATTGGTTAATTTAGGATGAATTAAAGATGTGCTGCCTTCCTTTTGAAATAAATTTAATTAATAATCTGATTTTGTAAAATTGTATATCTTTTAGGTTTGTCTTTCATGAGCTAACCAGTACAAAGATTGATAATTTGGTATCATTTCCTCTGGAACATTTGGATTTAAGTGAATTTAGTTCTGGACCCAGAACTAAACATTTGATTTATGATCTTCACAGCATTGTCTGCCATTTTGGAGGTAAGTAACAATTTGCAAACTTTAGATACATTTTCTTGCTTCATTTTCAACTGTATATAGTACTTAATTCCTATTTCATTTTCATTCAGTTTTGTGTGAATTAAATGAGAACTGGTTTGCAAAATGTTTTACTCATTCATTTTAAGGAAATTTTGTGTGATTTTTGTCTTTTACTAAAACCTCAACTTCAAATGAAATATTTTTGTAAATATGAATCGAAAATTCAGAACTCTTTTTATTTCACGAGTGATTTTTATCTAGTTGTAGCAAATGCTGTTTATATATTTTTTGATTAATTTTACACACTATTTAATTGGAATAAATATGTATGAAATTTCTTAGAACAGTTTATAGTGGCTGGTGGAGAGCATGGAATGTCCTTTTTTTAAAAGATGTAAATGTAATAACAGCCTTAAAAGAATTTATTGAATCCAAGGGCCATAGATTAAGCTTTAGCCCTTAAGGATTTTTTTTTTTTTTACTTTTTTAAAATTTATTCAATTTTATGTTATTTTTTTATTGAATTCATACAATTTGTATATACAGAAAATATATATATTTTTTGTTTGTCTTTTCATTAAAAAAAAAAAAATTAGGTAGAACCTAACACCTAGAAGATTATCCTGGCTCATTCATGATTCCTTGAATTTTTAATTCAGTGCATGGTATATCTTTCCAATTTGTAACAGTTTGAGAAAGTTTTTATTTTTTCAGACATAATCTAACAGTTCTTCAAAGTAGAGAGTGAAAGAGGTCATTTAGTCACTGATATTGACACTAGAATGAAAGTGTAGTAGGCATGGTTGTAATTTGTCCACAATTCATTTTACACTATTGTCAGAATGAAAAATGGAGTCACATTTATTGTTTGAAGAAGAATATTCAGTATGGCCTACTGAATTACTTTAGAGTGACTTTAAGTGTCTCCATTATGAAACTTAAGTTCTGATTCACTATCTGATAAATTGCTAGTCTTACTTTTTCAGACATTATATATAAGCAAAACTTCAGTAGATGAAAAAATTAATAGTAACAAACTGCAATGAATAAAAAATAAAAATATACATGATCTGCTGCAAAATCTTTCACATCACTAAATTACTATATAAAAGAAAAAAAAAAGAAAAGAAAACCCCTACTAAATGCATTATGTAGATGAATATTTTTATTTATCATTCATAATAGACAATGAAGTAAGAATTTACATGCGGCATCTTATTTTTGCATCAAAAAAAAGTTTTTTTTTTTTTTTTTTTTTTTTTTTTATAGAGAAGTTTTAGCTTAAAATGTTTCTAGTGTATAGAGATTAACAAAGAATAATCTATATAATCCATTAAGAGGATGAAAGCATCCCATTAGAAGAAAGAAATGCAGGCAACATAGAATTTTAATAATTTACTTCTTTTTGTCACTTGTAACAGGTTCCAATTCCGGCCACTATACTTGTTATGCTAAGCATCCCAAAGAAGACGTTTGGTACTACTATAATGATGAGACAGTTTGTCAGCAAGTGCCCAGAGATGACCATATGAGTAGTGCTTATGTTCTGTTTTATGTACGACAAGGTAAATGTCAAATATTGCCTCCTATATTGTTTAAATATCTGTCAATGTCATAATTTGATTTATCTCTGCTTTAAAGCTTTTTTGTATAAATTTTATTTTTGTCTTTGTTTTATTTTTTTCAAACCCATTGAATTATTAAGTTACCAAATTGTAATTGTTTTCTATGTTTAAGTAATTCACAAGATGCCTTTGTAGATTTCTGTTCGGAAAGATAATACTGGTATACTAATGGCATCTCTTTCCTACCACATTATCATTTGATTTTATGGCAGTTGTACTATTCTGATAAAAACAATGTTTTACTGCTGTTGGAATTTTGACTTTCAATAGACTTTATCTTGATAATAACCCAGCAAAATTTTTTTATCATCTTCACCTTGAAGTAGATATATGTATTTTAAACACTTTTTGTTTGGTTTCCCTTTTTTCATTAGAATATGTTTCAGGAAAGCTAGCATATTATAGCGAAGAAAATGGCGACTTACCTCATCAAACCAAGCGACAGCGCGTCGCATGTATCCTACGATGGAAAAGAAAATTACTTACCAAAAAAAGGGGCACGTATTCTGCATGACATGCTGAAGACGGAATATTCAGATTAAAAACAAGTCCATCACAGGAGTCTCTATAAAAGTATTTTGTTATGCAAAATACTTGGCATCCTCTCCCAGTTGTCAACGAATGAAAAAACTGCTCAGCCAATAAAAACAGTTGGTGTTCTCGAATTGAGAGGAAAAACTGATGTATTTTGGCTACCGCGTTCATCAGCGAGTTAGTTATTTTTCTCACTGGTTATGTGCATTGGGATTTGTGAGATAGTACCTCCAAATCGAGTTTTCGGCATTTCTTTCCGCCCCCAATATTCGAGTCTGAACTTACAGTGATTTGTTCTCTGCGTTGTGGAATTAATCTGCAACAAACATTTCCTTTGCTTTCAGAACGCTTACACATATTTAGATGTCAAATATTTTTTTGTATCTTTATATGCTGTGTCCCTTCAGGACGTAGGTGATCATGGCCCTCCACCTCCTCCTGTCCCTTGTATCTCTTAATAAGTTTTATCTTTTTGTTATTTCTCCTAGAGCCTGTTTTTGCAATCCACTTGCTCAAGCCCATTAAGTATGTCATGCATTGCTTTCCCCTGTCCCTTTTTCCCTCTATCCATCCTGTGAGTATCAGGTTTTCTAAGCCCTCTTTTCTCATTATGTGTCCCAGAAATTTCAGCTACCTCTTCCTGATGTTAAGTATAAGTTTCCTATTTGTTTCTATTCTCTCCAAAACTTTGTTGTTGCTCACATGTTTGGCCCATGGTATCCTTAGCATCCTACTGTAGAACCACATTTCTGTTGCTTTGAGTCCCTTCATCTTTGAGGAGATTGTTCAGGATTCACTGCTATGCAGGAGAACAGATATGTAACAGTTCAGTACTCTTTTCTTTGTTTCCAATAAAACTTTCCTGTCTTGTAATACTTTGCTTAGCTTTTTTGAATGTGTCTTTGGTCATCTCAATATGTCTTTGGATTTCGGTGTTACACTTTCCGTCCTCTGTTAGAACACTTCCCAGATATTTAAATTTCTGTAACTGCTTGATTTTAGTGCTTGCAACTTGTAAATTGCATTTTGGGCCATTTTTTTTTTTTTTTTTTTTTTGCTAATGACTGTGCATTCTGTCTTTTTGTAGTTTATGCTTAATCCCTTCTTCTTGCTCTTCTTTGCTATCTTCTGTAAGAGGTTTTGTAGTTTCCTTTCTGTCTGCTATCAGCACTGTCACTTGCATATCTTATGTTATTAAGATTGTGGCTGCCAATGATAAATTCTGGTAAGATTTCTAGTACTCTCAGAACTGCCTCTGTATAGGTTGAATAAGTCTGGTGAGAAGACACATCCTTGCCTTACACCCCTTTGTATTTTTGTATATCTGCTGAACTCCTTTTTCATCCTTATATAAGTGGTTTGCTGCTAGTGGAAATTTTTGATTATCTAATGTCTTTTCTGAATATGTCAAGGTTGCTGAGCATCTCTAACAGCTCTTTGTGCCATACTTTGTCAAACGCCTTTGTGTAGTCTATAAAACACAGGTACACGTTCTTCTGCATTTGTATTGTTCTTTCTGATAATATTCTGAGCATAAATATCGCGTTCCTTGTTCCATTGTTTTTAATGAACCCGCACTGTTCTTGTCCTATCTCTGGCCCGATTCTGCTGTGTGCTCTATTCATCAGAATTTGGATGATAAGTTTTGTTATGTGGCTCATTAGGCTGATTGTTCAAAGGAGTTCACATTTGTTTTCACCTGGTTTCTTAGGCAGTGCCATGAAAATAGATCTGCTTAGGTCTTCTAGTATATCACCACTGTTGTAGATTTATTATTTCTGTAATCTTGTCTATACTGAAATCATCTAAGGCTGCCCGCATCTCTGTTACAATTCTGTCTGGCCCTGTCGCTTTGTTTCTGCTCAATTTGGCCAGTGCAGTTTCCACTTTGGATTTTTAGTATTTCTGGTCTATTTCTGTGTATTACTGGTTGTTTTCTTTCATCATGGAAGAGATCTCCAATATATTTGTTCCAGTGCTGAAGAAATTTTTCTTTCTCTAATATGAGCATTCTGTCTTTGGATTTTATGCAGCCTGTTGATGAACATGTCTTCTGTCCTGTTAGTTCCCTTAATTTTTATGCATATCTCACTTATCTGTGATACTCATTCTCTCTATTTGTGCACATTTTTTTCATTAGGCCATTCTTCTTTAGTCTGCTTGCATTTCTTCCTTATTTCATTGTGTGTTTTTCTGTATTCCTTTCCATGTCTTGATATTGTTTTCCGTCTCCTTTGCATCATGTCAATAATCTGATCTGTGACCTATTCATTTTTCTCTTCATTCTCCTTTGAGATAATATCGTTTGCTGATATCAATAAAGCTTCTCTTAGTCTGTCCCATTTCAAATTTCTATTTTCATTTTGTCTCTCGTATCTTTTCACACTTTCCATTTATTTTACCTTCAGGTTTGGGTTGTCCAGGAGTCTGTTGCATTGCAATTTGGGTGCTGCATTAGGCTTCTTCAGTTTCTGTAGTTTCACTCTTAGTTTACATGTAACAGGGAGGTGGTTGTTTCCGCAGTCGGCATTTGGATAGGTTTTGCAGTGAATTTCTGAATCTTTTATTGATGGTTATGTAGTCATTTTGGTTTTAGTTTCTCCTCCTGGGTTTCTCAATGTCCATAATCATCTTGGATAGTCTTGGAACCAAGTGTTGGCCATTACCTGGTCATTGGCAGTGCACCATTGAACCCATTTTTCTCCATGTTTTTGCAGGTTCCTAGTCAAAATTTGCTAGCTATCTCTCCTACCCTACTTTGGCATTCATGTCTCCCATGATAATTATGACTTCTTGTGATTTGCAGTGAGCTTTGATATTACCTAGCATGGAGTAGAATGATTGGATTTCTTCTTCCGTACTTTGTGTTGTCAGTGCATATAAATTTAAAAAGAAAATTTTCTAATTGTATATGAAATAAAACGAATTATGTCCCTTAGTATGGAAGAAGGCATAAAATACTTGCTTATTCAGATTTGGCATATTTTCATCTGGATGACAACATATATCTTTAATAATAAGTCCCTCCCAAAATATCTTATTAAAAAAATAAGCCCGAAGATATTTCTCAAATATAATAGACCATTTATCTTACCAAATATTTCACATTTCATTCCTCACAACCCCAATACATTTTATATAAAGGTTATTAAAACAACAAGATATTTATTCTTATATCTTATTTAAAATGGATGCTAGATGCTGAGATTTGCATGAATATTTTTATTAGGATGAAGTAGTACTTGCTTTCAGCATATAGGGTTTGTACAAGTCCTGGGAAATTGATAGGGTCTTTCCCAGGGTTTGGAAAAACACCAAATTTGTGAACTTAATTAAAAAAACAAAATATGTCCCCAGACAAAGTCCTTTTCTGCAGTGCTTCCAAGCGTGAATAATGTTTTATTCTCAATGAAAATGTAGATTTTTGTGTTTATTTCAAAAGACATTGAACTGCTTCTGATAAAATATCAGAACAATAAACCATTGCTTCCTTTCCTTGCAGATGATCTTTTTAGCATGATCATGAAACTGTTAAGAAGATATGTAAAGGAAGAGCATACTAAAAAGATAATTACATTTTCCAAACTGAATGAATTTGTAAGAATTTTGTCAAACCCAAACATGCATAAAGATACTGCAATGATGGAGTATAGATTTCTAACAGCTCCATGCAAAATTTATCCAAAAAGGGAAATGTGTCAACAAAAGATCTGTTTGCATGTAGAATTGCAACAAAGACAATATTCATTGCCATCATTGAAAAACTTCTGGCAAATTCTTCTCTTAGATACCCTTTTGTAAGGTCACTTGCATAGCTGAACCCTGGAAGAAAAATTTGCCATAAAAGACAGTCTAAAAAGATGTCTTTCTCACAAGATGGACAGAAAACAAGTCAGCAAATCTGATTGTGATCAGTCAGCACAGAGTTCAAGGAGGAGGCTGCTGGAAATATTGCTTTCAAAAATTTCAGCAAGCATGAAGACTCTTTGGACACTTTGTTTTACTCCTCTTTGTCTAGCAATAAAGAATATTAAAAACTGGAAAATTATTTGCAAATTGCTGGTACTCTCTCATAAGATTTTTCAGTTAAAGAAATTTTCACTGACAATATGAAACAACAGGCCTTGGTTGAACAACACATTATCATGGACTATTTGGCCACAATTGAAAGTGATGGGAATGTTCCTATGACTAAGGTTCTTCTCTGCAGTGCTTCCAATGCCAGAACAGCATACAACAAATACCTTGAGGTTGACAAGAAAAAAAAATGCAGGAAGAATCAGTTGAACAAAAACAGAATCCATTCTTATGAAAATTAAAGAACTGAAGACCAAAAAACACAAGATTGAAAGTTGCACACAGGATTTGCTCAAGTCAGTTGACAACTATGTGGAGAAAGCTGAGCAGACTCAGAACTTTGCACTTATCACAAAGTCCAATGCCATGTGAAGATTTGACAAGTCCAAAGGGATATCAAAATTGGAAGAGGAGCTGAATGCTCAACTAGATGAACTGAAAAAATGTTAATATCATTGGGTGCTGTGCCATGTACAACAAAAGCCATGAGTAGTAGGGGTAGGTAAAATGTGTAGTTTTTTGTGAAAATTTCTATTTGTAGTTCATTAAAACCACTATACATCGCAGGAAATGCGCAACAGTCAAGGATTTTTGTGGCATTCACAAACCATGACTAGTTGAGATAGCTGAAATATGTAACAGTAATAATTAAAGTGTGTAATTCAAAGTTTTCAAGTGTAGTAGAACTCCAAACTGTACAATTCTACAGAAAATGTAACATAACCAGGTCTGCATTCAGTTGTGTCTTAACTTTCAATACTTTGATTTCTTGACTGCTTTCAACTGATCCATATGACATGAGTTATTGGAACCAGCTGTCAAACTATTAAAAGATAAATTACAAAGTTTGTGTTTTTGAAATTGATGACTATTCACTTTGTATGTGTGTGTTCGTGCACTAGTTTCAGTCTTTGAAACTTCTTAACCTAGTCCTGGTATTTTTTTTTTTTTTTTAGAGAGATCTATGGGAACCTATACTGCATACCTATATTTTATCTTTAAAAAATAATGGCCTCTCGAATATAAGTGTGACAGTATACATTGCTCTACCAGGTGATGTTTACATATGTGAGGCAGGTTCTGGCAAATATTACATTTTTTTTTTCAATTATTGTTTTATTTATTTTTAAATATCTCACTGGTATGTTGATCAGCCTTTAAAATGCAAGACAAATTCAGAGCAAATATGTAGAGCCTCATACAGGCCTTGAATTTAAATCCTCTACAATGGGATCTTGCTACAGCAATACCATGTGACATAATAAAAGTCTTTATATTTAAGAAAGTCAGACAAATTCTGTTCCTATATGATCATTTCCTTTTCTCCCATTATATGGCAGTAGCATTTAATGCTATTAATTCTCTCCAGAGCCTTACTATAGAGGCAGTACTTACTGTCTGTGAGTAGTGTAACAGTATTGTATAATTATTTTTATACTAATTTGATACATTTATTTTGGCACTTGGCTGATGGCATACAACTGTTTTAACTTGAATTTCTAGTGTTGTAGTAAATTTCACTGTTAAACATGTCTCTTGTCTTAGTTTGATAACTACCTACCACAGGATTTCACATGTGACAGATTGAGAAGGTGCTGGTAAGTGTGGTAATGGATAATGACACCTCATTATATGGCAAACTTGGACCTTCATGCCCACAAAAAGTGTCAAAAGGATGTTTTTTCTATTGGCACTGCTGTCATTTTAATTAACTTCACTCCTTGGTCTATTTTTTTTTTTTTTTAAGTTATGATTAGTATTATAATAAAATCTAAACATACAATGAAAGTGAATTTATAGATTTTTTTTTTTATTTTTGAGAATTTACAACAAAAATATAAAACACTATTATTTATTTACAAGAATCTTATATTTATAACTTTCTAAAAACTAATACAATGCAGCATTTATCATTTGCCAATTTATAAAGGAATGAAAATAAAAACAAATTTTCATTTATAAAAACAAATTTTCATTTATAAAAATTTACTAAATTATTAAAATATGTGAACCAACTGAAAGGAAAAACTTATTATTTACCATTTTATAAAGTTCAAATCAATGGGCAATTAGTCGATGTTTTGCCAACTATTTCAATAAATATAGTGTTTATTATTTTTGTTGGCCATAATCAAGAACAAAGAAAAGGCATAAATTCACTTTCATATGTTTACGTTTTATTACAATTCTAATCATAAACATTGCTGATGAGTGAAGTTAGTTAAAAATAGTAGCAATGGAAAAACCGTCCTTTTGATACTCCATTTTTAAAAATTTTTTTTTATTTATTTATTTTTTTTTTTGTTGCTTGCATAAAGGTTCAAGATTGACCAACAATGATTTAACTTGTTTATATCATCATACAAGAAAATTAACAGAAAATCTCAAATGTGATACTACAGTGAAAGAAAGTGTCAGGCAAGATGGGTGTTACCGGTGTGGCAATAGAAATGCATACATTGCGATTAGAAGGATGGAGAAATGAAGTTTAGTTTTAATGTTTGACTTTCCAACAGGAACTTATGGGAACTTTCATAATTTCCTGATAATTTTTATAAAAGAAATACATTTAGACAAAGTTGTTCTTGTCAACAGATGTATCTACTTGACAGAAAAAAAACTAATTACTGTTTTATATATTTCCTCTACAAAAAAAAACATTTTACAACAGAATTAGACAACAATGCTCTAATGACAGGCTTTTTTTACTGCTACCATTGCCAGTGGAAATATGCAGGCGCTCTTGAGTTTTAAACTTGTCTTTATTTCCTGCCTTGGTGCTAAAAATTAGATCATATGGCTAAAACTTGCAACTTGTGAATACTGTTTCATCATAGATTATTTGAAATAGATGGTGATTTTAACATTACACAATGATAACTTTGTCAACCTGATTCACGCTGTTCTTTGCTTTGTGTTTTCAGGTACAGATGTTTCCTTCCAGGTTCCTGACAAAGCCAGCTACCAGTTTCTCGATAGTGGCTTAAACAACAGCCCAACTTACAATAACGCAACTACACAAAAGCCACTAAACTCTGGATATGCCAAAGGAAGTGATCAGTCAATGGCCTTAGTACTTTATCAACCTCAGCCCCTTCCTACACAAACCTCCACAGCTTCTCCAACATCATCTTCATCTTCATCATTGTTGTCCTGCCAGAGAGTTGTTGAATCTTCAAACTGCAGTGCCAAAACTTCCAGCCCTGGTCCTGCAGAATCTACCAGCACTGCCTCTGAACAAGTTGAGCCTGATAGCACATATGATTTTTATTCTTAATTGTTTTTTTATTTTTTTTATTGTTTGATTGGGGTCCTACTTTGAAAGTGCTGTATACCAAGGAGGACCTTGAGTGGGTGTACTAGTCACAGATTTTGAGATGGCTATAAGCACATCTTTCACTCACTTCCCTTTCTCTCTCTCTCTCTCTCTCTCTATCACACACACACACACACACACACACACACGGGTGAGTTGGCTCAACTGGTCATGATATAAATTCTTCCACTGACCATGATCTTGGATGGTTAGCTCAGCTTCATGCTTAGATATGACCAGTGATGCCTTGGACCATTTCCCACCTTCTAGCCACTATAATCAATACTTTTGTGTATTTCTAATATAGAAAAAGATTAAAAATAAAAGGTGTGAATTGTATTAAGGCACATCTATGTGTATGTGTACATCTATGTCTATTATATTTCCAAGCTAAAAAAATGGAAACACTTAAAGATATATTTGCACACAAATACTATTTCTATAGAATCAGATAAAGACACAGAATGGTTTCTATGCACAAGTGTGTGTGTGTGTATGTATACATACATTTGCACACATGCATACATATGTTCACACATATGCTAAATGTATATACATACACAAAAGAATACACACATACATATGTATGTATGCCTTTTTTTATACACCCAGATATACATGTGATATCCGTTAATTCACATTTACTCTTCAAATAGAACAAATGGTTTTCAGCTTAAATATTTATCTACATATTTATTCATTTTTTTGTTTGTACTTGTGACAATGACATTGACTATCTGATTGGTTGATGGTGTTTGGGCTAATGACACCAGTGGATAGTCAATTTGATGTCATTTGTACTTTTCCCAGTTGACAGTAGCTCTTGCTTCTTTGGTTCTACTTTCAATGACCTCTGGTCTTTTCACCTTGACAGCAGTTGATGTAACATTGTTGTTTTTGTTTTTCCAACTGTGTTGACAAAATACAAGCCACATTTGACTTCATTTGTTGTCAGAAGTTTTGCTGCCTTTTAATCCTACTTTCCTTGATTTACTCAATTGTAAGGTGTTTTGCTCATTAGATTCTCTTCTGCTGTTGGTGGGAGTTACTGTCAAAAGTTGTCTGTGATTAGACTGAACTGTGATGATGACTACTGTCCAAAACAGAGATGAAGTCCTAAATCATTCTAGGTGTGGCCAACTGCAATTAATCATGGCCATAGTCAGAGTTGTCTGTGATTGGACTGTGTTAATGGCTAATTTTAAAACTGATATTGTCTGTAACTGGAGGACTATTGAAAGGACATTGACTCTTTAAAAATAATGATAATTACTGTATGTAGTAGCCAAAGTTGTCTGTGATTGGACTGTTTTAATGGCTACTTAAAAAATTGATATTTGATGTGATGAGGGTTGATTGAAACCCCTTTCATATTCCAAGTGAAGAGCTGTAAGGGAAGGAGAGCTTGGATAGTCAGGGTAAAGTTAGTCACCTCTGTGATACCATCTATCCAGCTCTCTTCTTCTTCACAAGTGTCATTCTTCTGTTTATGTATGTCTTTCTCTCAAAGTCATTCTCTCAACTGACTGCCATTTAATAGTTGACAGAATTGCAAATAATTTGGTAGCAAAGGGGTAGGGGGTTGGGGGTGGAAGGTGACATTAAAAAAAAAAAAAAATTCTGTCTGGACCTTCCTCCCTATCCAATTCACTTGTTTCCTTTATTTATAATTAAAAGATCCAGTGACTCTGTTGTTTTATCATCTTGTCTTAAGTAAGGAATTTCTCTGTTCTTGAATTTCATAATTTTTTGGCATATTCTCTTTAGAATCTTCTTATCTAAATCCCATCCCATAGTTATAAACTGTAATCTGTTAAAATATCTCTAGTTTTACACACTCCTTCTCTTGACTCTGCCTTCTTCATTTTACTGTTATGCACTTTTCCCACTTTCTCTTTTTGTATTTCCTCATTTAACTTGAAGTATTGTTAATTGTAATTTTGAAATTTTTTCAGAACATTTTTTTTTTTTTTTGTTTTCCTTGTTTAATCTTCTAATGCAAGTATGTGTTTCTGTTCATTCTGGTGTCCAATGCATGTAATTTTTCCCTAACACTTTACATAACAATCTATGTAGATGTTTGTCTGTTACAGGGAAAAACCGATTTGTGGCCTGCCACACAACTTCATCTGATTTCATATTTAAAATAAATAAATAAAATAACTTTTTACTTTTTAAGTTCGTTTTTTTCTTAAAATATTCTTTTTATATACAACCAATTAATCATGCTGTTTTTTGTTAATGGTTTTGAAATAGTTACTACCCCTGCTACAATTGACCACAGGCGAGGGTTAAACATTTTTTTTTTCTTGCCATCCTTGTTACTAAATGCCCTACATCATCAGAATCTAAATTTGTTTTCTTGCCTCTATCTCTGCTCATTCTATCCTCTCTCTCTCTCTCAATATTACAAAACAGTGGTGAATACAGGTCAGTATTGATTCAACTAGACAATATCCACTTTCTCTTAATGCCAAATGGATATTGGCAACAACAACAACACTAAGTGGGTCTGTTTATGTTAATTCTTAACTTCATAAAATTTTTCTTCCCACATAAATATTTATGGGCAATTTCAATTCCTTAAATTTTTCTTTAGTTTTTCAGAATTAATTTTTTTCTATTAAGCATCATCATTTAATCCCAATTCCATTCTTGAGTTATTTTTGTAATATTTTTCTCTCTTGTATGATAAATGCCCATCTGAAACTGAGAAAGCCAAGTGATTTTTATCCTTAGAGCTAAAATATTGTTGAGAGTTGAGCAATAAAATTTTATGAAATCGAGAAATGACTTCCTTTTCATTTGCTTTTAATTTTTCTGTCTCTATATCAATGCCTTTTTTTAATACATTCATAATTTTACCTCTTCTAAATGATTTTTGTTATTTAATAATTTATTATCTTCATGTCTTTATTTTCTTTTCTTTCAATTCCTTTCCTTACATGTGACCAGGATCTCTTTCCCCACTTTGCCTACATCAGTCTGTGTGTGGTATGTTCCTATCTCTTCCTTATCTACACTGTTTTTATCTTTTAATATTTTACTTCTTAACCTGTTGTGTTTAATTTTGGTGATTGTCTTCCTCTGTCTTACTTCTGATATTTAACCATCTTTTTCCTTCAATTCTAGAATAACAAGAAGTTCTCGTTGATTGTGTTCAATATTGAATTTGTCTCGGTGATAAGCTATAATCAGTTACTTATTGTTTACCAGATAATAATTTGAGGAATTTCTAGGATTACAAGTGGTTTGTGGTTTGGTCCTAATTATATAGTCTTTGTTAAAATCATTAATCAAAATTAATTTAAGGAGCAATTTTAAACAAGTGTATTTTTGAAAGATTGTCTTTTAT
Organism: Acanthosepion pharaonis; assembly: GCA_903632075.3. Classification (NCBI taxonomy): domain Eukaryota; kingdom Metazoa; phylum Mollusca; class Cephalopoda; order Sepiida; family Sepiidae; genus Acanthosepion; species Acanthosepion pharaonis. Next base: position 192,230 of record CAHIKZ030001591.1, read on the forward strand.
GAAATACTGTATTTTAATTTAATTAAGAAAATTTAATTAAGAAAATTTAATGGAAGAAGTATATATTTACAGTTTGTTTTGTTTGGTACTGAACTGCAATAGTTACATGTCTACAAGATAAACTGGCTTGTGACTTTTAACAAGCTTTCCATGTAGAAAGTTTTGTATTTGATGACATAATGTTCCCTTGTTTAATATTATTAGTATTATAAAGTTAGGCTAGGTACAAGTACTGGTAAACCATGGTGTCTAAGTTAACATTATCTTACCAAATACCTTAACATCATCATATAAAAACTAGAAGATATTTTTAGGTATAATTTTTATTTTTGAAAATGGTGAGGTCTTATATCGCATCAAATGTAGTAATTTGAAGGCATATTGAGCATTAAAAAATTGATATACCTAAGTGATGTGATGTTTTGACAAATAACTGCATAACAGTATATTTTTTCTTTTAACAATATCAACATAAATATAACCACATTCAAATATTATGGATATGATCAGAACCCAAAATAGCCATAATAATGATAATAATTCTGAAGCAGGTATATATAAAATAAACTGTGACAACTGTTCTTTACATTGGGCAAACTTTCAAAAATTTTAAAAATGTCTCTATCAACACAAAAAGGATCTTATACACAACAATTTTTTAAATACATTAGTCATACATAGAAATAAATTCAACTACAATTTTGATCTAAAGAATGAACTTATAAGAGAAAAGTAACTTAGATGGAAAATTCTTGACAGTGCTGCTATTGACTCTTATCAAAATATAACTCTACACCATGGATTTTTTCAAATATCTTCATTCCTGGAAGAATTACTCCAATCCCAAACCAACATTAATGAGACATTAATGAGTATAAAAATGTTTAAAAATTAAAAGAAAATGTTTAAATTCATAACCTATTACTTAAAATATATAATACATAAATTAATCCCAATAATTAATAAACTAAAATAAATATGAATTACATTATTAAAAAAAAATACTCAATTTTTTTTTATTAGACATTGAATTATGTCACTTAGCATCTTCCATAATTTACTTAGACTTTTCAGCTGGTTTGATTAAAATTTAAAAATTTTGCAAAAGTAACAGAATTTTTACTTTTGCTTATAAATACTTGTTGCAAAATAAAGTCTTTACATTTGTCTTCATAAAGTCCATCAGAGGACAAGACCTGTCAGGTAAGATAACAAGTTTCTAATGTGATTGACCACTGCTAAAGGTTTTGTATTCTACATTCACTATCAGGCAGGTATCTGCCTGATAAGTGCATGTAGTGTCAAAACTTCTGAGAAGTGGCCAGTCACATGAATAGCTTGTTATGAAAATAATATCTCAGTTCTGTCATTCAAGCATAGAGGACTATTATTTGTGAGCTGTTTAAAAACTTTGGGGATTGCTTTGTTGGAAACACACACACACACACACACATATATATATATATATATATATATATATATACACACAAAAAAAAAACCCACAAGCAGTGTAGATATAACTATCAATACTGAATGGCAACAGTCTGTTTTAAGCATGTTGGATACTTTTCTCTCATAAATTTAGCATAACTTCAAAAGTATATTTTATTATATATTCTAAAACCCATTTTTACTGGATACTCATATTTGAATAGACACTTTTTTAATTTAAACAGCATTTATTTTCTCTACTGGCCTGCTCACTCAAGAAAACTTAAATAAAATGTGTCCTCTGGCAGGATTTGAATCTATGTTACCTCTATGGGAGAAATCACTGTCTTATCCAGCATGCCTTAACTGCTCGAGTATGAAGAATTTCTCAATCAAGCAATGTTCTACTTGTCTTTAAAGCACACTTACTCATTCATATCTTGAAATACGTATCGGCTCAGTTTAGTAAATGTAAACAAAGCAATTTCTAAAGAAGTAATGGCTGGTAGAAGTGTGCCGGATTGAAAAATAATATCCATTAATTCTTTATAAATATCTCTCTTAAAGTTTTAAAGAATAGTGGTTATAAGTACGCTGAAATCAAGTTTAGAAAATATGATAGTGGTCCAAAGAAAAAAGAAATAGAAATAAGATCATTTGGTACACACCCCCATTTAATCAATTAGTCAGTACTAAGTTAGGCCATAAGTTAAAACTAAGTTATAGCTGCACCAATAAACTTGAAGAGTATAAAGTTACCCAATAATAAAATTTTAAACCAGTTTAATAATCTGGATGATAATACACGTTCAAAGATAAATATTAATGATATTGGCCAATGTAATTGTAGGGATTCTGACCAATGCTCATTGCTAAACAAATGTTTGACTAAATCTCTGATTTATCTTAGTACTATCTCTACAATAGAGAATCCGACGGTTGAAAAATTCTATATTGGTCGTACTAAGAATTCTTTTAAGATGAAGTGGTGTCAAAATATCCTGTCCTTTACCAATAATACTTATAGAAATAATACATCACTTTCTAAATATTTTTGGAGTTTAAAAGATTATAAGACTCCTAAGGTGAAATGGAAAATTTAAAAAATGGCAAGGACATGTAGATCTTTACATGAGACCTGTTTTCTGTGTTTACATGAAAACTTGAAATCATGATATTTTTTTGACAAAAATTCATTGTTAAATCAAAGAACTGAATTAACAGTAAATTGTAAGCATAGTTTTTCTTTTACCTTACAATTAGTTAAAATTTGGAATTTGATAATGCTTTTGCTTATATTTTAGATGTACTGTGTTGCACAATGTATGGCTTATCTTTGTAAAATTAATCTGAATTTAATATAATTTTCTATTAATTTCCTGGTAGTATTGGTAACATCTTGTACAGATATACTGTAATTTCCTGGTAGTATTGGTAACATCTTGTACAGATATACTGTAATTTCCTGGTAGTATTGGTAACATCTTGTACAGATATACTGTAATTTCCTGGTAGTATTGGTAACATCTTGTACAGATATACTGTAATTTCCTGGTAGTATTGGTAACATCTTGTACAGATATGCTTGCAATTTTTGACATTTTACATTCATTGCTTAGTGTTCTTAACATCTTATATGAAGTATTTTTATTTCATAGTTGCATATAAATTTACCAAATAATTCTATATATTTTATTTACTAGATTCTTAAAGAAGCTATTTATCAGCTACGTTTAAGTTTTTGACAGTGACAAAATTACAATTCATTGGTCTGCAACCTAAAAACAATGAGAGAGTTAAAGTTAATTTAAAATAACAAAATTTTAGTCCTATTACATTATCAAAAGGGTCTATTATATGCAGAGAAGTGGGAATTACTGTCTGCTCACTTTTTTGTAAATTCTTATCTATATTCTATATCATAAATATACATTCATCTAAAGGGTGTTCCAATAATTTGGGCCAATTTTAAATGTAAATTAAGTTCTAATTTTTTGTTTTTCATTCACATTTCACAACTTAAGTCTTTGGCAATTTCAACCATAGAAAGATTAACAATCAAACAACATGTTAAAGTTATCAAAGCCTATTATGAAAATGGACGTTCAAACAGATTTTGAATAAGAAGTTCCCAGGATGCATCATCTCAGAAAGCAGTGAAGTCAATTGGCCATCACGATCATGCAACTTGACGCCTTTAAATTTCTTCCTTTGGGGTCATCTCTAAAGTAAGGTCTATGTCAACAAGCCAACAACAATTCAACAGCTGAAGGATGAGATAATAAGACATATTGATGAGATCAAAGAGCAACTATGCAGAGTAACTATGCCATCAAAGATTTTGACCATCAAGTGGAGGTGTGCCACTGAAGCTTTGGCCAACATTTGGGTGATATTATTTTCATGCATAATTGCCATGACTTAAATAACATGATCCAATAGAGAAATAAATAAATTTTCACCAATAACATTAAAATTTATTTACTGCTGACTTTGATCTGTCTTAATGGAACACCCTTTATTTCTAAAAAAAAATGTCTTACACTCCCCCAAATATTGATAAGTAATATTTTATTCACCTTGAATTATAAAGTTTTATTTATGAACAAGTATAGTTTTAAGGTGTGCTATATTTATAGGATAAAGTTCTCAATATCAGAGAAAGAGCATATGTAAATATAAAAGTGAACATAGAAGTTAATAGCTTGTTGCCTCTAAAGTTTTATTTATTAAGTTTAACATGTAATTTGTTCATCTTTATGTAGCAGTTTCTTCTAGTGATGAATGAAAGTGTTATGCATGTGTACACTGTTTTTATATATGTGGATTATTGCTTTCATTACAAAATAAAGTATTAGATAGATGGTGAAGACTTTTTATTGTGTCCTCAGTAGAAGGCCAAAGTAAAACTGATTAGTAGGAGACAAAATTATATTTAACAGAACAAATAGTGGAGACTCCTATTTAATTGGGCAGACCAGTCCAGTAAAGTAGAAGAGATATGGAGAGTAACAGCCACATTTGCTCAAGGCTAATCTTGTAATCCTGTACGATGTTATAATTTTTGCATTGCTATTTTGCTCTCTCTTGATTAATGTATCATTCTTAAATTATGTTTTTTAATAATCTGGAGGTTGTTCGGGTGGCAAGCTGGACTTTTGTTTTTCCTTATATCTTAGTTGCATAATTTTTTTCGCTTATAAATTCCTTTACAAAAATCAGAAGACTAGACAATTTTTAACATTTTTTCAGCATAAAAGAGCATGCAATGGTGTTTTCACATCTGCCACTGACCCAGTTTGTTTGAATTTATGAACAATTTCTCCAATTGCACTCTTGGTTGGTTGATTATGTTGACCAAAAAAAATCATGAAGTGCGCGAAATGCATTTCTGTTTGAATGTCCATTTTCATAATAGGCTTTGATAACTTTAACACGTTGTTTGATTGTTAATCTTTCCATGGTTGAAATTGCCAAAGACTTAAGTTGTTAAATCTGAAAGAAAAAGAAAAAAAAAACATTAGACACTTAGACCAATTTTAAATGTGAATTAGGTTTAAGTTATTGGAACACCCTTTATTTCACTTGTATTTACTAACATAAAGACAACTTTGTTTTTGTTTCATCTCCTCCCTTAAATAGATTTCAGCTCCTTTTTTTGTTTTTAACTATGATTATATTTCACTTTATTTTCAAAGCATACTTATCACATAGTATAACTTTACTATAATATCAACTGAAAAATTCAAGTGACGTTTGTTAATTTTTTAATTAATTATGGCACAACATGATAATTATAATTGTATCTTCCTTGCTTTCACTGATATAAATATGTACAAAGTCGTTTTTTTTTTCGATTACAACTCCTACAGTCAACAGCTATATCACAGTCTACATTGAACACTGTACATAAGTGATTTAAGAATCTGTCCATCCAAGTGCTTCTTCCTCGTTATCAAAGATGGATTATACATCTGAAGAAAATTTTTTTTTTTTCATGATTTGAGGATAACTTGTCTGACCTTAACAGAAATTGTTCAGTGTTGTCCAGGCCATGTGCCATACTCTAGGGACACCATAGTCTCAATCTTGCTGGTTTTATTACTACATAATCTTCATTCTTCCTCATTGACCAAAATTCTTAGATATATTGTTATAATGAAAAGTTCAGAAAGATCTGATCCATACTGTTTCTATCATTAGCTTTCAGCCAGTTTGCTCTTAAACCTTCGTAAAATATGCAATTCATCTAGATGAGGACTTTTTTTCTTAGAGATATTTATTGAAATTTAGCTTAGTATTGAAGAAGAAGAAGAGGCATGGTGGAGTAATGGATAACGGCTAGGATTGAGTAATCGGGGAGTTGAATTTGAATTCCAGTTGAATCCATTACATTTACTTACATGCTAATACCCTTGGGAAAGGTATTAATCCACTTCTTCTCCCTCCAGTTATTGGTAGATAGCAGGACAGACTGGGTTCTATAGCCTTGGATGGCATCTGGTCTACTGCAGAAAGAAATGGCAACCTACTGCTGGAAAAAAATCTGCCTCGTCAGTAATGTGTCAAAAGATAAATGATCGCCTAAGCATTTATCATGCATAGCACATGACTGACTGATTGAAGAATAGATAGATTGTCTTATACCAATATTTCAAGTGTAAGCAGTTCAGCTTGTCTGCCCTGAAAATCAGAATTTTAAATTCTGGCTTTTATTTGAGTTTAGATACTGAATTCTGATAATGGTGAGAAGTATATCTCTATATCAACCATGGGGTATGCTATATGAGAAATGGCGTCAGGGATTTCTTCAAGTAGCTCTACTATTTGTCACACCTCGAAACCACATCACTTGATTTTCAGCAGCAGCAAGAACTAAAATGGATACCACATAACTTGAAGAAAAATAATGAAATAATCAAGTTGTTGATATTCCACATGATATTGAACAAAAGATTAAGAAAGAAATCTCTATCAACACTGGAAAGTGCAATCACAGTTGATTTGGGAAATCTATGTTCTTGAAAAATGGTTTTAAGAGAAAAATGCTCAGCCAATGAATATCAAATGCTTACTTGTAAGGAAACTGTTAACATTACCATAATGATATGACACAAAGTTGGTGTTTTAAGGTGGAGATAGTACCCACCTAATAGGCCACATGAAATAACAAACAATATGAGGTTCCGTTAATGTAGTCTTTACAAAATAATTCCTTGGTCTTTGCTAAAAACATCAGGATATACTCGCCCCTAGTTTTAGTGTGATATATAGCAGTTTTCTGGAAATTAAATGTAAGTTAAAATTGATAGTAGTGTTGCCAGTCAATTTACTGACTTTGTGCTTAGCACATAAAAAAAATCAATGAAAATTTTCATGTAAAGGTTTAAGACACTCTAGGAGTCACATCCACTGGAGCATAAAATTTTATTTCCTTGTAATCATCTCATTTCTTTTTCATATGCTTTAAAAAATATTCATGTAAAACTTATTTAAATTCATTCATTAAGAAAACTGATCTTTTTCTTTGGATTGAGAAAATGTATAAAATACAATAAGAAGCCCTGTACTGAAAACGTTGAAGATGCTGATTTATTGAAAACAAGTTTTAATACTCAAGGCTGCTTTCATTAGTTTGCTTTTTGAAAGCCACAAATTAATTAGTTATATCCATTTAATTGATCAATTATCTTAATTGATTAATTTTCAAATTTTGCTCATGTCTAATTACAACTCACTTCATAGGAAATCAGACATGAATATTTTAAAATCTGCCAAAATTTCTTTACTTTTAATTAATCAAAAATGACAGAAATTGACCCCATTTGGAAATTAGTAATTTAATGGCTTCTTGAAATCCCATACTTTGTGAACAGATCTTTCATTGTACTTATAAAAACAAAATGATAAATGCAAAAAAAATATCAATATTTTCAAGGAGTTAATTTTTACAAGATACTTTGTTTTTCTTAAAATTGTAAAGTTTTTTTTTTTAAACATTTTACCTCAAAAGTAACAAACTCAGACATAAACATTGCTACTTGTTGTGGTAGGATCCACCTAATTTGCATAGTGGAGTACCGACCATATAAATATGGTTGGTACCAGGAAGAGAGGGAGGAATCAAGAGATTCAACCAGAGACTCTGCCCGACTGCGACTCAGTCAACACATTCTCCAGGAACGGTCTTCCCAGGAATATACAAAAGACTATATGTAAATATTGTGTACACTTTCTTGTTTCAATACATTTTGTTCTAAGTACAATATGTGTTGCATTATTCCATGCATTGTCAAGTTTCAACACTACTATAGAGTAAAGTTTAGTAAACTAGTTTTTC